>JANHMN010000012.1:52864190-52967718 GCA_030674055.1 Rhabdomys pumilio
AGAGAGAGAGAGAGAGAGAGAGAGAGAGAGAGAGAGAGAGAGAGAGAGGAAGGAAGGAAGGAAGGAAAGAAAGAAAGAAAGAAAGAAAGAAGGAAAAAAGAGAAAAAAAGAAAACCTTCAGGGAATCTAATACAGTCCTATTTTATATAAAAGAGTTTCTGGAAGTATCATCATTCCTGATGTCAAGCTTTTTGAAAGAGCTATAGTAGTAAAAAAAAAACACATGGTGTGGCATAAAAACAGAAAGGTTGATCAATGGAGTTGAATAGGAGCAGACATAAACATACAAACCTATAGAAACTTAATTTTTGATAAAGAAGCCAGAAATATGCAATGACAAACAGAAAGCATCTCCAACATATGATTGTAGACTAACTGAATTATGAGATGTAGAAGAATGGAGCTAATCTCATATTTATCATCCTGCACAAAAGTTAAATTCATGTGGACTAAAGACATCAACACAAAACAATTCCACTGAACCTAACAGAAGAGAAAACGGGAAACAGTCTTGAAGTCATTGGCAAAGGAGACAACTTCATAAACAGAACATTGATAACACAGGTAGTAAGAATGATTATTAATAAATGGGACTTGATAAAACTGAAAAACTTTTGTAAGTCAAAGGAAACTATCAATATGACAAAATTCCAGCATACAAAAAGAGAAAAAATACTTTATAATCATTGTAAATTATCTTTTATAGGTCTGATGTAATTGTCACCTCAGAATCTTATTCCTTAATAAATTAACCCTTTGTATTTTTTTTCTTAATTCTAGCTGGCTGATCCAACTCAGCTGTTCTTACTCTAACACCTCTCTAGCTGACTATTTCAATCTGGCTTCTCTCAGCCTCTCACTGAATGTTTCTTATTGAGCTCAAACTAACTCTGGCAATTTGTTCTAACATGGCTCCTTCAGATTCTGGCTTAATGTGGCTTCAACTGCCATTGATGACCTTCACTGAACTGTATGAACTCAAGAAAGAACTCAACTCCACTGCACTGCACTCACTGCACTGATTCCCAATTCACTCATTTTCCTGCCCTGCTCACAAATCCACTCTCTGTTGTCCTGAGAGTTGGGCATATCTTACTTCTGACTCACTCTGTCAAACCGTCTCTGATTTGTCACTTTGTCTCAACAGTTAGATATCACTTTCAAACAAGGCTGCTTCCTTGTACAAACTAAATTTAGCTTACTGTTTGAGATTAAAGATGTGTACTAAGGGTATGTCTATATTCCAGCCAAAGGGATTAAAGGTATATCATGTCATTCCAATCAGATCACACGTATCTAGAAGGACTGGATTTGATCCCTTGCCACAGCATTGATGCATTAAAATTCTTCTATAGAACACTATTATATCCCTAGAACCTGAACTTTGATAAGATTCTGTATAATTGTTATTTTTTATACAGAATATACAATTAAAAATTACTATAGATTATTGTTATCAAATGTGAATAATAGTCAAAAACCAAATTATAAAGAGGCCTCATTGAACAAAATGCAAAGATAATGAGGTATAGTTCATTTGTGTTCACTAGGTCAGAAATATTTAAGTGTGCAATTCAATAATCTGGCCAACCTCATGCACTATCTTGACTGTGAGATTTCCTGCACAATGTTATTATATGTTAATTTTACTGTTAAATATCATGAACATGTGAACTTTTCTCCAGTGTCTGAATGCTATAGGTTATGGCTGAATCTAAGAAATTATTCTCCCTCATGAGGGTAGGCTTTTTCTTATCAATTGAATTCTTGACTGAGACAACACAGATCTAAGAGGAATAATGAAAAGCATGAGTCTCTAATCTTAGACTTTGGTTCACACTATTCTCACAATATGGAACTGCATATTTGGGATTTCTCAGTTGAAATTACTGTATGGGCTTGTTTTGTTGCGATTGTTGTTTTGTTTGTTTTTCTATTTAACTCCATACATTTGTTCTTTAAATAGCCCTAAGCCAGTAGTTCTCAATGTCTGTGAGAACTATCACAGGGATCACATATCAGATATCCAAAATATGAGATATTTACATTATAATTCTTAATGGTAGCAAAACTATAGTAATGAAGTAGCAACAAAAATGATAATTGGATTATCATTTACCACAGCATTAGGATTAAAGGCCTGCAGCATTTGGTAGTTTGAGAACCACTGTAAGCAATACAAATAGTTAAATGTTTATAGTATACTCCACATTTGGTATAAAAGTTACCTTTTCAAAATATAATGCTAATGTTTTCTGATACCTGATTTTATATATTTTCTTCATGTAAATTCTTTATTTTACAGAAATAGTTTCTTAGAAAGCTTAATTTCTTTCTTAGTCATTTTCAGTTTAATTTTATTTTATCTTATTTTATTTTTTTTCACAATGTTGCTCTGCTTGGTCTTGAAGTCAATTATTCTCTAATCTCAGCCTTACTTACAAGGATGACAAGTGCTACTATACTCTGCTAAAAACAAAAATTTTGGATTAATTTTAGCATCTGAATTTTCAAACTGACATAAAACACTGCTTGATGATGTCTGATTTTAATGTATTTTCATCTATTGTCAATTCATTTACAATTATTGAAATGCTTGTTGTAATTGTTGGGAGATTTGGTATAATTAATATAAATCAACCTACTTGGCCACTCTGTACTTTGGAGTCACTATTGTCTTTATGTTGAAGGTAATAAGATTAAAACCTTGAATTATTAGGTGCCCAGTTCACATTACAAAGTCATTGTTCAAATTATGCTTCACAATGGAGCAGGCTGCCTGCCTGGGCCCCAGTCTCCCTGTGGTTCCATACCTCTTCTTCTTTGATCCTTGATAGTACAGGTGGCAGGAAAGGTAGTTGACCAAGCCAGCTCAGTCAACAGGGTCTAGGATTGAAAAAGAAAAACAACTAGACACAACATAACTGGAGCCCTTACTGAGGCTGAAGCAGTTTTATTTCATTCTAGGTATATCCAAAAAATTTGGTCAGTTCTTAGATCAAAGATAAAATAATCAAGCGAAGTAGTAAACAAGGAGATGACACAAGATAGTAATTAAGTAAAGTAGCAAGCAAAAGGATCACACAAAAAAGTAATTAAAGTAGTAAACAAAGCTCTGGCCACTGTTTCTGATATTCTTATCTAAGCCTACCTCCTTGTCTGTGCCCATTGACAAATGCCAAATTCCTAAAAGTGGCACTGAAAGCTCTCAACAGGTGGTGCCACCAAAGAAAAAGCTAGGTTTTTTTTTTAGTTGATTGTTCTCTTAACTATGGCTTTTACTGCTCTGAAGAAACACAGGCCTACATTATAATGCAAGCAGGCCTAAATAAACGATCCTGTATCAGAAAACAAATAACAACAAATATCAGGAAGAAGGAACTCGCAAATGTCTAGAATAATCATATAAGAGCTTAAAAGAAGCCCCCCGAAACTCTCACTGTAAAGAAAGCATAACACCTAGTGGTATTTATTACAGAGTATATACTTATCAAAATACTGGAAAATTTAATAGTGTGTGTGTGTGTGTGTGTGTGTGTTCGCGCGCATGTGTGATACATATGATTAATAAATTATATATACAATTATGTGTGGAAACTTAGTTGTGTAGCAGAAGATTGTATGCTGTGCTTTTTCCTTGAAATGTTGTTCCATGTAAAATAATTTAGAATATAATTTAATTTTCAATAAGCAATGTTTCAAATTTTAATCTTTTATACACAAATATATCCCGTTACAATGACTGTGAATTATTTGTAACATAAAAGCACAGAAATGCCCATCAAAAAACATCAGCCAAACAAGTTTTAAATAGGATGGCATTCTAGAATTGTTCTACGACTCGTTACTTTAATTTTGAATAAATATAGAAAAGAAGAGAAACAGGCCTTACTGGACTTGAT
This sequence comes from Rhabdomys pumilio, assembly GCA_030674055.1. Taxonomy (NCBI): domain Eukaryota; kingdom Metazoa; phylum Chordata; class Mammalia; order Rodentia; family Muridae; genus Rhabdomys; species Rhabdomys pumilio. The sequence goes on from JANHMN010000012.1 coordinate 52,868,093, forward strand.
GCCCATGTTCATCATATTCATCATATTTCCTGGCTAGAAATAGCAAGTAGCAGGAGATAATTATGTCTGTCTTGCTTGTTTTTTGTGGAGGCAGGAATGGGGCTCAATCTCTAAGGTTTTGTTGTACTACCTCATCTCTGAATTACTAATAACATACATACCAGAAAATAGAGATAAAGGGTCAAAGCATCCTTCTATATCCACTAAGAGAGTTTTAAATGAGACTCCTTAGAAATCCAAAATGTATGGGTTTCTTGAGTCTTTAAATAGATTTTTCTTTATGTACAAACGTTTTTTTTGTGAAAATTTTTAATCCCATCTTGAGGTTTCTACCCCATTTTGACCATTTACTTCCTGGACAAAAGACACATACAACATTTATATTTATAATAAGCCTTAATCAGCACTAGAGCTGGGCAGATATCTGACTTCTATGCTATTAGAATCTACTTTCCTATCAATACCCCTGAGTTATTACTTACTATCTTTTATATAGGCTGCTCTTAATTCCAATTGGCCTATATATATATATATTAAATATATAATTACTATAATACTATAAAATTACTAATTGCCATATATATATATATATATATATATATATATATATATATATATTCACTTCTCTTGAGCTGCATGCTGGATTTATAAAAATATTAAAATCTGAACACATATCTCATTGTGTTCTAGTCACACAGCAGATCATAAAGAAAGTAGCTGGATTCAGTTTGAACAGAATTCATTACTTTCCAATTGATTTCTTTATAGAGAATTCACATTTTGAGAATTATGGGTTGTAAAGCAACTGTTTTATTTTTGTGTTCTATCAAACATATTTTTTTAATTTTATATTTTCAAACGGAAGAAAAACCCATACTCCAGAGCAACAGATATGTAATGTTCAGTGTTTTAACGATTTTAATCCCAATTGTCTCTATTTTTCCTTTAAATTTAAGACTAAAATGATAATTTAGAAACACATACAAATCATAGTTGTGTGTGTGTGTGTGTGTGTGTGTGTGTGTGTGTGTTAGCTTCTACCATGAATCTTTGAATTCATGACAGACTACTGTGTTTAATGTGTATATTAAATTCCAAGAAAGCCTACATTTACTCTTCTATAAGCATTCAATTATTATTTATCTCCATTCAAATTATTGACTTTTTAATTTTTTTCTTTCATCATATACTGCTCTTGATGTTTTCCTCCCTCAACTTTTTCCAGTTCCTCAAACCTTTCTACCTACAACTCTCTGTCTTTTCTTTATATTTCTCATTAGAAAAAAAACTGACAAAAGAAAATATAAAAAGAAAGAAAATCTTGAGAGACACACACACACATACCCAATCTGTAAACCACAAGGGGAAAAACTATAATGTATAAACAAATATGCCATAATACATAAATAAATAATGAAAATTTTAAGAAAACAAAAAAATGGAAACAAAGCAATATGACAGCTTTCACAAACTTTAAAACAGAGAACTGTGCTGATGGCAATTATAATATATTCTTAAAGAGCAATATCCTCTCAAATATTTGTGGACTGTGTCTTGGAATCTGAAGTTTACAAATTAAATGGGGATATTTAAGAAAAATAACACAAATATATAAATACAATCAACCATACAAATATGATTTTGAAGTTAAGTGTGAAAATACTATAAATACCACAAACACAATAAAATAGATAAAAATATATTACCTTGTTGTATTATATTATTATACTGTATATTAATATATGTGATATTTGCCACATATTAATATACATTTGGTAAGATAAATTCAGTTATCTTTTTGCATAATAAATTTCTGACTACTTTGTCATAAAGATTATAGAAAAAATAGGTTAGTGTGCTGTTTTGTAGTTCAGTGAAAGAACACTCCTTAACATGAGGCATATATTGATCCCTAGTAACTCATTTATTTTAAATGTTATTTTTGTTTTGTATTGTTTTGAAATTAGCTTACCCTGTATGACTCTGGGGGACATGAACCTCTCTATACACATTTGGCTAGCCTTGAACTTAAAGAGATCTGCCTGCCTCTGTTCTCTGAGTGTTGAAATTAAAAATATGTCTCATAGTATCAGACCTCCTAAAATTTATTTGAAAAGAAACTCATCTACCTTTCATGATTCAAAAGATATTTTTATAGTTGTTTAAAAAGTTTTTTTTTTCACTCTCAGAATTCTTAGGTGTATGCTGTTTGTTCTATAAAAGTAGCAGAGACTCAATGAGAAATGTATTTGTAAGAAAAGTGTGTTCCTTTCATGTATTTCTTTATTTAATATGTATGTCTGGTGGGAGGGTCTTCAAGTCTTTTGTGCCATAGTGCTGGAGAAGAAGATTCAGAGTTATGTGTTTGCCATATATCAAGATCAAAATCTCAGGCTTGGTGGCTGGCACTGTTATCTACTGAGTGACACTAACATTGAGTGTTTTATTTTTATATTAGAATGTCAGGTTCCAGAAAAAATTAATATTACAAATGAACATGCATATTTTATTTTCAATATGAAATAACTTATTCAGAAAGGTTTTACAGGCTCAAATAAAGGTACAACTTTATTTGAGTTTAATATTTTGACTTTTTGGAAAAGCTCCATCCAATTTTTAGCATGCACGAGCACTTAATGATACATTCTGTTTTCCTAATATTACAATAAGCATTTCCCACCTGCTAATCAAAATTCAATCTTATTCTAGTCAAAGAGGAAAAAGTGACATTATGTAGTTGGACATGCTATATCATCAAATATGATCTGATAGGAGATTTTACTTACACTAAACAAAAATGAGAACAAATGTTCTACATTTCACTTTAACCATTAGATACTTGTAAATAGTATAACCTATTCTTGCCACAATTCACTTTGTAAAGGGAATTTCAACTCCATGGTAAAGGAGAAAGAAACAGAAAAAGAGCGTGGCATATATGCAGAGGTGAGGCAGTGGAGTTGATTGTGTTTGAAATGACAACTATACTGTGAGACTATTCTCTACAAACAGTAGAGAGGTTTCATGAATTTTTTTTTTGCTTTACATAAACTTGTAATAAATATTGACAGGTTTAATCTGACTCAACTTTTAACCAAAATCAAGTTTCACAGTTATTTATTATGTTTCTAATCAACTATTATTGGTAATTCATCCAGGTCTTCCTAGCTTTCCTATTCCTAAGGAAATGTTACTCAATTGCTTTTCCACTTTAAAAAAAATAACAATATTAACATGTTTTGAGACTCATCTAATCTATGCAGTGGTGGTGTACACCTTTTATCTCAATACTTGGTAAGCAGAGACAGGCCACAGAGTGAGTTCCTGAACAGGCAGGACTGTTATGAAAAACCGTGTCTCAAAAAATTAAACAAAGGGAGGAACCTTAGTTGAAATGCTCTGCAGTAGAGAGAGGAAACTTGTAGAGTCCACCTCCAGTAGAAAAACAGTGCATCAAGTGGAGGGATGGGGTTACCATCCCACAGTTAAATCTCTGACGCATATTTGCTCCTGTTTGAAAGGACTACAGGCACAAAAATGGAGAAGAGCCTGAGGAAACATAGGTCCAGAGACGGGCCCAATTGAGAACCAGCTCATGGGGAAGCCCCAAGACCTGACACTATTACTGATGCTATTGAGTGCTCAAAAAAGGGGGTCTATCATGACTGCTTCCTCTGAAAGGCTCAACAAGCAGCTGAAAGAGTCAGATGCAGATATTTACACCCAACCAATGGAAAGAAGCTGGTGCCCCCTGTGGTTGAATTAGAGAAAAGCTGGAAGAAGCTGAGGAGGAGGGTGATCCTGTAGAAGTCTCATCTAACCTGGGCCCCCGAGACCTTTCAGACACTGAGCCATCAACGAGGCAGCATACACCAGCTGATATGAGGCCACCAACATATATACAGCAGAGGACTGCCGGGTTTGGGTTCAGTCAGAGAAGATGCACCTCACCATCAAGAGACTTAGGACGCCAGAGAATGGGGAGGTCTTATAGGGTAGGAGTGGGGTGGGGACATCCTTTTGGAGACAGAGGGGAGGAGGTGTGGGATGAGGAACAATTGGAGGGTTGACTGGGAGTTAGACTGTCTGTACTGTAAAGAAAGACTAAAGAATTAAAAAAAAATAAACAAAAAAACCCCCCAAAAAATAGAAAATCTTCTAAAACTATTCATAACAACGTTGGCTGAAATCGTTGATTATTAAAAATATTTGAAAATGTTTAAAATTAAACATACTTAGGACGCTAGAAGTTTTTTGTGCATGTGTGTGTGTCCTTTGTTTCATTTATCTTGCGCACACTCATTTTTTAAAACTTTCCAGTTAAATATCATGTTGTACAAATTCTTTCCCATCTTAAAAAAAATAATGTTCTGTATCAGTGGTTGTACTTTCCTATTGTAACCTAGAATTGCTTGGATTTTCATTTTGCGATGCATATGAAGTTTAAGGAGTATCCATGTGAAACAGAAAAAAGCAAATTTGAGAAGTAAAAATTTGTATTGAAAATAAAATGACTTAACCTTGTAGAATTAAACTTGCAGATCGTCAGTAATGTACTTTCTTCTAATTATGAAACAGTCATTGCATTGTATTTTATTTAATGTTAATTAACATTTAAATATGCACTTGATTCATTATAGTATTAATGAACATCATAGTGGCATTTTTATATGTGTGTACATTTTTCCTTGATTCCATTTTTCCTACTGATTTACAAAGAGGTTTGTAAAGTTTTAAAGGTAGCAACACAAGCCCCAAGGCTACACAGTCTTTTCTGACTTATTGAGCACTTATGCAGTTTAGATTTTATTAAATAGGACAGGAGGTTGGCACTGGCTCTTATTCTCTCTAATTCCCGTAATTTTATTTTAGATTTGGCATCAATCCATCAAGTTCTTTTGCATCCCATATCTGTTACTTATTTGGTTTCTCATAAAAAATAATGTTGTGAACTCTCTATGTTGATGAAAAGTACAGAAGTATTAAGTAGTAAAGTGTGTTAGCATATTTTGTTGGTACGAGTACAATAAAAATAAACTTATTAGAGAAAAATGAAAATTGTATTTTTAATTCTCAAAATTATAATTTAAGTATTTCAACATTCTGTATCACAGTTTGATATCTATTTTAAACGATGACTTCATTAGACCTCAATTATTAAGAAATAATCATTTCTAAAATTTATAAAAGTAAAGATGAAATAAGTCTATTTTCTTTTGTAGTAAAATGTGTTTATAGCTAACAGAAGAAGCATTATGTTAAAATATTAAAAATATTGCAACAAAATCTTCTGCAAAAACTTCTTTTCTGTTATAAGTAAAAAAAATATATATATAATACTTTTTAGCCTATGTGTTTAACCCAAATTGATTGAAGTAGCTATTTGGTATTGTACCTGTCAGTGAGATAATAAATATAATGAATAATAATAATATTCATAGTAAAGAGTTGTGTATGTGTAAAATGTACTTGATGGCAATGTTTACTGAGTGGTTAACAATATATCTATGTGAAAAGGTCTTCAGAGTCCCTTTGTGAGTATTATTGCATAAAGATGAAGTTATTGATAGATTAAGTAGCTATGTTTTCATTTAGGCAAGTCATATTTGTAGCTGCTGTTTTGATCCTTCAGTATATTATTTTTCCAATAAGAAAACATAGAAAGAAAAGGACACAGAGGAGGAAAGAGGATGAGAAATCATTAAACGCTTTCACTACTTTAGTACAAAAACCCATTTCTACAATGTTGGTGGATGTTTAATGGTGTTACAAATGACAATGTATTTTACATACAAACCAACAAAGTAACTAAACTAAATTTTGTAACAGTCTTCCTTCATCAACATGCAATAGATGTTAACCAAGTGCATTGCTCGTGTGATCATTTTAAACAGAGCTAACAAAACCAGGCATGAAACAAATCATTTTGTGGACAACATATTGTGGATATTGGCAGTTAGTGGTCATAAGAACTGATCTGCCTCTGTGATCCTACAATCATATACATTTAGCAGGTTTTAGCTCCAATACTAGAATTGTCTGTGAAACTCTCAGTTCATGTGGATATATTACATTCAGATTCCTGAAGAAAACAATGGAAGGGTAATGATGGAGCCCGCACAAATATCATTGCTTTTCTTTTCTTACTCAAATCGTGATGTCCTTTAATTGTATATTATGCATATTAACATGATGAGAATTCTATACCACAAAGGGATAGAGAAAAAAGAACATTGCGTACTATGTGCAAAACACTCATAATTGATAGACCAGCAAGAAAATTTCATGGAACTATTTTCATTGGTGCCATTTTTAACATTTCAGAAGTGTGGCTTGTTTTTCTGTGGGCACATAGGATAAGAAAGATGGTTCAAGGGAAAAAAGAGTATAAATAGTTGTGCAGATCAGAAGTTATAGAAAATATATAACTGGACGGAGAAAGGAGTTCTAAAAACCCCTGGAGGGTGAGAGTATTGAACACAGGCTGCATTTTTAATCTTTAGAAAGAGAACAGAGTAATGAAGTAAGGGTGCACAGCTGGCCATCAGTTCCCGGCACATGTAGGAAATATTCACACCAATATTTCTTATCTGACTATCACAGAGCAGAAGTAAATGAGCTAATAAACTCCTCCTAAATTTTTTTAGTCACCTGTCTGAGTTCATAACAAGTATTTCAGCTGAGAGACATAAGAAGGAGCTTTGGCATTTAGATAACAGATAAGCTCATCTCTTTTCAAAAGGTTGGCATACTTCATTCAATATTTATTTACCCATTTGATTGTTGACTGGACCTCTATTCTACTATGTTCTTTTAAATGCTAAGGATGAGAGTAGTGAACAAGTTCACATCCCTAAGATGAAAACAAGATTCTGTCATGTTTGGTTTTACATATATTAGCAGCAATATAAACTTCAGTGGCAGTTACCTGTGAGGATGCATAGTACAGGGGAAAAGTGTGTCATGAAATTCTTAGAATCTATGAGACAAAAATTAGTAAGCCCTCATTTCAATTCGCATTTTCATGGTTTTCAGACATCTCAAGTAATAATCTTAAAACAGGAGAATGCCTAGTAAATAATCTCATTATAAGACACCAAGAGGTATTTGGTTCCTGAGTCAGAAATGAGGAAAAACTAATGTTTGTGTAAGATATAATTTAGAGAAAAGATGAGCAAATCAAGCTGTATTAGGAAGGACTCTTACCTATAAAACCTGAGCAAAAACTGAAGCATCCTCTGGGTTATTTTGAATAAAACCTAAAACATTTGCCATGTTTCAATCATTATAAAATGAAATCAAATTAAATTGTATTTTTCAATTTATCAACCAAATTATAACTGTAATTCAATATTAATTATATTATTATGAGTCGGAAATTACAAGTGTTATGAACAATGACAGACATCTTGGAAAGTTGGAGAAAATAGCCTTGATAGTGAGGTACACAATTTAGGAGTTAATAGAATTTTAAATTGAAATCTGATAGAATAGATGGTTTCCTAACTGTAAAATATATGTTAGAGAGATTGCCCAGATGATATAAACAAGTGTTGTTCAGACAGAGAACTAACTTTCATTCTATTTCTAACATTTATATGGTGGCCCTCAACCATCTGTAACCTAAGTTGCAAAAGACCGATAACCTCTTTTGACCTTTGTGGGTACCAATCTGCCTGTAGTGCTTATACTTGCACATAGACAATGAACTCATAAACATAAGATTTTAAAAGAACTGCATAATTCTTCAGATACTTTTCATTGTTTGGAGGATGGCTGAGGTATTGAGAAGGAACTGACCTGGAATATAAAAAAAAAATTATATATGAAAACATCATAAAGAAACCGGTTATTAAATCTTAGCATGGATGGGGTAATGGGGAAGATGTCCAAAGTAACATCACAAGCAGAAGAAATTGAGGTAGTCTATGGCCCTTGGAGGAAAAGAGTCCATTTTATTCAAAGATGCATTCCATGAGAGACAAATCATTTTCTTGTAGATGACCATGTAGTTATGAAAATACTGGCAGCACAAGGTAAATTCAGGAGGTTTAAAAGAAAAATGTAGATGATCGAGAGATTTGGGGTAGGAGAGGGGAAGAAAGGATGTGGAAGGAAAGAGATATTTTATCAAAAGAAATAATATGAATGTATGAAAGTTTCTACTAACAAGTGTTTTAAATTACAAACTAAAATAATTAAAATAATAAAGGAGACAGAAAAGATTTAAAAGATACAGAAATAGACACAAAATAAGCTTGTTCCTTTTATCCTTTTAAAAAGAATAAATTAATAATAAAAAAAAAGATGAGTAAAGTGAGTATAGGATGTGTTCATAATCTCTAGTTTATAGGAAAAATTACAATTACATTTCTCTTTGAAGCACAGCTTTACAAGCTACAGCATAAGATAACTGAAGTAGATCAAGAGAATATAAAATGGAAAGGAAAAAAGTCAAAGTATCACTGTTTGCAGATGATATGATACTATATATAAACCATCTCAAAAAATTCTACCAGGGAACTCTTGCAGCTGATGTGTAACCTCAATGACATGACTGGATACAAAATTAAGTAAAAAAAAAAAAAAAAAAAAAAATCAGCAACCTTCCAATATACAAATCATGGACAAGCTGAGAAAGAAATCAGAGAAACAACATCCTTCACAGTAGCCACAAAGAATAAAAAATAAAATTATTAGTATAACTTTAATCAAGCAAATGAAAAGCATGTACAACAGGACCATCTAGTCTTTAAAGAAAGAAACTGATGAAGGTTTCAGAAGATGGAAAAATCTACAGTGCTCATGTATCAATAGGATTAACCTAGTAAAAATGGCCTTCTTACCAGAAACAGTCTACAGATACAACTCAATTCCCATCAAAACCCCAACACAATTCTTTACAGACCTTGGGAGTTTAATATTCAACTTCGTATGAAAACACAAAAATCCAAGATGACTTTCCACAACCCCAGATTTCTCAAAGGGCTGATATCTAGAATGTATTTAGAACTCAAGAAACTAGACATTAAGATACCAAATCATCCAATTGCAAAATCGGTCACATAACAAGATAAAGAATTCTCAACAGAGGAATTCTTTAATGGCTGAGAAGCATTTAAAGAAATGTTCAGCATCATTAGCCATTAGGGAAATGTAATCCAAAACAACTCCAAGATCCCATCTTATACCCAGCACAGTGGCTAAGATTAAAAACTCAAACAACAGCACATGTCGGTCAGTAGTAGGTGGAGCAAGGGGAGCACTCCTCTTTGCTGATGGGAATGCAAACTTGTACAGTTACTTTAGAAATCAATCTGGTGGTTTCTCAGAAAACTGAGAATAGATCTGCTGTAAGACCCAGCTATATCATTTCTGAGCATATATCCAAAGATGATCCACCATGCCACTAGGACACATACACCAATATGTTCAAAGCAGCTTTATTCATAATAGCTAGAAACTAGAAACAACCCATATGCCCCTCAACTGAAGAATGAATGCAGAAAATGAGGTTCATTTACACAATGGAATACTATTCAGCTATTAAAAACAAAGTTATCATGAAACTTGCAGGCAAATGGATGAAACTAGAAAATATCATGCTGAATAAGGTAACCCAGACCCTGAAAAAAACACATGGTATGTACTCACTTATAAGTGGATACTAGCCATAAAATAAAGGATAACCATGCTACAATTCTCAAACCCAAAGAAGATTAGCAGCAAGGAGGGCTCAAGTGGGAGATACTTGAATCTCACTGAGAAGGGGAATTAGAATACATTTGTGGGTGTATGAGGAAAGGAAATTGCACAGGGGTGGGGTGGTAGGAATGGGAGCAGGGGGAGATCAGATGTGGGGTGGATGGATAGAGTCAACACTGAAGTGAGCTAAAATCCTAGGCTATTGCAAACTCCCAGGAATAGTTGAAGGTTATCATAGCTAAGATTCCTAGTGATGGAAGATATGAATCTTGAGCCTGCCATTTCTTGTCACTAGTCAAGACTTCCAATGGAGCGATTAGGACACCAAACCAGGCACGAAACTTCTGAACTACAATTTGTCGTGCATGAAAGATGTGTAGGGGGAAAGGTGGTGCTTAAATTGTGGGACTGACTACGCGTTGACTGGTCCAGCTTGAGACTCAGGCCAAGAGGGCCAGGATCCAGGAGCTTGGGAAATCCCGAGAAAGAGGCATAGGTAAGATTGTAGGAGCCAGGAGGGTTATGGACACCACATGAAAACCCATAAAATCAACCTGAGCCCTTAGGGATTCATAGAGACTGAATGACCAACCAGGGAGTCTGCTTGGGACTGACATAGGCTTTTTGCATAAATGTAATAGTTGTCTAGCTTGATCTTCTTGATGGACTCCTGACAATGGGAGAAAGAGCTGTCTGTGACTCTTTTGCCTAGCTTTGGATCCCTTCCCTGCTTTTGGGATGCATTGTCGAGTACTAATAAAAGAGGAAGTGCCTAGACATACTGCAATTGAATATGCCCTGGCTGATAATATCACTAAAACTTGGCCCTTTGATGAAAAAAGGAGGAGGAGAGGATGAGGGCATATGGCGGACAGAAACTGGGAAATGAGTAGGAAAATAAACTGTCGTCAGGATTCATAGTATGTTTAAGAAAGATAGCTACTAAACAAAGCAGTGGCACAATAACAACATGGAAGGTATCAGATTTTGCACTGCTACTCTCTTCCCTTTCAAATTCTTTTTATGTGTATGACGTAAAATACCATTCTTTGGATTTTAGCCATACTGGTGTCTATCAGCTTCTAATGTCATTCTTTGATCTTTTAAAAGAAATCTCCAGTATATTCCTGAAAAATGATTTAAAACCTTTTTGGTCCGCATCACCTGGAAGCCACAACATGTGCAAATTTTGACCTTTCAAATTATTCTCCAGTGACACATTTTTAAACTAAAGACAAAGAAATATGGAAAAGAAATCACCTACTGAAATACCGAATTGCTTTTAACACTATAAGCTTTTAAACTAAAGTTTAATTTATGGTTGTTTATGTTTTCAACGAGAACTGAGAATAGACATTTAATTATCTCACTGTAAGAACACAAGAAGCAGGCATAGATAAATGACAAATTATAAACAGATGAGAGATTTTGGAGAAGTAAAATGATATTCTATCTCAGTATCAGCTACCTAAAACCATGTTTCCAATTATTTTTCATTCTCTTTGAAGTCCACTAAACTAAGGCTCTCAAATTAATTCACATGGTTTGCCTCTCTTATGATTAACTTATAGTCAGTCTTTGCAACTCATTGTGCTGTATTTGTCCATAGAAGTGGAGAGAAAATATAACAATTCACTATTAAGTGTTTTGTTATCATTTCAAGACAGCATTTGTATGTAGTGTTTGTTGTAACTTACATGCTACTGTATTCAAGTGTCCTTCTCTGAACTCATGCCTGCCTTCTCTATTCTCTGTGTAATAACTCATTCCTTGTTTATTTACTTTTCTAATCTACTTTCATTTTCTTGGCAGCATAATCAAAGTAAGAATAGATATAACCACTCTCAAATGTCTTCTCTCAACTAATTTCCAAATGCTGTTGTATGCAAAAAGCTATTCAACATTTTTATTTTTTTTTATTTTTTTATTGGATATTTTATTTACATTTCAAATGCCATCCCCTTTCCCCTTTTACCCTCCCCAGAAACCCCTATCCCGTGCCCCCTCTTCCATTTTGCTTTTATACAATTTTTTTAAATGTTAATCAAAGGCTTTATAAGTATAGTAATGCTCAATCAGAAGTGTAACCCAATACCCAACCTAGCTATATAAACTATCTTTGACTGGTGGAGACACGTGAACTTCTGCCTCCATGCCCCCTCTCTCTTTCTCTCTCTTTCTCTCTCTTATTACCTAGCTTCTCATCTACTTCATCTTCTCCTCTCCTTACTCCAGCTTTTCCTCTTGGTGCTCCTTCCCCTACATATCACCCTTCCTGTTTAAAAAAACAAAAATCTTTTCTCTCAAAATACAATTAGAGCATAATTATTCCTATTTGTACCAGTGAGGTACAAGATAGTCTTAATACCCAGTCCATCCTTTGTTGACTAACCAGAACCTCTGTCATCTCTCTTGCTATTCAACATTTTTAATAAGACATTTTTCTGCAACTCTCAGAACACTTTGCTGTAGTAAAGCTTTTGGAGCCTAGCCCCAGCTCTGGACAGCTTTACCTTGTGTACCCAGATTTGATTGATTGCTACACTCCCTTAAATTCTTTGTATCTCTCAATCCTTCTTGCATTCAGTAAACATCACTAACAATATTTAAAAAAAAAGAAAGAAACAAAGAGTGGGAGAGAGAAAGAGAGAGAGAGAGAAATAGTACACATTGAAAAAATTCTCTGAATACTTTTGAGTTACTCTACTTTTTCCCACCACTTTCATGAGGTCACTTTGTGCTGCAGTGATTGCATCAGCTGTCCAGTATGAATCTTCTGTTTCTGCAACTTAATTATATGTTGTGGGTAAATTATGTAACATGCATTCATGTTTATAAAGTAAACCAAATGCATTGAATGTAGATAATGATTGGAGCTAATTAATGAAAACACCAGTTTATTCACTAATATGTTTTAAGTTTTTTGCTAAAGAAAATGTATCAAGCAAAGCACATGTCCACTCAGTTGCTCTGAAACCATTTGTTAAAAATTAATGCATGACAATAATTCCAGAAATATATTGGACAAGCAACCACAGTACATCATTGAATATTAATGGTTCTCTGAAACTGTGAACACCTCAGCAATTCAGACTGCAATTACATTTGACAATATTTAATTGAGACACAGAATTTATAGAGGTAAACTGCATAAGAAATAAAGGAGATTATTGTGTGAGAAGAGGATTTTCTTTTTTGGTGCCATTTATTGGTGTTCTATAGGCTTCTTGCACCTTTATGGCCATCTCTTTCTTTACATTGATGAATTTTTCTTTTGTGGTTTTGTTGACATTTTCAGGCACTTTGAGCTAGGAACCTTCATTGTCCTCTATTCCGATTATTCTTAGATTTGGTATTTTCATTATGGCCTGAGTTTCCTGGATGTTTGGGGTTAGGAGATTTTTGGAGAAAGAGGAACACTCTTCCATTGCTGGTGGGATTGCAAACTGGTACAACCACTCTGGAAATAAATCTGGAGATTCCTCAGAAAATTGTAAAAAGATATACCTGAAGACTCAGAAATATCACTCCTGGGATATGCCAAAAAGATGCTCCACTATGCCACAGGGGCACGTGTTCCACTATGTTCATAGTGCCTTTATTTGTGATAGCCGAAGCTGGAAACAACCCAGATGCCTCACAACAGTAGAATAGATTTAAAAAAATATTGTTCATTTACACAGTGGAATACTAATCAGGTATTATGAACAAGGACATCCTGAATTTTGCAGGCATATGGATAGAACCAGAAAATATCATCCTAAATGAGGTAACTCAGTCCCAAAAGGATATTCATGGTATGTACTCACTAATAAGTGGATATTAACCACCCCCCCAAACAAAAGTACAGAATACCCAAAATACATTCCACAGAAATCAGAAAAGTCAACAAGCTGAAGGGTCCAAGTGAGGACACCTCAGTCTTACTTGGGAGGGAGAAGAAAACAATCACAAGCGGGGAGGGAGAGACTTGGGAGGGAAAGTGGACTGGGGGTATAGGGGAGAGTGAAACCTGATCTGGTATTGGGTGAGGGAAAAGGACTAAAGCCCTGAAGACCAGCAGACAGAATGGTAACAGGCAACCTCAGGAGGTAGGAGGTTAGGGGGATTCTCCAGAATGCACCAGAGACTGGTTGGGTGAGAGATTCTCAGGACTCAAAGGGAAAGACCTTAGATGAAATGCCTGAATGTAGGGAGAGAGAACTCATAGAGCCTACCTCCAGCATGAAGACAGGGCATCAAATGAGGGAGGGGATCACCATCCTGTATCAGGAGATATTAGAAAGAAAGAGTGTCTGGCTAGCTCCCAGCCTGTCTGCCATGTTCCCACTCTAAGCCCATTTGTCTCAACAAGCTCTCCAGTAGGACCAATGTTCTCGGACTGGTTCTACCAGGCTGTTCTCTAGCTTGCTCCCATAGCAACCAGTCAGTGTGTTTCTAGCTCCAGTTTGCTCATCTCTCAAGCTGCTAGTTCCTTCACAGCTATAACCACCTGGGTGTCAGTGGACCCACTTTCCAGTAACCCAGTAAATAAAACTCTAAAGCCTAATGATTAATCAAATAGATTTATATATCAGCAAATATCGAATACACAAGATGCCCACACAATTAGGATTGTTGTCTCAATTATGTAGCCTTGATATGAATAACTACCTAGATTGCTAGAGACACGTACATCTGCCATCATGTGCCTCTCTTCTGTTCCTCCTCCTCCTAATTCCTAGCTCTGCCTCCCTCTTCCCTATTCCAATGACAAACCACCACTGCAAATACAATGAGCAGGAAATTGTGTCACACCATCTCACATCAATACTCTCATAATTGTTTCTGTCTGAAAGAACTACAGGGATAGAAATGGAGAGGAGCCTTAGGAATTGAAGATCCAGTAACAGGCCCAAAGTAAGATCCAGCTCAAGGGGAGGTCCCAAGGCCTGACACTTTTACTGAGTCTATGAATTGCTCACAAAACGAGACCTATCAAACCCACACTCCAGAAGTCCCAACAAACAGCTAAAAGAATCAGATGCAGATATTTGCACCCAACCAATGGACAGAAGTTGCTAACCCCTGTGGTTGAATTAGGGAAATGGTGAAAGAAGATGAGAAGAAGGGCAACCCTGTAGGAGGACAAGGAATCTCAATTATCTAGACCAGGGAGATCTCTTAAACACTGGACCACCATAAAGGCAGCATACACCAGCTGATATGAGGTCCCCAACACATATACATCAGAGGACTGCTGGGTTTGTGTTCAGTCAGTGATAATTCACCTAACTCTCAAGAGACTGGAGGCCACAAAGTTTGGTTGGGGTGAGAGATCGGGTGAGGCTCGTGGAGACAGGGGGGTGAGAAGAAAGTATGAGATTTGGAACAGTCGGAGGGTGGATGTGGCAGGAGGCGAAATAAAATCTAGAGTGTAAATAAATAAATAAATAAATTTTAAAAAGAAACAAGCGAGAACTCTTATTACTCTAATGAGAAAAACGGAATGCAGTTAATTTGTCTGATATTAGAATAATAAGATGGCTTGGAATTGGAAATGATTGGTTCAATTTTAATTAAGATGCATGAGATTATGTATTAGCACTCATACTGCAACCTTCTAAGGAGAGTGATGCTAGTTTCCAGGTTTATAAAA
Source organism: Rhabdomys pumilio (assembly GCA_030674055.1). Lineage (NCBI taxonomy): Eukaryota > Metazoa > Chordata > Mammalia > Rodentia > Muridae > Rhabdomys > Rhabdomys pumilio. The sequence goes on from JANHMN010000012.1 coordinate 52,883,436, forward strand.
AGTGATCTGAGTCGTACTGATTGGAAGTAGTACTTGCAAAGATTACCATACGATTGTTGTAGAGATGGATCCTGACCAGAAAATGAACAGAATATCTGCCCTAAAATTTGGCAAACAGTAGTAGCAAGAATGAAAATATCAAAAGGATCAAGGCATTTACAGCACTGCTACTCAAATCAAGACAAATCTGCAAACAAAATATTGGGTGTAGGATGATAAGGAAAAAACGATTTGCTGACATTGGTTATTAAATAAACAGAGCCAAATAGAATTTACTATATTTTCCTACAAAACCTTTATGTTGATGGTTATTATCTGTGACATGAAGAATAAAAATTACTTCCAACTTTTATACCAACTGAAGCTATCACTGATATTGTTTATCTGAAAATAAAAAAAATGTTTTGTTATAGAATAAATCAAAGTTTCTTCATAATGAATTAATAGAACTGATAATGATTAGGTTAGATATATCTAATGAGTGCACATCAAGGAGAACAATATCATATCCGAGGCTCACAAATTCAAAATTCTAATCACTATTAAGCAGCAGATTGTTCAGGAATAGACTCGGTACTTAAGAAGTTTAGTAAAGTTTTAACAATATAAAAATATATAGTCATTCACGTGAGGTTCTATTGTGAAAGTATCCATGCTTGCAAAAAAATTATTACCTCCCTCCAAACACTGACCTGGTTAACTACATCATGATTGGTTATGAGATATCCATAACAAGTACATAATTCTCTGTGGGCCAATGTTCATTTCCAAGCAACACCTTTACTGTATGAAAGGAAACATAACATGTGCGTATAAACATGTTACAAGCATGTGTGTGGATGTAGGCCTTAGGTTGACATCTAGAATTGACCAGCCTATTGGACAACGCTACATATTATAGGTACAGTGGGACTTTTCTACACATTTAGCATATAGCTAGCTCTGTAAACACCTACACAGAAGTGTATTTTAACAACTCTCTGGGTCTCTCTCAGTTGAGTTATGCTGAAAACCAAGGTTCTCATAATATATATTAAAATCCTCACTTTCTTAGTAAGAGCTTTAAATGTGTGAAATCATTATAATCTCAAATAAAATCCAAAAAAAATCCAATGCTGTTGTTTCAGTTCTCTTCATAAACATTCTACTTACTGGATTTTGTTTTGGTGGATGCTCCTTTTGGTTTTACATTTAGTCAGTTTTATGTTTCCCCCAAGTCTATCACAAACAGTATTTTGCATAAAGCAATCAATGAATATATGCTGATTAATATGTCATTTTATAGTTTTGCTGATTTTATATATTCATATAATATGTTTTTGTCACATCAACACCCATTCCCTTTCCTACAATTCTTCCTTTCTACAATTCAGTCCTTTCCAATAATTTTCTTTCTCAAATATGTTTACTATGCATTATGTTTTAAAATCCATTTAGTGCTGCATGTATGTGCATGAAGGTAGACATTCTACTGGAGTATGTTCATCCTCTGAAGAATTTATTCCTGAAGGAAACTGACATACCTTTATCCAGAAGTCGTTAATTTATAATAGTGATTATAATAAGGTGGATATTTAATGGGATATGCCTTCATCCATCCTGGAATTTGGGAGGCTACTTGCATGCAGGATTTTGACATCTACCACCGCTGACTGTTACGATATTCTACCTCCTGTTCTTCAGGGATCTCTGAACCCTGGGAAGGAGACTTTTGTGATATAGCTGACTAAATTAGAAGTAACAATTCTGTGTTCTTTTATTCTCTGAACACTGAACTGCTGTGGGTTTCTACTTTCATCACTCATGCTACAAAAAACACTCCTCTGCTAAAGGTTGAGAGATGTACTAAACTACAAGCATAAAATAAGAATTTTGTGAGAAAGTTTAGTACTATGCCTACTTATCAGAATAATAATATTTGGTTCTGCCCTACAGCCTATGACTTAGCCAGCCATGTCCTAGTTAATGGTCACAAATGAATTGCATCTTCTGGAGCATTACATTTTTTACATTGAACTTTACAAGTTTTATTTCAGAGACACAAATATATAGGACAGAATTATTTCCATAGAAATAATATCTGTAACATATGAAAGAGCTTCTAATTCTAGACTGTGTGCAGTAATATTTTATTTATTTTTTTATTTACTTATTTTTTTATTCAGTGTATATCTCACTCACTCCCCTTCTCCTGGTTATACGCTATCACAATCCTTCCACATATCCCCTTCCCTTCTCCTCTGAGGAGCTGGAAGCCCCCTCTGGGTATCACCCCACCCTAGCATATCAAGTCTCTACGGGCTAGGAGCATACTCACCCACTAAGGCCAGACAAGGCAGCTCATCTAGAAGAACAGGATGCAACAGTCATTTTTTTCTTTCTCCTATTAGTCATTTTACTCATAAGCTGGATAAAATCTTTGACAAAAGCAACTTACAGACATTTGGCCCATAGTTCTGAGATCATTGCATAGAAGATCTTGTACAGTAGCATTCTAACTGCAGACATTCAACACAAAGGCCAGACCATGAAGAAGGGAGGACAAGCTAAAATGAAACTTCCCATGGTTTAACTTACTTCACCACATACTTGGTATAACTTTCCAAAATGATGCCACCAGTATAGGATGTTTAAACATGTGAACTTGTGGTAAATATTTCTGACATATTATTTTATAATATTATTAGAAGGGTCATCAAGAGAATAGAAATAGAATTTGAACTTTGTTCAAATCTGCATTTGTCTCATGCAGAATTGCACCTTTTAGGGCTTAGACATATTTAAATGTGTACAAATTTTAGAAGTAAGACAACTACAGATATCTGACATATTAATAAAAAAGACTTGCACATTTTCCCTTATACCCACTATATAACTGACACATACAGAATCAAATATCAATCTTTATGCAATTGCACTCAATAGCAAGAGAAAGTGAATCACACATAAAGCCTCAATATAAAGCTTTTATTCTAGATGATTGTAGGAATCACTTTTGTCAGAAATTGCCCTGTTTTCTTTCTGCAACAGAAAAATACACATTATTCCATTTTGTATCATTTTCTCTAGGCAGGAATTGGCTTGTAACTTTGATCGAAAAATAAAGGAAATTTATCAACCTACAAACAAATGCTTCCATCTTTCATTTCTAGAAAAAAGTGAAATCTCTATGAATTATGCTGCTAAATAATTGATTGTTTGTGGCAGAAAATACTAAAATCCTGTAATATTTATATACATTAAAGCAGTTCTTCAATCTTATCACCACAGTTTTTTTATATATTACCTTATTTCAAGCCTATTATGAATTACAGTTTCCACTTTCTGTATTTAGAACCTGTTTTCTACACTACTAAAAGAGGCTAAGAGCATTTTAAAATGCTAAAGTGATAAAAATATGCTATTTCTTTTGCATTATTTCCAAAGCATTTCACATATATTTTGCATATTTGTAGCTATACTGTCTAAAATACTACTACATTGCAACCTTCAGTCCATACTGATTAAACTATATAATTCTAAGGTCCTGTATAATCTGTGGCTGTCCCGCTGTGAGGATTTCTTTTCATCTCAGAGAATAATAAGCTATTGCAGAAAGCCACTCTGAAATTTTTATTCATTTTTTTTAGTATCTCATGCTTGATCTTAAGTTCTTTAACACAAGGTTCAAATTTTTACATATTTCTAAATGTCTCTTTCAAGGCGGTGATATTTTTGTTGGCAGTTATTATTTCAAGTCCTGCTTCAAACTGACTATTTAAGAAAAAAAAAAGCTAGTTTGATGAGTAAAAAGTTTTAGAGTATGTGTAAGGGTGAGGGTGTCAGATCCCCTGAATTACATTTACAGAAAGATGTGAGATGCTATGTAGGTACCAGGAATTAAAACCAGGTCTTCTGGAAGAGGATCCAGGGTTCTTACTGAGCTTTGTGTCCAAAACTACTTTCTTATAGAACCCAAGACCTCCAGACACAGTGGAATGGACCCTCCCATATGATTCACTAACTATGTAAATGCCTTACAGGCCTGTCTGTAGATGAATCTTTTGAAGGCAACTTTTTTCTTTATCTTTTCTTCTCTCATCTCCTACATCCAACTACAATGTCTCCTCTCTCTCCTCTTTCCAGATTCGCCTCCACTATCTCCCCTGTCTCTCAGATCCACCCAACCTCCAAATCCCTTTAGAAAATAACAGAATTCCCAGGCACATCAGCCAGATATGACATGACAAGGTACAGTATGATCAGGCACATATTCTCAAATCAAGACTGGAGAAAATAACCTTCTTGGAGGAAAATGTTCCAAAAGCAGACAAAAAAAAGTCAGAGTCAGGCCTCACTCCCATTGTTATGAATCCCACAAGAAAACCAAGATACACAACTATAACATGTAGGCAGAGGACCTAGATGAGACCCAGACCTGCTCCCTGATCTGTGAGCCAACTTAAGTCCTGGTCAGTTGATTCTGTGATTCTTGTTCTTGTGGTGTCCTTGATCACTCTGTCTCCTCCAATGCTTCTTTCTCCTTCTCTTCCACAGGACTCTCCAGCTCTATATAATACTTGACTGTGGGACTGTGCTTCTGCTCCCATCAGTTGCTGGGACAATTATGCTAGACTCCAGTTCCAGGACATCCAACAAGCATGACAAACTACACTGGAGATTTTGTGGATGGGTTGAAATCCTAATCCCTCCACTGGAGGCCTTGCCTGGTTCCAGAGGATGTCCCATTCAGAGTCAGTGTCCCTTATTATTAACAGTCTTCACTACTGTCTCCCATGTTTCATGAAGTTCCCATTGCACTAGGTTTCTACCTTGCTCCCAAAATGATGCCCAGTACCAGTAGTCACTCCTAGTATTATTGCCTTCTACCCCCTGCACCACTGAATCCCTCTAGTTCCCATTATCATCCGCCCCCAAGTTCACCTGTTAAATCTAGTCTATTTCCCCTTCCCGCAGGGATCTTTGCTTCCCCCTCCCCCTTAATCTTACTTGTTTCTTGGCCTCTTAAGATTGGTGGATTTTCAAATGATTATTACTGGTCATCCAGACAGAAACCAAACAGAAATATAAAAGACACTTTTTTCTCAATTAGGTTCCCTCCTCTCAGATGATTCTGCTAGTGTCAAGTTGACAGAAAAATATCCAGCACACCTAAGTTATACAAAATAACCTTGAAGATAAAATAAAAATGATTTCTAATTTGTTCATTGGTTAATTATGGAAATTTAATTTTACAAATTTCTCTGGACTTTCTATAATTTTAAAAATTCTTTTAAATTTCATGTGTCATCATGATTATAATATCTCCAAAAATAATATTCAAATAATTTTGTTTTAGTAAAAGAACATGTTCAATTACCCATTGAAAACGTAAACGAGCTGTGTACCTTTTTATACTTAAACATGTTCTCCTTAACTCTCAACATCAGGTCTCCCTTTTATATGAGGAATGAGTTTCCTTTCCCTAAATTTTTTCCTTCCTAAGAACTGAAACTATAAATAAACAACTTAAAATTGTAACAGATGTTCCTGTTTTACAGCAAAATGTAAGCTCTTAAGATAATTCAAGGCATTATTTGTTGTTTTCCTTCTGTCTCAATTCTTCACCTACTTTAATAAAACTCAAAGCATATCTTTTTGAAGTTTGAGCACACACAAAATAAACACAAATATACCTACACACACACACACACACACACACACACACACACACACAAATATTACACACACAAATATCCCTCATATATGTTGCTGTTTTCTCCTTATATTTACTTTTCTTCAAAGTCAACTACACAGCGTACTATTCCTACTCCTATATTGTTATTTTGTTAATTTTTTTGTAATTGTCCCCCATTCTCCACTTAATTTTTAAAACTGTTGACTATTAATAGAAAGGAAAGCCATGATTGTGAAAGATATTAAGGAGAGGTATCTCAAGATCTCAGAGTGAGGAAAATGAGGGGAGTGATGTTTTCATTAAATATATTCTCAAAATAAAGAAAAATTAAAATAATTAAAAACATGTCTTTGTATTTGCAAAAGATAAAACAGTTAAATTTTTTTCAAATATCTTTCTGGTACTTGAATATAACCTATGATACTTCTAATAAATACATGTTCATCAAATATCTGAATGAAATCATTCTATCTCCAAAATGAGCTTTGACCTGAAAGTTGAATATTAATAAGAAATAATGATTAGTTTATTATTCTTTAAGAACAAAATAGAGTTACTATTAACTAAAAATTTCCAGATTGATACTCAGGATATATTCTGTAAAATTGGTCCAACTATCATTCTTGTGAAATTTATTATTTATATGTAGTCATCATTATCATTGCTCATCGAAAGAATCGATTTATAAAACCCAACCTTAACCAAGTAAAAGTGTTGTTTAACAAATTTATATTCATTGTATTTTTGACATAATAACTGATGAAAATATGAAAATGATCATTGTTTCCTCAGCAAGATAGTAACACTAACACTACTCCTAAATGAATTGTTTTTAGGATTGAAACTAAAATCCAAAAACAAATATCTTCCAGGTGGTAAAGGATAAAAATTTGTTATCTCTATTTGGGATTATATAGGAGGAGTTAAAAAAAAATCCATGATCAGAGTATATCTTATGAAAAAAAATATATATTAAAATAATGACAAATATTTTTTAGTTTTTTTAAATCATAATAGTTAATAGAAAACATAAATGAAAATATAATTTGTATATAATTGCATCAATGTTTTTGAAGAAACTCAAAGGTGACAAGAAAAATATAATTCATATACTCTTGAAAAGTGACCTATTCCTTTCAAAAACACAAGAATTGCCAATGGAGGTTTAGTAAAAGGCAATACTTCATGTAAGAATAATTTGACTTAGATGCTAGCTAGGTTAAATTTGAATAAATATGCCAACTTCATTTATGTTGTGAAAAGAGTGTTTTTTGTCTGTTTTGTAGCTTAAGCAATGTCAACCATACTATTCATGTAGCTATACCTATGTACATATCTTAGATTGTCAGTATGTAAGAGAAAAATTAGAATAATCTCTGTAAAAGTTTTAAATGAGCATGGAACATGTAATGTATGTATTCTCTGAGAGACAAAATCATCTTCACTTCTTAGGAAATTTATAACAGTGGGAAGGTATTATAGTAGATGATTAGCAAATCTCCAAAGCAATAATTCATGATGAGACACTGAGAAAAAATTGGAAGCAAGAAAAGATACCTTAAAAAAACCCCACTTAATCCAATGAGATGAATCAAACTCTTCATTATATGAATTGCCTTGGTCATTTTATGATATCCAAGACATATGATGGAAAAAGATCAAAGAGAATATTCATAGCATTATCATACAAGATTTGTACTGGCAGGATTTATAGACTGAGCTCAGATTTCACTAATTGTCATTACCACCAACTTTGGTTTAGCAATTTCTTCTGAATGAAACTAAAGAGGGAAGTGCTCCTAAGGCTCAAAGTTCCCTGAAATTAACCACATTGACTTAGCTCCTTCCCAAAATTGTGAGACTAGTAAACAACTACTGGAGTCTCCAACTCGTCTAATTGTCAGCATGTGCTAAAAATACCTCTAGGGTTACAGTTTTATAAATTGTCCCCCTGGTCAGAAGTAGATGATTTGATGATGCAGCTGGCTTTAAAATGTCTCTGTTCCTGATAATAACCACACCCTCACCTATGTAACCTCAATAAACTCGTTGATTCAACAGACGGTTTCTCATTATGAGGTGAGTATATACTTGTTTTGTGATTCCTCAGGATTATGTCATATAATGCCTATATTCACCAATAGTGATCCCCAAATATCACTCACTCTACCTAAAGTGGTAAGGTGGCCCCACATATTGAATAGAATTAAGAGGTTGGAAGAACTTTTCTAATTCAATTCTTCAATGTCTTTAAGAGACAAATTCTCTCATAATATAGTTTGTTGTGTCATCCACGTACCACTGAACATTTTATTCATTTTTTCAAGTTTATTACTGAAAATTACTAGTTTTTCTAATAATGTCATCTGTTCTTTTTCAGAAAAAATAATCCTTCCCTATACAGTGTATAATTTATGGGAAATAAGTATAACATAACAAAGCCTTATGGGAATTTGTTTTACTCTTCTAAATAAGGTCTATAAGTATATTAGATGGCTAAATATGACTTAGAATGAAATAATAACCATGATAACTGACATATGATTGTCTTAAACCACAATAAGTTTATTTGAATAAAATGTTTCCAAACATGTCTCAAAAGAGTGACAATGTAGTAATTTTATGACTATTTCTGAAATTTAAGAACTAACAATAATGCAGTTAACTGGCATAACGTCCATTTAGGCATGTGTAACCTCTCATAAAACATAAAAATGAAATGAGTTATCTGGATTATTTATACTTTAAAGCTAATTTTCTTGGATTACAAGGCTCTCTTAAGTAAATGGATCTTTTAGTTTCATTTATATACAGTGTTCTTAATTCTTCATGGTATTTTGGGCAAGGTTAAAAACAAATCTGTATTCCCACTCTGATGAAAAAAAATTTAACAAAGAAAATATAAAATATATTCTATAATAAGGAATTTAGTAGGATTTTATACGCTAAACTAATAAAAATTGTCATTGAGAGAGATGAAGGCAAGGGTGGGTGAAGTTTGGGAGAACAGAAGGAAAGTTAGAACATATTTAAATACAGTACTCATATGAAATTCTTACAGAGAGAGGGGGGAGGGAAAGAAAGAGAGAGAGAGAGAGAGAGAGAGAGAGAGAGAGAGAGAGAGAGAGTTCTGTACAGAAAACTAGCTATAGAGAGCTCAGCCTCAAATGAAGTATCTTAGCTTTACCTCAATGTGTAGGAAATATCATTGGAGAGGAAAAATATATTTGGGGGAAAATGCATTTACAGATCTTTGTTTGCTCTATTTATTCTTATTAACTGTGGAGTTTAGCCTAGTCAATGGTGCCACCCACAGCACGCTGGGTGTCCTTTAATCAAAAATCAAAGCAACTCTCCCTGATGCTAATCTGATACAAAAACATTCTCATTTGGGGCTCTATCCTATGTAATTCTATGTTATGTCAAACTGATTTTTTAAAAATCCACATTGACTTTCATATTCTCCAAATAAGAAACAGATAATGATAAAATGAACACTTGTAACCTTGCCTATTCTGAAGTTTTAGAATTCCAGTGTTTAAATTTTAAATAAATTTTCAAAAGTATCTGGCTCATCACACAAAATAATAACGTTTTATTTCATACTTTAAAGAATTCTGTGTGCTTCATAATTGTTAAGGCTTCATCAGTAACAGAAAGGCAGGAGAACATCTCTCGGTATTCCAAAGAATGAAAGCATTCACTCAAGTCAGACCAGAGTTTTAAAATGGACACATTTATTGACAGTACTGCAAAATAAAATCAGGCAAGGGAATAAGGCTATGAACCACATGAAGAAGACAGTGGATTTGATGAACTAGCTTGCTTGCATTTTAATCTGAAAAGCCATCTAATACTAAAGACAAAGTAGGCTCATTCTGCTTTATCATTAGACCACTGTTTCTCAAGAATTGGCCCAAACTACAAATAGTTTTTATTGTCTGTTCTAGTACAGGAAAACATGTCTTTGTTTTTTTTTTAAAAAAAATGTTTACAATTATCTTGCAACACTGGATTTGTTTGGAAAGGTTTTTATGACTACCTGTTGTTCTGAGTACTTTGTTATGACCTCTTTGCAATCATCTTTGTTTCAGGAGGTTGCTGTATACACTTTATAATTATGTTCTGTTCTACCCCGCCCCCCGCACACATTTTGCCTGCTAATTGACCCCCCCCCCTTAATTTGGAAACCCTAACTCCTGATCTATAAAAGCATTGCTTTCCTCGAGTCCAGTGCTGCCCTCTTGAACCAGACCTTGGGAAAGGCCGCCCATTTTTCAGGATTTTTTTTTAAAGGCTTGCTTTAATTGATTTATTGCTTTCCTTAATTTGACCATGATCATTTTTTCTCCTTCCCTCTTAGAAGTTAACAGATTGTATCAATTTTTATTGGGAGAGTTGCTCTTTGTTTTCTTTTGGCTGGCTGGTTTCGGTTACCCACTATGTATGCAGATAAAAATAGTCCTGACTAACCACATTTGACACTGAGGACAGATTACAAAGCCTTAGTTCTGTGTTTCAGCACCATGGCTATTTCTATTTGCCCTACTTTGTTCTATTACTCTAACTGGTCTACTATGTGGAATCATTCCTCTTTTCATGGTTTGGCTAGAAATGAGCTGTTTTATGTTATGTTGTTATTGGTGAAGCATCATAGGCCAGGCTGGCATTCTGAATATCTCCTGCTAAAATATAATATAGAAAGAAGAGTAAAGTTCACTTTTATTATGCTTCTCTCCCGAGGTTGTGAGAAGATTGTTTCTCTTGACTGACCATACATACAGATACATACACTATCTATACTTCTAATTTATTTTCAGTGAATGCTCTAGGACTTTTTTCAGTTTCAGCTTTACAACGATCTAGTTCCCTGGCATTCTTTCAATGAGTTCTCTCATCAGGAGCCTGGTTTTCATAGTCCCATTGTATACAGCACATTCACACCTCCCAGCACTTTCTAATCACTCAGCTTTCCTGGCTTTCATTTTATAAGTAAATGGAAGGGCTGACAAGCCTCCCTGCAGAGTGGGCTGATTGTGGAAAGTGACTTTCTAATGTCTCCGCCTGTCCTTTAGGAAATTTTACTTTCCCCACCAGGAGTCTCCTTCCTTAGCATTCTTTCATATTTTTGAGATGCTTTTGTCTGAGACCTCATTTAAAGCAGTGTAGCCAAGTGGAAAAAGCACTGGGCTGAGAAAGAATCGAGGTTGCAGCATGGCCTCTAGTGCTTTACACACTCATGCTGTGGCCTTGAACTTTCCTATGTGTGCTAAGAAATACCATATTCTTGTCTCTCTTGCTTTTTTGTTTCCTATGCTTATCCTTTGTCCTTCAGAGAAATTTGAAAGATAAATTACATAAAGTACAAAAAATTCTTTGGGTAAGCAACACGATGTGCTTTGTTGAAAGTGGCAAATTAGTGAACTGAAAATAAAAGCCCATCATGTTCAGTATAAGAGAATATGTATATGTGCATGGGTAGAGTATGGAAATGAATGTGTTTGTTTATGTTGTATTATCCTAGGTATCTTACCAGGTAGCCTATGTATATTAATCTATTATTCTTCACTGCTGCACTGTGCCATAAAAACAAAATTTTAATTGTATAAATAATGAAATAGGTCCAGAGACCCTGATTTTATTCTTATCAATTTTGTTGATTCAGAAATAAAAGGAAGAATTATTTACAGTCTAATGTCAGAAGGGAACATTTTGTAACTGGGAAGAGGGGATGGATTTACTATATTGTAAATATGCTGAACAACTTTAATTTGTTCACTTTAGAATGGTTAGTTCTTTCTTCATGTGACTTCTACCCCAAAGTGTTTAGGAAATAAGATAATTGTGCTGCTGTACCATGTGGAAATACATGCAAGTACGCAAGCAAAAACGAACAGTGGCTGACAAGAGGATAGCACCTTTTACGGATGGAAACTGATTCAACAGGTCCCAACCTTCATTTATATTTCAGTATATTTGTGAAGCAAAATCTCCACAAAAGCCTGGACACATTTTGATCATTGTATGACACGGCACATAAAAAAAGCAGAAGTCTCTATCATGTCTCAGGAAAACAAACAAAACAACACAAACAAACAGATAATACAGATTTATTCAAGCCCTTCCCTATAAGGTAACTGTGCACCAGTACATTCGGGGATACTTGAGCATGATGTACCCACTGTGCTTCTTTCCTGTGATATACTTTTCCTTTGTATTTGCTCCAAAACTCAGTTTGGGTCTAATTTCTATCTCACATCAGACAAAAGGCCCACATATCAGGTGATATTAAAATTAGTTCGCACAGCAGTGTTTTATTTTAGATTAAATTACCAAAGTAATGTCCAAACAGGAGATTTTGAAATTCCTGAAAAGGAACCAAAGTTGAGATAAACAAGGTATGAAATGATGTTTTCATTCTGGGACTTAACCCCTGAACCCAACATGGAATTCAGGTGGCCATGTGGGTAACATCAAAGAATGATATTGCTCTGAAGGAAAGAGGATAAGGGAAAGACCATCCAATCTCTCTTCTGCAAACTATACATTGTTTGGATTCTTTATCCAGAAAAAAATTGGCTGTGGAAGAAAAAAAGAAATACAAAAAACAAAGTAATAAAAGCAAAATAAAAATACATTTCTTCTATTTGCTATTTTATAAATTATTAATTTAATTGTATAAATTTATAGATTGTCATGTAATGATTTATTGTATAAACATAATATAGAATGGTCAAATCAGCATAGGTAAAATTTCTATCTCAATTCTTTTATTAATAATTAATGTACATACTTTTGGGAAATAGTGTGATATTGTGAGATATAATATTTACTGATCAAATCAAAGTTGTCAATATGTGCATCTTTGCTTAATTCTACAGATAGAATAAGAACTTGTCTTTTCCAGTTTTATGTAATGTATATGTTTATGAACTATACTAATTCTCCATTATAAGCATGATATTCTATCTATTTTGCATCAAGTTTTATGTTATAACAAACAAAATTTTTCAGATAAGCAAAGATAGATAACAAATTTGAAATTTTCAACAAATAATTTATGAACAAAGAGATATTTGCCATTGGTAAAATGGGGAGAATTTAATAATCTTTTCTTAATAAAAATTCCCCAAAAAGCAAATAACATGATACATAATATTATGATCAGTATTATCAACATAATATGATCTAAAAGGACCTAGGAGTTGGATCTCTGAGTATTTTAATTGGGTATGGTAATTTAATCTAAAATTATCTAGGTATAGTAATTTAATCTAAAAGAGGCTTAAGATTACTGTAAATTTTTTTGTTTTTAAATATTTTATTGTTTTTCTCAATCGACTTTTATACCAATTTAATTATATGCAAGTGTTAAGGTCAGTTCTAAGTTGAGGAACTAGTAATACAATAGATACAAATATTCAAGGCACAAACAAGACAATAAACACAAAGAGTCAAAGAAAAAGCAAGACAGTAACAAAGTGCCCGTGATCACTATTTCTAAGGGCTTATCAAGATGACCAAAATATCTGATCCTACTTCCCTGTCCTAGCCCAAAATCATTTTCATGTTTGAAGCCTACTTCTTTGTTCTAGCTTAAGATTTAGATTCCTACCTGAAATTATTTCTTTCTTCTAGCCTAATGTCAGGTTCCTGCATGAAGCCTATTTCCTTGTCCTTGGCCCATGTCTGATTCCTGCCAAAAAGCCCCCAAAGCTCTCCACATCTCCCCCCTTTTTATTTCAAAAGCAAGAGTGTTCCTGTGTTAGGTCTTCCTGACAAGAGTGCCTTCCTTACCCATCATGGAATATGCATTATCAAAAGCAATGTACCTTAGGTTGGTAAGGCTCTGTGCAGAATTTTACCCATCCTTGGCTTGCCACCTGTTAATCTAATAACTCTGTCTTGGGGTCAACTTTCAATTTCAAGCCATGTACTTTGGCTACCAAGACATTGATGCTGTTAAAGGTAAGCATTAACATGATAGACAGGTATAAAATTATTCCCAGGACAAAAAGAGCTAACATGATCAAGCAATATATGCCATTCTTGAAGCTTGACCAAAATGGAAATACTGACCTCAGGCCATATATAATTTTATCAGCAGTATCAGCAGCATTAAAGCTTAGCAGAGCAGCATTCTTTAAATTCATAATCTCACTATGTAAAGTTTAAAAGTCCAGAGAGGTGTTACAATTATGCCAAATGCCCTGCAAGTGTCTTTAAACTTTTTCTAATTATAATGACTATCACTGTAAATTTTAGAAGTAACACAAATCCATTGGTATTTGGTATGACACCTCGAGATGGCTTCTTACTCTTAAACTCTGAACCTTATTCCAATTTGAATAGGATAAAGAGCATCAATCTATTGTTCTAAACACCTATCTTAATATTCTTGTATACTCAACACATTACTAACATTTTTTACTAAATGGTTAACAAAAGTAGCTGTCTTAACTTCTTGTGTCAAATCAATTGCAGAAGTAGTAGTGCTAGCAATTAATGTAATTAAAGCTTTTATACCAGTAATAATCAAACCCACTACCCTTTCGATTCTCCTTAAAACTTGACTCACTTCTTCCAGTACTTGCAAGATACCAAGGTCCTGTAATATTCATAGCAATAAAACAAAAGCTGGTTGATAGACCCCTGTAAAGAACATGCCAGTTTTCAACACACTAACACAATTAGAAAGAGTACAATAAATACAACTTACAATAAATACTGTAGAAGAACCAAAAGTAATTTTAATGTGACAATTAAAAGAGCCTTATCACATGCACTAACATTTGTTTGAAATTCAGATTCTATCCCAACTTTATCTCTTGCTAACATAACATCGTAGAGAACTGCAGCTAACTTCCAAATATGTCTCTGGAAATGTCTATAACCAGCCTTCCAAATGAAGACTGTTATTTCCAGTATTGGATTGATTTCTAGACCAGTCCATGATTGAGTCTGAATAACTAATACCATTTAAGAAAAATACAAGAGGCATTATAACTTCTCCATTAGATTCTCTGTCACACAATGTCTAAAACTGGAGGCAAACAGCTTGTCCCATTTGGGATATATACAAGAAAAGGTGGGTCATGAACATGTTAAATACAGCTTCACGATCACCATTGTCAGGGAACTCAGCAAGCTCACAGGTCAGCAGTGTTTTTTTGGCTCAGCATCAGCATATCTCACCAATCACTCTGGCAGTCATTATGATCCTTCAGCATCCTGCAGAAAAAGATACAAACATACGCTCTTCCTTATATTTAATACGTGATAGAGATCATGCATGTGCCAGTAAGTGGATCATTCCTTTTCACCTAGGCATAAGTATGCCTAGTTGCAGTGTGCCATAAACACTCAGCAAAGAGTTCCTTGCCATCCAAATTTTTAAAAATTTAAAATAAAAGAACATGATTTAAATAAATTTGTGATGTATGGAGATATACCTCCCCCCTTTTTATTTAATGAATGCATTGATTTAAAGTTCCATGGGCCAGTTCAACAATACTTTATCCTTGAAGATTATAAGGAATCCCAGTAACATGTGTAATATTAAATTGTTGACAAAAAAAATCTCAAATGCTCGACTGCAATAGCCAGTTCCATTAAATCTTTTAATCTTATTTGGAACAGCCAGCATAGAAAAACAAGGTAGGCAATAACTAATTACATATTAAATTGTTTCTCCTGTTAAAGCAGTTGCAACTAGAAAGCCTGAGAGGGTATCATTAGTCACATGTACATATAATAGTTGTCCGAAATCGAAAATACGAGTAATATCCATTCGATATAATTAATTAGGTATAAGTGCTCTAGAATTAACACAATTGTGTGGTACAGGTAGAAATTTAGGACATTCAGGACAATTTGACTTGCACATTCTCTAGAAATACCAAATTGTTGTCTCAAGTTATTACTATTTTGAGGATGTAAAGAATAAGATTGTTTGGCTAACTGTTCCTTTGTAAGGCCTATAATCTGCCTGGTATACAAATCTGAGGTGGCATTGCCCTAAGGGCTCCAAGCAATGCAGTATGAGCTCTTAAATGTCCTATAGGTTTAAGAAACAACATGTTCTCTTTAATTGGGTTGTATTTGCATGAGAAATTGTACAATTTGAGGATAGCTTTATCTAAAAAAGGAACAGTTTCAAGAAATTGTAAACCATGAGCTATATATTTGTTATCAGTATACAGATTAAAGGCTTGATTTTTCAGCATTTCTTTTGTTTAATTGGATATTTTATTTATTGACATTTTAAATGTTATCCCCTTTTCCCATTTTTCTTCCCTAAATCATCCTCTACCTTCCCCAATCCTCATACTTCTATGAGAGTATGATCCCACCAATCCACCCATAACTGCTTCCCCACCTTCCAATTCCCCCACATTGGGGTATCCACTCTTCACAGGACCAATAGTCTCCTCTCTCACCAATGACCAACAAGGCCATCCTCCCCTACATATATGATTGGTGCCATGCATTACTCCATGTGTGTTTCCTGTTTAGACCCTGGGAGCTCTGTTTGGTTGGTATTGTTGCTCTCCCCACTGGGCCACAAAACCCTGTAGTTCCTTCAGTTCTCTCTCTATCTCCTCCGTTGGGGATCCAGAAGTCAGTTCAATGGTTGGCTGCTAACATCTGCCTCTGTATATGTCATGCTCAAGCAGGGCCTCTCAGGAGACAGTTATATCATGCTCCTGTCAGCATGCACTTCTTGGCATCCACAATACTGTCTGCCTTTGGTGACTGCACAAAGACTGGATCTCTGCTCCTCCTTCAGTCTCTGTTCCACACTTTGTCTCCATATTTCCACCTGTATTTTGTAACTACTTCTTAGAAGGAATGAAGACCCCTCATTTTGGTCTTCCTTCTTCTTAAGCTTTATGTGGTTTGTGATTTGTATGTTGAGTATTCTGAGATGTTGGGCTAATATCCATTTATCAGTGAGTACAGACCACATATTTTTTGTGATTGAATTACCTCACTCAGGATAATATTTTCTAGTCCCATTCATTTGCCTAAGAATTTTATAAAGTCATTGTTTTTAATAGCTGAGTAGTACTCCATTGTGTAAATGTACCACATTTTCTGTATCCGTTTCTCTGTTGAAGGACATGAGGTTTCTTCCCAGGTTCTGGCTATTATAAATAAGGCTGCTATGAACAAAGTGGAGCATGTGTCCAGGTTATATGTTGGAGCATCTCTTGAGTATATGCCCAGGAGTGGTAGAGTTGGGTCTTCAGGTAATACTGTGTCCATTTTTCTGAAAAATTGCCAGACTGATTTCCAGAGTGGCTATACCAGTTTATAATTTCACCAGCAATGGAGGAGTATTACTCTTTCTCCTCATCATAGTGAGCATCTGCTACCAACTGAGTTTTTGAACTTAGCCATTCTGACTGGTTTGAGGTGAGATCTCAGGGTTGTTTTGATTTGCATTTCCTTGATGACTAAGGATTTTGAACATTTTTTTAGGTGCTTCTTGCACATTCCAGTTTTCTCAATTGAGAATTCTTTTGATAGTTCTGAACCTTTTGTTCTAATAGGATTATTTGATTTTCTGGAGTCTAATTTTTTTGAGTTCTTTGTATATATTGAATATTAGCCCTATATTGGATGTAGGATTGGTAAAGATCTTTTCCCAATCTCTTGGTTGCCATTTTGTCCTATTGGCAATGTACTATAACTTAAAGAAGCTTTGAAATTTTATGAGATCCCATTTGTCAATTCTTGATCTTAGAGTATAAGCCATATGTGATTTGTTCAGGAACTTTTTCCCTTTGTCTATGTGTTCAAGGCTCTTTCACCTTTCTCTTCTATTAGTTTCAGTATATCTGGTTTTATGTGGAGATTCTTGATCCACTTGGACTTGAACTTTGTACAAGGGGATAAGAATGGATTGATTTGCATTCTTCTACATGCTGACCTTCAGTTGAACCTGAGACATTTGTTGAAAACACTGTCTTTTTTCCACTGGATAGTTTTAGCACCTTTGTCAAAGATCAAGTGACCACAAGTATATGTGCTCATTTCTGGCTCTTCAATTCTATTCCAGTGATCTTCCTGACTATTTCTGTACCAAAACAATGCAGTTTATATAACTATTGCTCTGTAGTACAGCTTGAGGTGCTGGATAGTGATTTCCCCAGCTCTTTTATTGTTATAAATAGTTTTCAATATTTTGGTTTTTTTTTTATTCCAAATAAATTTGTATATTGCTCTTTCTAACTCTATGAAGAATTGAGTTGAAATTTTAATGGGCATTGCATTAAATCTGTAGATTGCTTTCGATAAGATGGCCACTTTACTATATTAATCCTGCCTATTCAAGAATATGGGAGATCTTTCCATCTTCCGAGATCTTCTTTGAATTCTTTCTTCAGGGACTTTGAAGTTCTTGTGTTAAAGATCATTCACTTACTTGTTTAGATTCACTCCAAGGTATTTTGTACTGTTTGTGGCTATTGTGATGGGTGTCATTTTCATAATTTCTTTCTCAGCCTGTTTATCCTTTGAATAGAGGAAGGCTACAGATTCGTTTGAGACAATTTTATAACCAGCCACTTTTCTGAAGTTGTTTATCAGGTTTAGGAGTTCTCTGGTGGAAGTTTTGGGATCACTTAAGTATACTATCATATCATCTGCAAGTAGTTATATTTTGACATCGTTCTTTCTAATTTGTATCTCTTTGACCTCCTTTTGTTGTTTAATTGCTCTGGCTAGGACTTTTGTTACTATATTGAATAGGTAAGGAGAGAGTGGGCAGCCTGATTTAGTCCCTGATTTTAGTGGGATTACTTCAAGTTTCTCTCCATTTAGTTTGATGTTGACTACTGGTTTGCTGTATATTGCTTTTACTATGTTTAGGCATGGGCCCTGAATTTCTGATCTTTCCAAGACTTTTACCATGAAGGAGTGTTGAATTTTTCAAATGCTTTCTCAGCATCTAGTGAGATTATCATGTGTTTTTTTTCTTTGAGTTTGTTTATATTGTGAATTACATTGATGTATTTCCATATATTGAACCATCCCTGCATTCCTGAGATTAAAGCCTACCTGATCTTGATGGATGATTGTTTTGATTGTTCTTGGACTCAGTTTGTAAGAATTTTACTTAGTAGTTTTGCATCAATATTCAAAATTGAGATTGGTCTGAAGTTTTCTTTGTTGTGTCTTTGTTTGGTTTAGGTATGAGCGTAATTGTGGCTTCATAGAGATAATTGGGTAGTGTTCCTATTTTGTTCCTATTTTGTGGAACATTTTAAAGAGAATTGGTATTTGGTCTTCCTTGAAGGTGGGATAGAATTCTGCACTACAATCATCTGGCCCTGGGATTTTTTTAGTTTGGAGCCATTTAATGACTACTGGTATTTCTTTAGGAGTTATGGAACTGTTTAGATGCTTTATCTAATGCTGAGTTAACTTTGGTAGCTGGTATCTGTCTAGAAAATTGTCCATTTCATCCAGATTTTCAAGTTTTGTTGAGTATAGGCTTTTGTAGTAGTATCGGATGATTTCTTTTTTTTTTTTTTTTTTTTGAATTTCCTAAGTTTCTGTTTTTTATCTCCCTTTTCATTTCTAATTTTATTATTTTGGATACTGTCTCTATGCCCTCTGGTTAGTCTGGCTAAGGTTTTATCTATGTTGTTGATTTTCTCAAAAAAAAAAAAAATCTCCTGGTTTTGTTGATTCTTTGTTTAGTTCTTTTGTTTCTACTTGGTTTATTTTAGCATTGAGTTTGATTATTTCCTGCCATCTACTCCTTTGGGTATATTTGCTTTTTTTTTTTTTCTAGAGCATTCAGGTGTATTGTCAACCTACTAGTGTTTGTTCTTTTCAGTTTCTTTTTGTAAGCACTTAGAGCTGTGGGTTTTCCTTTGACCGCTGCTTTCATTGTATCCAATGCATTTTGGTATGATGTGCCTTAATTTTCATTAAATTTTAAAAAAGATCTTTAATTTCTCTCTATATTTCTTCCTTGACCAAGTTGTCGAGTGGACTGTTTTCCAATTTCCACATGTATGTGGGCTTTCCATTGTTTTTGTTGTTATTGAAAATCAGCCTTAGTCTGTGATGATATGATAGGATGTATAGAATTATTTCAATTTTCTTGTATCAGCTGAGGCCTGTTTTCTTACCAATTATATGGTTATTTTGGTACCATGAGATGCTGAGAAGGTATATTATTTTGTTTTAGGATGAAATATTCTATATATATATATATGTTAAATCCATTTGATTCATAACTTCTCTTAGTTTCACTATGTTTCTGATTAGTTTTTGTTTCCAGGATCTGTGCATTGCTGAGAGTGAGATGTTAAAGTCTCTCATTATTATTGTGTGAGGTGCAATGTGTGTTTTGAGATTTAGCAATGTTTCTTTTATGATTGTGGGTGCCCTTGAATTTGCAGTATAGATAGATGTTCAGAGTTTATCTTGGTATTTTTTTTTTATGAGTATGCAGTGTCATTCCTTATCTTTTTTTTTTTTTTTTTTTTTTTTTTTTACAACATTTGGTTGAAAATCAATTTCATTCGATATTAGAATGGCTACTTCTGCTTGTTTATTGGGACCATTTTCTTGGAAAATTGTATGCCATTTTCCAATTATCTCTAAGACAATGTCTGTCTTTGTTACTGAGATGTGTTTTCTGTATGCAGCCAAATGCTGGGTCTTGTTTATGTATCCAGTCTGTTAGTCTATGCCTTTTTATTGGGGAATTGTGTTCAATGAGGTTAAGAGATAAGGAAAAATGAGTGTTACTTCCTGTTAT
The DNA here is from genome assembly GCA_030674055.1 of Rhabdomys pumilio. Lineage (NCBI taxonomy): Eukaryota > Metazoa > Chordata > Mammalia > Rodentia > Muridae > Rhabdomys > Rhabdomys pumilio. The sequence goes on from JANHMN010000012.1 coordinate 52,903,895, forward strand.
TTTTGTTGTTAGAGGTGGAATTATGTCTTTGTGGCTATCTTCTTTTGGGTTTGTTGGAAGAAGATTACTTTCTTTATTTTTCTCCTAGTGTTGGAATTTTCCCTCTATTATCCTTTGTAGGACTGGATTTGATAAAAGATATTGTGTAAATTTGATTTTGTCATGGAATATCTTGGTTTCTCCATCTATGGTAATTAAGAGTTATGCTGGGTGTAGTAGTCTGGGCTGGCATTTTTTTTTCTTTTAGGGTCTGTATGACATCTGTCCAGCATCCTCTGACTTTTATAGTCTCTGGAAAGAAGTCTGGTATAATTCTGTTTTTCCTTTCTGCTCTAAATAGTTTTTCTTTCTTTGTGAATTTTGTGTTTTATTTATTATGTGAAGAGAGAAATTTCTTTTCTGGTTTCATCTATTTGGAGTTCTTTAGGATTATTGTATGTTCACGGGTATCTCTTTCTTTAAGTTAGGAAAGTTTTATTCTATAATTTTGTTGAATATATTTACTGGCCTTTTAAGTTGGGAATCTTCACTCTCTTCTATACCTATTATTCTCTTCTATACTTATTATTGGTCTTCTCATTGTGTCCTAGATTTCCTGTATGTTTTGGGTTAGGAGCTTTTTGGATTTTTCATTTTCCTTGACAGTTATGTCAGTGTTTTCTATGGTATCTTCTGCACCTGAGATTCTTTCTTCTATCTTCTATCTCTTATATTCTGTTGGTAATGCTTCCATCTATGACTCTTAATCTCTTTTCTAGATTTTCCATCTCCAGGGTAGTCTCCCTTTGTGATTTCTTTATTGTTTCTACTTTCATTTTTATATCCTGGATGATTTTGTTCAATTCTTTCATCTGTTTGGGTGTGTTTTTTTTTGTAATTTTTAAAAGGATTTTTGTGTTTCCCCTTCAAGGGCTTCTACCTGTTTACCTGTGTTCTATATTTCTTTAAGGGACTTGTTTATATCCTTCTTATAATCCTCTGTTATCGGCATGAGAAGTGATTTTAAATCAGAATCTTGTTTTTCAAGTGTGCTGGGATATCCAGGACTTGCTATAGTGAAAGAACTGGGTTCTGATAATGCCAGGTAACCTTGATTTCTGTTGCTTTTGTTCTTGTGCTTGCCTTTCATCATCTAGTTATCACTAGTGCTACCTTCACTCACTGTCTCTGACTGGAGCCATTTTATTCTTTTATCTTGCGTCAGAACTCCTCAGAGTCCAGCTGTCTCTAAGACCCTATGATCCTAAGATCCTGGGTATAAGAGCTCCTGGGAGTCAGGCTTCCTTTGGGACCCTGAAATCCTGGTGTGACCAAGCTCCTGAGATCCTGTGATCCTATGATTCTATGTTCCTGGGTGTGTTAGAGCTCCTGGGAGTCCAGCTTCCTTGGAGTATTGTGGGATTGGGTGCATAGTTGTAGCCTAATGTCTGCTCCAGGCATTGCTACAGACTGAAAACGATTGCTGTAATTAATATTAAAAGACTCACCTTAACTATGGGTAGAACTATGTTGTTGGCAGGGTATCTTGGGCTTTATTAATGGAGAAAACAAACTGAACAGCAGTAAGCTTGAATTTAGTTCCTGGGCCCTCTGTAATGGAAGCAAGTGCTCCTAATCACCAAGCCATCTCTGTGTCCTCCATGTTTGTTTCTGTCTGCTTCTTTAATTGTAGCTTATGAGAAATTAACATCATTAATTACCATAATTCTAAACAACTAATTTTAATATATTTTAGAATGTAAATTTAATCTGTTTTATTTACATATTCTAATTGTGCTCTACAAAATATTTTACCATTAATATGTAATAGACCAAAGCAAAACAAAACAAGACAAAACATGAATTTATGTAAAAAGCAGCATTCTTTTGATATGATAAATTTTCAAATTGAAAGAATTTGGTTAACTCTAGATTGTTATAACCTATAGTAAGTTTACATTAATAGATGTAAAACAACTTGGAAATATTTTGATTTTCTTGTATTATTTATCTTTTTAAAAAATTTCTGTAGTTCTAGAATATGATTAGAAGCAATCCTGAGATTCCACTTCACACCAGTCAGAACAACTAAGATCAAAAACTCAGGTGATAGCAGATACTGGTGGGAGGTAAAGAAAGAGAAATATTCCTCCATTACTTGTGGGATTTCAAACTGGTACAACCATTCTGGAAACTGGTCTGACCAATCCTCATAAAGTTGTAAACAGTTCTATCTGAAGACCCAGCTATACCACTCCTGGGCATATACCCAAAAGATACTCCAACATATAACAAGGACACATGTTCCACCATATTTATAGCAGCCTCATTTATAATAGCCAGAAGCTGAAAACAACACAGATGACCCTCAACAGAATGGATTTAGAAAATGTGGTACGTTTACACAATTGAGTACTACTCATCTATTAAAAACAACAACTTCATGAAATTCACAGGCAAATGGATGTAACTGGAAAAATATCATCCTGAGTGAGGTATCTCAGACATGAAAGCACACACATGGTATGTACTCACTGATAAGTAGATATTAGCCCCCAAAATTACAGTGCCCATGATACAACCCCCAGAACATACGGAGCTTAGGAGGAAGGAAGACCAGGGTGTGAATGCTTCAGTCCAGCATTGAGGGGTAACAGGATGATCTGTGTTGTATGTGTCTAGTCAGCAAAAACCTAACTTCTAAAAAAAGAAGCTATTTTTATAAATTATAATTATTGACTATATAGACCAATAATTATAATGAAATAATAATATGAAATAATCACATGAAACATAGCAGACATTTCAGTGAATCACAACCTACAATTTCTATGCATGGATTACAAATCTCAGTAAAAGATATAATGAATTAACCTGGTTTTCAGTGGAGCAATTGAAATATCTAGGCATAGAATAACCAATTCAGGCTTTGAATTGAAGCACAGTAGTCAGTATTGACTGTTAATTTTCAATGACCTGAACTCACCTAGAAACCAGATCCTGGAAATGCTTGTGCAAGATTATCTACATTAGGTTAATAGGTAAAGCAATACTTACTAACCTAGATGTATTTGCTCTTGCAGTAGTGCAGCATTCTGACCAAATGCCTAATGCTCCAGGTCACAATCCATCACTGAAATAAGTGAGGTCAAGGATTCAAATGGGAAGTAAAGTATGAACCTTGGAATAATGTAACTTACAGTCTCCCTATATCTCTGGCAGATGCTAAGGTATACTTCTTTATCTCTTAAAATATGTATTTCTTATTATTATATGTGCATGCATGACTTGCCTTCATGTATGTAACATCAATATTTCTAACATTTGAGGAGGGCAAAAGAAGGTGAAGTAGCCTCTGGAATTGAAGATAAAATAGTAATCTGCCTGGTGTGGGTATTGGGAAGCCAAGACCAGATCCTCTGTAAGAGCATCAAATATTCTTGACTGTTAAGATATTTCTAGACTTCAGGTTTCTTATACTTCAGGTTTCTTATAGTTGGTTATATATAACCAACTACCTAGTGAAGGTGTGCTTAACACTGAGCTAGGCCCTGTCACATTAATCATCAATCAAAACAGTATCTCAGGGATATTACTACCAGACAATCTGATTACAAAGTCCTTCAACTTAAGTCTCTCCTTCTCAGTCAGTCTTGGTTTTGTTGAACTGAACATTTCTCTAACTTGTAGACAGCCCCATTCAATGAGCTGAGGTCCTGGACTGAATAAAGTGAACATGGACGTTGAGCACTAACATCTCTTGCTTTCTGCTTCCTGACTGAAAATACAATGTGAGCAGCAACTTTTTCCAAAAATTGATTGGATACCTTAGAACTCTAATCCAACATCAAACCTTTCCTAAATTAATTTGTTCATGTATTTTTTTTTATAAAAATGAGACAAATAGCTAAGAAAAATCATCTGACGGAAGAAATTTTACTTACAAAACTCTGCTAAAGTCAGATATTTGAGTACTCATGAAAGATTTTGTAAACTTCTTTGTATATTATTGTTAGAATAAAAGGATAGAATGTGACAAGCATGCCAACTTGAAAGAGAAAGGAAAGCCCTTTAGATGAAAAAAATGCATTATCAGTATTCAGTAGAGGGCTGCACTCACTGAGGTATATTTCATAACCAGTAGTGGATGTGACATACATGTCCTCACCTGCATTAAAATGATAAATAATGTAAAAAGCCAAAGAAATTTCATCTGCTGAAGTTTGAGTATTATATTACTAAAATTTAGGAAGAAATTAACATTGATAATGTTAAAGTAATTAGATTTGCTTTCACAAAAATGTCACTTTTGTGAGCTTTATCAGCAGCCAGATAACCACCCACACATAAAGCCTTTATCCAGAGAAGTCTGTAGAAATCAAAGACACGTTTGAGAATCTCCAATACAAGGAGTGTGACTGCAACCAAGAGAACACAAGAAATTAAACACTTCATAACAAATCCAAAAGAAGTGATTCATGCATCTATATATAATACCACTTTCAGCAACAAAAATAACAGGAACTAACAGTCTTTAATATCTCTCAATATCAATGGACTCAATTATCCAACAAAAAGACACATGCTAATTGACTGGATATAACATTTTGCTGCATGTAAGAAACACACTCCCAGTGAAGCTGAAAGAGAGAGTGACCCCAAAGGAAGACCAACAGTCTCAGATTACACAGACCTAAGAGAGCTCCCAGAGACTAAGGAACCAACCAGGAGCATACATGGGCTAGTCTGAGACATGTGGCACAAATATAGCTGAGGTCTGCCTGGTCAGCCCTTAGTGAGAGAAGATGTATTTAATTCTGGAGAGACTTAAGGCCCCAAGGAAGGGTGACGCTTGGGGGCAGGGAGCACCCTGTCTGAGGAAAACAGCAGGAGGAATAGAATGAGGAACTGTGGTATGGGGATGGGGCCAATGACAGGAATGTAAATAAGTGAAAATTAAAATTGACAAAAATGTCACTTTTAACTTCATAGGAATCCGTAGTAAATATCTATCTTGTCTTCAAATAATATTCTTCAAAATGACTCTCTCTAAAATAATTCCATTACCTACAAGATTGTTAATATTAACTGTAGTTATGTACATTTTATAATTATTCTCAAATTTTCCATCACAAATTAGAAATTTTAGAATGACGGAATTGCTGAGTTTTCTATTTTCATTTTGTAGGATGTAACTAAGATTTCAATAAAAAATAGAATATAAAGACAATTTGTAATGAGATTTCAATACAAAAATAGAACGTGAAGACAATTTGTAATGGTGCATACCTCTACTCCCAGCAATTATTAAGACATATCTCCAAAATTGATATCAGTCAGGTGCACATAGAGTTCCAGTTGAGACAGGGCTACTTAGAGACACTGTTTCAAAAGCAAAACCCTAGCCCCACAGCTAACTGTCAAGGAGTGTTGCCCCCTACACACTCTATCTTCTCTCAGTTCCATTGGGACAAATCAGATCCCAGTCCATTCTTCATAAGAGACTCTCCTACTATGCAATTAGTCCTAAAATACAAATAAAGAACTTGGATACATCCTATACACTATCCTGAGTCAGTTTCGCTTGTCTATGACTGTCCATATTATTTTTCCTAGCCCATACCTCTCCCTTTAGGACTTGCTAGATTCCTAATATACCTCCCAACAAAGACTTAAGTTTCTTGACATGCCCTAAAGACTCAGATAGCACGCTCACAGCACTGTCTTTGCCTTCTTGAACAAGACCTCAGTAGTAGAGGTATTAAGACTCACAACCTATAAATGGGAGCTCATGTAACCAAAACTCTTCTGTACAGCAATGGCTATCATCACACATATAAAGAGCCTACAGAAAGGAAAATCTTTAGTAATCTTTAGTAATCTTTAGTAGCTATGCATCTACAGTGAATATAAGGAGAACTAAGAAGCAATAAAGCAAATTTAAAAATGATGAGTGAGTTCCCATTGCAAGATGCTACTTGGGGAGTCTAGGGAGGGGGTGCTATCATCGAAGTGGTGTTTTACACCTGCCTCAGACTGAGGCAGGAAAGGAGGTACTGCTGGCTGTTTTAACAGCTTCTGCAGTTGTACTTTACTATGAAGAGGTGCTAGCATTCACTATGGTACACAGATCAGGGACTACAGGTACCACCATCCCCTGAACTTCCCAAACTCAGGACTTGAAATCCAAATTAATCCTCACCCTAGGAACCTCTGCCCTGAACATCTCAACCTCCCCTCTAAGATAGCCTCTATTAATCCTGCCCACTTTTCACTTCGATGCTACTTCTGCCAGGAACAAAACAGCCACTCCTGGATTATTTGTTCTTAATAAATCTCCTACATTAAAAAAAAAGTGTCATGGAACTAAACACAAATTTCCCCAAAGAAGAAATACAAATGACCAAGACCCATTAAAAAAAACAATTCAACATTCTTGACCATATAAGAAATTAAATTACTTGGAAATTTTATCTTTCATGTCTCAGAGTGGTTAATATTACCAATAAAAAAGGAGAGAAAAAGTGTATAAATTCAGCAAAAGCAAAACAGTTCCTATTGGAAATGCAAATCGCTGTAGCAACTTAGATTTAGTGTGGATAACATGAAGTGTCCACCAGCTCTTTGCTGCTTTCTGTTAATTTGACAACATTTCTTAACAAAATCAACTTAAGGGACAAGAGGTAAATTCTCACTGTCAGTTCAGATTACAAAGCACCAAGGAAAGAAATTTATTGCAGTACGCACTTGAGGGAACTGGTCAACATCCATCCACAGTCAAAAAGCACAGTGAGAAATAAAATTGGTTCTGCTCAGCTAACTTCCTTCATTTTATACAGGTTTAGATCTCGTACCCAACAAATAGGACAATCCACAATTGAATTGAACAACATCATTGGAAGGTACATGGACTCTTCCACCAGGGGAACTGACATGGTATGGGTAAAACTGAGCATGTCCAATCTCCAGAAATCTCAAAAATTGAGATTAGAATATCTTCTTGAGACTGGCAGGAATAGGGCTAACTCCCTCCCTGTTTCCATGCCTGCTTAGGTGCACATAGCGAGGTAGTCAAGGCAGTCAGTCATATACCCCAGCACCTTGGATTCTTCCCAATGCAAATGAGGTATCTGAGTAGTCACAGCCCTCAGCCAATGACCTTTTCTCTCCCTAAATGTTCTCTTTCCCTTCCTTAAAATTGTATTCAGTTCACACTGAATAATGTGTAGGCATTCAAACCCACAGCAAATTAAAAATTAGCATACACTAAGATCATCTTAGAAAGCTGTTTCATTAAAAATCTTCAGAGAAGCCCTTTTCTCCTCCCACCACTCTGCACACTTGCTCCCAACCAGATTGAGATTCTGCTAGTCCAGGACTACACTTCCCATCTGGCAATGTGTACAGCACTGTCCGTTACCCTGGAGGGCAGAGGTACTCTGAGGACTGATCCCACCTATTCCAGACGTGGATCTGTCCTCTCTGAGCAGGACAGGTAAACTAGGAGCCTCTGATTACCCTAGAGGAAAGGTAGCACCTGAACCCACACATTGTCCCATATTAGTTATAATCAGAATAGTACTCCACAGACATGCCCAGATGCCAATCCCCAAATGTTTCTATATTCTGTCCAGTAGATAATGAACTCAAACCATCATATCTCATTTTTATGTCATGAGAAAAGTAAATCCCATTGAATGTCTTGATGACTTTCAAAGTTTCCCTTTTGCAATCTTTTCTTAACAGGCTGGAACAAAAAGTGGGACCTTAAACATTCATAGGCACAGGAAATGACTATGACCAAGACTACAGAAGGAACAGGCCCTATCCTTGATCCCAAATTCATTAAATCATCATTTATAGTCTCTAACTCTTTGTAACAATCCTGGAAAAAAATTAATGCATCCTAAGGAGATAATAGTGCTTAGACTTTGAAATTAAGAAATGAGAATTTTACTTGTAGTCTCATGCTGATAAAAAAAATAAAAGTCTGAAGCCTGGTCACAACAAAGGGAAGCACTTTCCTCTGAAAAATTGCTCTTTGCACAGTTCTGACAACTAGCCAAAGCTCTTTGTGGGAGAGCATGAAGCTGCAACAATGAGGACTATAGGCCATGCCTTTACCAGCTTGTCCTCTGTTGACACTTCAAACCTCATGTCAGGATCCTGAAGGCTAAGCAGGGGATGTGAAGAACGTCAGGAAACCTCTTTGTCCACTTCCCAATGTCCTCACATTAAGCAAATATCCCTTTCAGAATTCTATTATTGCTTTGTGTCCCAGTTAAGGGTTTCTATTGCTATGAAAACATAGTATGATCAAAGCAATATAAGAAGGAAAGACCTTTCTTTTGTCTTATAATTTGTAGTCTACCTTCCATGAAAATTTCAGCAGGAACTTGGGGTGGGAAATTGGAGGCAGGAAATAACAAACAGGCCATAGGAAATTAATGCCTGTTTTTTTCATATCAATCAGGACCACTTGTCTAGAGATACCACTATACCCAGTGAGGTTGGACCACCCACATCAATCATTAATCATTAAAATGCCATACATTTGCCTACCAGATAATCTGAGAGTGATAGTTTATAATTTTCTCAGTTGAAGTTTTCTCCTCCTAAATGACTGCTGAGAATATTTTTGCTTAATGGCCTAATGAGGGTATGGGACAAAATGTTGTTAGGGGTACCAGGGCTACCTTAAATCAGTTACTGTGGAAATATTTTAGTATATCCCCAACTGCCTCCTTTTTATGACTGTCAGAAGGCTAATCTATGACGCTTTAGGGGTCGAGGAGGAGGTAGCCTCCTATACAAGTGGACAATGCATTCCTTGGGTATTTAGTACATCATTCTTGGGAATTTCAACAGCTGTTACTTGTACTTAGATTAGATCAATCCTTGTTGCAAACTGCTAATGCTACTTTTGAGGACACTCAAGTCACAGTGATGGAATTTAAAATGCTCTGGTCTATAAACACTAGAATAAATAGTTCACAGTTTCCAAGACAGTTTGAAAAAGAACTACCTTGTATACAATTCCACCTACAACTTTGCATTGCATATAACTGAATTTGGAAAATATGATATATGCTTGATTTGTCACTAGACTGCATGAGATATATGATTTATTCCTTGGTTCATGTTTTTTAGTCTGTCCTCACATTATCTATGTAGCTAAGATTGGCATTAAAATCTTCATCTTTCTTTCTCTACATCCAAAGTACTGGGATTATGGTAGCCTGCCAGGACAGTTGGTTAGAAAGTAATATACAATAAAAATGATACAGTTTTAACATCAGTGGGCATATTTAAAAGTTACATCTATTACTGAAGTACTATAGAATTCATAAATTTTCCATTTCATTTAAAATTGTTTTTATGAATTATTATCATTCCTGTTTGTCGTTTCTTCTTTCAGCATTTCTCACAACCCCAAAATACATGTCACTCACAACTTTTTTCTTTTGTGTGTATAATAACATTTAGTTATTGTTCTATTGCTGTGAAAGTAAATCATAACCAAATCAGCTAATTGAAGGAGGCATTGAATTGAAGGTTTCCTTGCAGTTTTAGATAGTTAGTTCATATGTTGGTTTGAATTAGAATGTTTCACACACCTCATATATTGAATAGCTAGGGAGTAACATATTTTGAAAATATTAGAAGATGTGGCCTTATTGGGGCAAGTATGACTTTGTAGAAGAAAGTGTGTGGCTGGGGATTTATTGGGAGATTTAAAAAAAAAAAAAACAACATAAATGCCAACAGGTGTTTTTCTAATCCTTCTGAGTTTCCTTGGTCTTGGTATCTCTACAAAACAATAGAACAATGAACAAAACTGTCCATGTTCATCATGGAGGGAAGGGAGCTTAATGACAGTCAAGTGAGAAACTAGACAAGTAGGTGAGAGCTTATATTTGTTCCATGCAGCAGGCACAGAAATAGACTTGAACTAGTGTGGACCTTTGAAAGACTTTCGCCAATGACACACCTTCTCCCCACAAGTCTACATGTTCTAATTCTTACGAAACAGCCCACCAACACAGATGTTTCCAACACAGCATATGCTATTATCATTGGCTGAGGTTTCCCAACTTTTAGCTACATGCTAGGATCCTATTTCTGAAGGAAGCATATATTTTGGCTCTAGAAAAATTTCCATTTCTAAAAGTACTAAAATGTATTCTTGTATTTTAAAAAGTTTTATACCTTTATTATTAATAAGCTTTTTAAAATAAAAAATAGTCCATTCAATAAAATTGACCTCATTTTGCTCTGATTCAAATGAATGAATGTATAAATTTTTTTGCATTCAAGATTTTGTGTGTGTGTGTGTGTGTGTGTGTGTGTGTTGAACTATTGTAATAAGAAATAGAGTATTCAATATGAAAATATAGCAATACAGGCTTTTAGAAATAATATATTCAACTGTATAGAAAATTACTGATAACTCATTCTCAAATAATAAGGCACAGAATTTATGCTGTCAGAAGTATTCATAACAAAACACTTCAAGGAAGGTGAAATTATAATTACCTCATAGAAATATTTTTAAAAACAAGAGAATAGGATCCTTTTTTAAAAAAATGTAATTATAGGCTTCAAAAAGAAAATCAACGTATGCCTATAATTAAGTATTATGATTTTTTTAGCTGAATAATATTCTGGAATTTTCAGGCAAAGAATCTTAGAAAGGTTCTCACTTAATATATTAGTTATATTTATTGTCCTTATAAAAAGTACATGAAAATGCTCAGGTCTTGATCATTTATTTTGGCTCAAAGTTTCAGAGTTTTCAGTCCACCAGGTAGGTGGGGCACGTTCCTGTAGACTGAATGCAGAGCAAAAAGCTGACTGTAGAGTGGTGACATTACCATCTGTTGTCTAATCATCTCAGCTCCTGAAATAGCACTGCCCACATTAAGATGGGATTTCTCCTTTTGTCAGTCCACACCAGTAGTATTCTCAAGGATATACCAAGTGGCACAAATGTGTTTTTGGTTTTTTTTTTTAACCAATCTTTGCATTATATATTTGATAATTAAAATTAACCATCTTACCAAAACACTGTAGGGCAAAAGTTTTAGTTATTGGTAGTTACATAGATTTATATAGTATTATTTGTTTTTTGTTTTTTGTTTTTTTTTTTTATTTTTTTTTTAGTTTGCAAAGAATAAAGGTCATAAATGATTCAAAAGTAAAAACATGGATGAGTGTATAGGTGAAAAACATACTATATATGATCAGCCTTGTGTATAAGGGAATGTCTTTTCTCTGGCAGTTCACAAATGTGATGTGTAGATAACACACTAATTTATTTATTTAATCATTAATTGTTCTTACTGTATTTTTGTATGTAAAAAAGGTCACTTTTATGTTCACATAAAAAAGTAGGATGTTTTGAAATAATCTCTATATTGAGTAAGAGTTTAGCCTATATCTCAATACTTCAATACTTTCTCCTCATTACATACATACACAGATACACACACACACACACACACACACACTGAGACAAATACACAAAACAGTCACAGACACACACACTCACATTGTTTTGTAGTTTAATGCTTTAAGAAGACCATTTCATTAGATGCTGAAAAAGCACTGGACAAAGTTCAACATCTCTTCATGTTAAAAGTCTTGGAAAGATCAGGAATTCAATGCCCATACCTAAACATAGGAAAAGCAATATACAGCAAACCAGTAGCCAACATCAAACTAAATGGAGAAAAACTTGAAGTAATCCCATTAAAATCGGGAACTAGAAAGAATCATTTTGAGTGAGGTAACCTAGTCACAAAAATCACACAATGTATGCATTCACTGATAAGTGGATATTAGCCCAAATGCTCAGAATACCCAAGATACAATTCAAAGACCACATGAAGCTCAAGAAGAAGGAAGACCAAAGTATGGGTTCTTAGGTTCCACTTAGAAAGAGAAAAAAAAAATACTCACAGGAGCAAATACAGAGACAAAGTGTGGAGCAGAGACTGAAGGAAAGTCCATGCAAAAATTATCCCACCTGAAGATCCATCACACATACAGTCACCAAACCCAGACATGACTGTGGATGCCAAGAAGAGCAGGCTGACTGGAGCCTGATATAGCTGTTTCCTGCAAGGCTCTGCCAGAGCCTGAAAAATGCAGAGACAAATGCTTCCAGTCAATCATTGGACTGAGCACGAGGTCCCCAATTGGGTCCCCAGTAGAGGAGTTTGAGAAAGGATTGAAGGAGCTTAAGGGGTTTGCAATCTCTTAGAAAGAAAAATAATGTCAGCCAACTAGACCCCTCAGAGCTCCCCGGGACTAAACCACCAACCAAAGAGTACACATGGAGGGACCCAAGGCTCCAGCTGCATGTGTATCAAAGGATGGCCTTATCCGACATCAATGGGAAGAGAAGCCCTGGGTAGCATTTACAGTTCAAGTGACATAACTTTGCTTAATTTACCTGTGCATATTATATAAACCCACATATTTCTAATAAAGTGTAATTTTAGGTAAATTAAAAAAGAAAACAAATTACTGCTAAAATATGAAGGGATGATCCAGAATTAAAAGTATACGTGTCCTAATTTTTTAGTCTAACTAGTAAGGAGCCTATAAAGTTAAACAAGCAGATGATATTTTGTTGACATGAGAGGCACATTAACAAACAGGACATAGTTTGGCCTACACATATTTATAAAACTGAGGATATAATTCCATGATAGAATGCTTGTATAGCCTATATAGAACCCTAAATTCAATCTTAAATACTTAAAAATATATCATTTTGTATGTGATAGATAGATAGATAGATAGATAGATAGATAGATAGATAGATAGATAGGTTATGGTATCTGGAGATATCTTCAGCAGTAAAGTTTTTAACACATAAGTATTTAGGCAAGTGTTGAGCTTTCAGTGTCCTCATACAATATCTATCATAATGTTATGCATTTTTAATCCCAGTGCTATGAATCCAGAGACTGCTGAATGCCTAGGGCACCTGGCTAGCTAAACTATCATAACTATGAAGACCCAAGTCCAGTGAGACATCCTGTATTAACAAAATAAGGCAGAGGGAGAAGAAGGATCAGCAATGAATAGTACTTGCTGCTCTACAGATGACTTGGGTTTGGTCTTTAGTATATATGTGGCTACTCACAACTCTGGTAATTCCAGTTCTAGAGGGACTGATATCCCTTGTCCTCTAGGAGTTCCTGGTACTCATTAGGTACATTACTGGTACATATGATGCAATTACACACTCATATGATTATAACAAAGTTTTAAAGATCTTTTTTAAAAAAAATCTGTAGTCAAGTGATTTTTCAAGAAAGAAATTTTACCTAAATTTAGTTTTAAAAATCTCAGTTTAGGCAGTTCTAAAGTTTGTCTTCAAGTCAGGCCATTCTTCTGTATTACCAAACAGTGGGTTGAATTTTGTGGCAGAATTTCTTGTTAAAGGTAGAGGTCAAAGAGAGACATTGAAAGCAAAAGACTATGGAGTTATTAGGCTCTTGTTTTTATGAAAACACACTCAAGGGAACTAATCTCCTCCTGCTAGGCTTAACTGCCACATTAGAACAATTTGAATTTCTTCTTATGACCATGACCCAGTCTCTTACATTAGTTTACACCAAAAGTTCCTGACCTCTTCAAATTGTGCCAAATTCCCAACACATAAACATTTTGAATGACAGACTATATATAGACCAGCCATAGATGACACATATCAAGATCATCATTCCTACTGACACCATTGACCTAATAGGTTGTGAATAAACTAATGAATTCAGTCATTAAAAGCAGAAGGAACAGCCATGTGTATTAGAGCATTCTTTCAATTCTAGAACTTAGCAGGTAGAGGCAGAAAGATTTCTGTGAGATTGAAGCTGGCATGGACTAAATAACTTCTAGGACAGCTAGGCATAGATGACTTTTAATCCAGTAACGTCAATGTTCTGGCAAGGGATCACACCTAAAGAACCAGGTCTGTATGATCCAGCTGGAATGTAGACAGAACACACAACTGTAATCCGTATGGTTTTAATATGCCCTTTGTATACATGTTTAATCCAAAAGAATGTTGGTAAGGTTAGTTTATAAAAAGAGGCAGCCATGTTTACAAGTGACATCTAATTAAGGGATAGATAAAGTGATGAATCAAAGAAACTTTTGAAAGAATAAGTCAGAGATAGTATATTCACAACTCATGTGAGAACAGCAGGGAAAAGAGAGGTGGTATAAAAAAGCAGCACAGGGAGAGAGAGGCAGCCAATTCACTTGATTTTAGGTAATGCAGTGGAGTTCAGTTAAATGCCATTAAGTGCAGTTCAGTGTAGTTCAGTTGAGTTTGTGCAGATCCATTCAGTTCTGCTCAGTTTGTGGGATTAGGAGTGTTCAGTTCATTGAATTTCTAAGCAGTTTTTCCAAATAAAGCAATTCAGTGTGAAGCAAAAAAAAAAAAAAAAAGAAAAAAACCTGTTTGAGTCATTCAGCTTGGGGAAGAGTTGGGGCAGGACAGTTGAGTTGAACCAGCCAGCCAGAGTTCAGAAAGAACTAGAAAGAGTGAGTTTATTCAGCACTAAGCCTCTGAGATAACAATTATATCTGGTAAATAAAAGATAGTTTTACAGAGCTAGGAGTATATAGTGAGACCTTTTTCTCAAAAACAAAACAAAACAGGACAAGGAACACTGTAAATACAGACTGAAGAATGAGTGTCCATGGCAAAATATTTTTTCTTTCATTATTTGAAATTATAATCACATCATTTTCCCTTCCTTTTCTTCTTTCTCTGACCTCTATAATACGTTTTGTGTGTGTGTGTGTGTGTGTGTGTGTGTGTGTGTGTGCAGCATTGCAGGAAAGGGAACAGAAAGATAGAAAAGAGCCAAAGGATCAGAGGATCAAAAAGAATTCCTCAAGTACATGAATACCTAACTATAAGTTGAACAGTAACAACAACATTAGACATGTTAACGTACAGAGGAGAAACCCTAGAAGACCTCAACCCTGCACAGAGAACTACAGATAGCTAAAGAATGCTGAAAGTGGGAAAATGTCTTTCCCAGGGATGAGCACCCTTAGGTAAACTTAAAATATTAAAATAGATACAAGCCACTAAGAAATTTTAGTGTATGTTATCTTTTGTGGCTTACGATTTCAGAAACAATTGTGCTCTTTCTTCTGCTTTAAAGATAGAAATATCTAGTCATCTAAAGAACATTATCTATTCTGGGGGCAAAATAATTGCCCCCATCTCCTTGTTTATTATATGATGGTAGATAAAATGATAATTCCTTTTCTGAAGTAGTGGAATAAAAAGATTTCTCTTGAAGTCTAACCTTAAAAAATGAAACTTTTCCCTTACTATCATGAAATTTATAGATGAAAGAGGAGTTAAGACTTTCAAAGTTAGAAGACCACCCTACTTTTATTATGGATATGAATGTGTGCTCAGGCACACACTACCTTGTTTTAGATTCCATCTTGTTTGTTTTACTCTCTTCTGAGTTCTCCTAAAACATTTTCCCCTAGAGTTACCGTGGGTCACAGGATTAAGCCAACCTAATTAATGTTTTAAGACAAAGGAATAAAACTACCTATTAAGTGACATGTGCTTTCTATACCGCTTTCTATACCAACAAATTCTGCATGACAGAAACTGAAATAAAGTCTGACAAGAATGTTCAACTAGGCTGAACAGATGAGATGGCCTGTATTATTACCAAATAAACCTCAATTCTTTCTTTTTTATTTTCTTTTTTTCCCCTTCACTTTTGTATAATATGGAAAAAAGTTGTTCGAGCTCTATAATTTCTGATATGAACAAACTGGTAAAACTTAGTTTTCTATCAGTTGCTAAAGCATTTCTGATGCTGCTTTCTGGAACAGGGGCTTTTGCCCTTATGGTGTTTTCAATAGTATAGGAATGTCTAAAGATAAAGAGAATAATGTAGGTATTTGTGAAGTACTAACTTCAGAGGCCTTTACGATATCTTAGGGCTACTTGGAACAAGTGTACCTGTTATGGGCATGATATGTTACAAATAAGATAACCGTGTGTCTTATCACAGTGTTAAAATTTACTAAATAACAATACATTCACAAACTGTATCAGTTTATTTGGCATTTTTCATCAACCTCTTACTTCTGATTTTACATAATAATTTTGAGCACTGTCAGAAATATTTTTTAGTTCTAATCTCAAATAATATCAGATCTCATATTATATTTGCCACATGTACAGATATATGTACATGTACATATGTTACAGAGCAATTAAGAAAACTTGAAGTAACTTCAAAATTAAAGAATCTTCCTTACGCAGGGAAGGAAGATCTTAGTAGAGAGAGAATGCTAGTTAGAGACTAATGTAACCAATCACCAAGCTGTTTGAAGTTCATCATTTGTAGAAGGTGAGAACTGGGGTTTAAATCAAGTACAATTTGAGTACATCTCATTACATAGAGAAGGGTTATGCTATTGGAGCAAAAATAAAATCAGATATTCTCCACATGATAATCCTGGTACACATACTGTATGATCTGATAAAAAACAAATGGCTGTTATTGAATCCTAATATGAAGTGTTCTTTCTCTTAATTTCAATGGGGGCACCTATGTGATTTTTCTTATGCTATGTCATGCCATTTTGTGTCTTATCACTGTCATAATTTATTGAATGACAAATTTACATACTATGTCAATTTTGTCAATTTAGTTTATATTTATTCATTTTTAATATAGCTGTATATCAATGTATTTCTTGACTTAATTGGTGAAAATATATTTGCTTTAAAATGTTATTTGTTAGTCTGTCCTGGAGAAATGGTTTTGGCTGGCTAACACAAACAAAATGTTTTCATTCTTCCTTAACATTTGTACTCCCGTGGATCAATGTGTTCCTTTATACAATTTAGCCTGTTGGGGCAAGACACATATCCTAAAATGTGATTTCATACAATGCTGAGTAACAGAGTAGAGCACAGTTTATTCTCCTGTTTGTTTCCTCTGTTTTTAAGATCAATAATATTGGTCCACACATAGTGTGGGAATAATCCTTGAACCAAAAAGTGCCTGACCACAGAACTTTGTCTTTCCCAATAGCCTGCTGGAATCCAAACCCTCAATTAAAATTCCCGCTTCTCCCCATCACTGTCATTGCTGACTTCAACCCACAATTACCCACACCCTGATAGCAGGACTTGGCAGTTTCAAAAGATAAAACAAACTTGTCTGTACAAACCATTCCGAAAGTATAGATTACAGACTGCAAGCCGCCTTCTGAAGCTGTATGTAATTTCCACATAAACTCTAAGTCCCTTTCTCTAGGGAAAGTGTCTATCCTTTGCTGCTTAAAATAAACATTCTGTTTTGCAAAAGTCAAACTATGGACTCCAATCCTGCCTTGTGTCTCTTTAAGTTGCCTCAGTAATCTAATAAGTACACAGAAATGAATACAAATAATGAATGAATGAATGAATGAATGAATAAATAAATAAATAAATAAATAAATAAATAAATAATTATGAATACTAGTAGACCTTATTTTTATTGTATGATTCATTTAAATGCCCATGCATGCTAGATGGCAGAAATCAAATAGAAATATTTGTAGATAATTTTTCTCTGGTTTTTAGTAGCATCATAACACATTTCCTAGTTCCCCCCCCCCAAATACCTGCTGTCCAAACTTTATTTTATTCAATAAATGACTTTGAGTATTTTCCATGGATCAGACACTGAGGTGTACTTAGCAGATGCAAGCTTTAGAACTGGGCTTTCAGGTGCAAACAAAGGCCATGGCCTTCTGAAGCAGGGTTGGCTTTAGAGATCACAAACCTGATACAACTAACTATTGGTCATCCTAATCAAAAATCTCAATACACAATAGTATTTGAATTACTTGAGGGCTTTGAGGGAGAAGTACAAGGGAGGTGACTAAGATTGGATTGACATTTCCCTCAGTTTGAGTAAACTGCACACAAAGTTTCTTTGGGCCTGAAAGGGCTTGACCTCAGGCATTTACATTAAAATGCCTGTAAGTGTAAATTTCTTTCTCTGCCTTTTGGGATGCAAATCTTTTGTAAGCTCATTGCCAGCTTTTCAACTTAAAATTGGCTCTCTCAAGGGCCAAGGGGCATTTCTTTGAAAAGGGCTTTCATGAAACAAGCCTTCTTGTTACTCTAAAGATTGGAAAAAGTTTACTTTTCATTTGAAGTAGACCATTTAAAAAGCACAGGTGATCTCAAATACCATTTCCCACATGTTTAAAATTGAGCATTTGATACACTCAAGTTAATTTCACAGCAGACTCATGATTCTTCTCTACATCAAGTTCTGCACAGTCTTACTTAGCTGACTGAATTTCTCTAGTGAAACTTTGACTTTACAACAAATATTACCAAATCTCCACGCACCAGATTGTTCTGCATAAACCTAATCTTATAAGTGTCAAAGTTTGAATAGGTATGAAGTCCAATCATCTAATTTTACAATCTTTTATGGTATTTACATAGAAAAATAAACTATATATTTTATGTTTAATCACATGTCTCTTAGACGACATCCCCAAATGGGCAGTTGTTTTTTTTTTTTTTTTAATTAGTTCTCTGTACAGCTGTGTTTGTATAATCCTCAAAACTCTGAACCTAGCAATTCTACGTAATTCTTACTCTTGAAAGGTCTAAGACTCCCCAGAAGGGGACTCCAGGGGACCCCCACTCGAGTCTCAGGACAGCACACACCCAAAGACACATGAGAGACTGACTTCATGTAAGCACATGAGGTGGTTTAATCAGAGCTCTGGGCCAGTCCATATCTTCATATCTCATATAGGGGATAGAGGGATTGACCCCTCGGCTCAGGGGTTTAGGGTTTATATATGGGCGGGGTGGGAAAAAGAGGAAACTTTCGCGCAGGTGCACACGATTGGTTGTTTTACTTTTTGAACGTCAGCAGGCTATACCCGTCCATGGGGGCAGGGTGCAGTTCCTCTCTTGGCCAGTCAGTTTCTGGGATGTTTTAACAGGTCTTTGTCTTGTAACTCCACCTCCTCTGTAACTAATTAACTGGGCCCAAACCTGCTGGCAGGCACTTTTAACTATTTAGGTTAGGGAAAAGGAATCACAGGGCCCTGTTATTTTTATTAGTTTGGGCCTATTTCAAAATTCTCTTTCACTCTTACTGGGGGTTTGGATGAGAAGTGAAGTAAACTCTGAACAAGCCATTTACTGTGTATATTTTGAATGAGTTAGAGTATGTTTATTTTGGGTCCTCTCTAAATACAAAGTGTAAGTGTGCCCTTTTAGACTGCAGTGGTGCTCATATTCACCACTTCTACTCCATATATCATTCAAGGCATAATGGAAGAAAAAAATGTGAGGGCTAAAAAGAAATGATATAGAATATCCATTTCTCGGGAATAGTTTTTATAGCAAACAGGTGTATCTGCTGTGCTCTTCTCTGTACAGCCTCACGAAGAACAATACTTTCCTACAGATTGCTAACCAGATTTAAAGATAAGTTTACATCTAGGAAACAATAAGCAATATACAATGAATCCAGATCAAATAGAGCTAGTCATATATATTTATTTCTGTACATAGTCATCCAATCACGTGCAGTTCATATTTATTCTGCACGTGTTATTCTAATTGTCTTTTACCATTGTAGCTTAATAATATTTGCATTGAATAATGCTTCTTAAAATATCATGGTCTACATTAGAATGGTTTATTTCACACTTAATTCTATCTTATTTATTCGGACTCAACTTTCTATTTTATCTAAAATTCCTAAAAATTAAATCATTTAATCATGAGGACTTCTCTATTCATATAGACTTGACAGTATTTTCAAGTTTCAGAATATCCCTGCAGTTAACAGTTTCTTACTATGGAATAACCTCAAAATAGTTGCTATTCTGAGATATTAAGTAATAGAATACATGAGAAGAGGGTACATGGTACCTTTGGTGGGCCCATGCCAAGGTATGCCACTAAGAAATTATGCCACACAAGAGATCTAGGGTTAAAAGGTTTATTAGCAGAAGGGAGCAAAAGGCCTTCTAGGATTGGGGACAAGAGAGAGAGAGAGAGAGAGAGAGAGAGAGAGAGAGAGAGAGAGAGTTGGTGACAGGCAGAGGGACAGAGAAAATAAACAAGATCTTTAAGAAGCAAGAGAGACACAAAAAAAAAAACCCAGAGAAAGAACAAGACAGGGAATGAGAGAGAGATCTGGGGTGGCGGGGGCCATTTTATGTGCCACACCCATCACACCTCTTTCACCTGGCAACAAGCGATGATGTATGTGGGCTATGGGGGCAGGCCCATGGAAATGCTTGATTGTTAACATTTCACCATTTATGAATATTTTACTTGATTTTATTTGTGGCAATATGGTTTAGCATTTGTAGAAAGAGAATTGTAAAGCTAGAAAGAAATATGTTTCTCTTTCCTTAAATTTGTTGCTGTTTATGTTATTAGATTAGAACTTATGTTTTATACTTACATATTGAAATCATGTTATTATTATAAGACAATTGTACAGAACTGTTTCTTTTTCTCAATATGGAGATAAAATATAACAAAACCGGTCTTACTGTAGTGTAAAATCATTCCATAAATTAAATTCCTCTAACAATAATTAATGTGAGAATAATTTTAATTGTTTTATATTATTTAGGTAAAGATACTAGAAATTTATAAGAAGGAATTTGGGCTTTATCAGGTTCACAGTTTGAAGTAATATTAGACTTGGAAGAACCTCAATTTGCATAAGCAACATTTCACTATCAGCAATCTCTGAAAGAATGGACTTAGAAGATTTGCCATGAAACAGCCACAAGTCTAATTCTTCCTGTAATGACTTTGCTGACAGTGTACCTAAAGTGGATACTGCAATAAACATTCTTAATAAAACTTTCCACAGCCACCTCAATATTTTATAAACTACAGTATAATGTTGGATAAGACAAGTGATTTTAATGTCCTTAAATTTAACTTATTTTATGATATGACCATTATGTACCATAGTGATTTAGGGAAATATACATTGTAGAAGAAAAATTCATTTCTCTTTCTCTTTTCCTTGGCTATAAACAGGAAAAAAAATCAATTATGTGTAACATTTTCAGCAATTGCCATTTACAAATATGATGTCCTTAAACAAACTTCTTTCATAAACAAAGTCCTTTGAACTTTGCGTATGCATATTCTTCTTTGGGACTCCTAAAGGCAGAGAGTCATAATTAGTTATTTCCATTATTAAGAGCAAGCTTATCCTACCTATGGTTATGAAAGATGAATGGGTTAAATAAATCAATTAGCTGTGCCACTGTGTCTTGAATGCCTTTCCTATTTCATTGCCTCTGGAGGAAGAGTTTGATACTTATCTCTTATAGGAAGTATTTCAAGCAGCAGAGATTGAAAGAGGAAAGTTGACCCACAGTCAGAGAGCTAACCATGTAGGAGATACTTTCCTCTAGTCTATAAAACAAGGAGCATGGCAGGTATTATTCCTCAAACAGAAATTTTGCTGCTTGCTATTAACCTCATTTCTTGTACACATAAAAGAATTAAAGAACTATCTATTTTCTTTTACAGCTTATAACAAGGGTGAAATGCTGAAGTGTCTTACTCAGAATGAACTTAATCTTAGCTCAATTTATGGAATCATAGGGAAATATAAAACAGATTCGTTACTCTTTTAAAAGTGAGTATCAAGAACAATTTTTATAAAAAAATATTTAAGAATTAATTTCTTTTCTTCTTTTGGACAAAAAAATGGAAGTATCTCTCAGGATGCTAATGTTGGAACCTAATAAGCAGAGCAAGTATGGTAATTCTAAAAATAAAATGTTAAACTTAGAAGAACATAGCTGGGAAATCAGCCTACAATAGTTGTCAATAAATGGAGACCTGGAGTAATGGTAAGATTATTTTTCAACTTTCAGCGAAGGATGAGAGGAGGTCTAATTTAAGAAAAGTAGCAGAGATAATCTACTTTCAACCAGTACAGGAGAAAGAAAGAAGAGAGTTATCATTAGATCACTGTTAATAAACAAAGAATAATGGACAATCATGGTTCAGTATTTCAGTCTGTCTAATGCTATGAAATAGAAATTATTTAAAACTAATTAAAAATAAAATATGCTATATCCTCAAACCACAAAGAATTACAAAAGTTTTGAGAAATATATTCTTATTTTCTCATAATACATGGTGACAGAAATAACTGGAAAGCTCTACTGTTTATCACAGTATGGGCCATTTGCAGTTTCCTTTTGTGTCCAGTCAGTAGTAATGGAAAAAGGAGAAAAAGTGGCTTGCCATGGCAAACATATTTTAGAATTACCCACAGGATATCTTTTTTTTTTGAATAGGCTATAAAAGATAAAATGCAGAAACAAGAGGTCTGTAAGAACATGAAAGACTAATTTAGCTTTTGATGTTCTTGATAGTAGTAGCAGTATTTAGATAGTAGTTCTAGTAGTAGTATATAGATAGTATATATTACTGATGTATCTGTAGTACTAATAAATTACAGCAAAGAAATTTATTTAATACAAAGTCTAGAAAAATCTTAAAATATTCCATCATGATATTATATATTTCATACAGATTTTCTTAGGTATGTTGTCTAAAAGCATCTTTGTTATGCATTATATATGTATTGTAGTTAATTTATTAAGTCGCTGCCTCTCAAGTATGGTTTCTTGGTGAGGTGTTTATGTTTTCTGTTCTCTTTGTTCCCTTTAAATTGTCATATTTTAGATCTAGATATGTTGGCAATTCTCATACTACAATTTAAGGATAATCTATATGAATCTTGAAAAAGTTAAGTCTATGTGGAAGTGTTACTTGTTTATCATCCTAGATACATATTCAGATGAAGCATCTACATTATATACTCAGATGATTAGAACCTTTAGAAAGTTTTTCACCTAGCCTTTATTGAAGAGGGAGTTGTCTTGAGTCTCCTTGGAAATAATCACAAACACTACACTAGGACCTTGTCAGCACCATGCTCATGGAAGGCTTCATTACATGATAATTAAGAGCTTTCTTTTAGTAAAATAAAAGAAATATGAAATCTTCATGTGCTAACAATGCAATGAGGATATTATGACTTAGTCATTGTGTATGTGAATGTTTGTGTGTGTGTGTGTGTGTGTGTGTGTGTGTAGTTTAGTTTTGTTTACTTTAATATAGCAGTGTTGATCCTTCAATAATTTAATTATGTTTGTATATCAATAATTTGTAATGAGATAAAAGAGAGTCAGGGTTCTATAAGTTCATTTTCATTAAATTCTAAAAAGTTTCGAATTTCTTTCCTGAACAAGTTATCATAGAGTAGATAGTTGTTAAGCTTCCAAAATGTGGAATTTCTGTTGTTTTTGTTCTTATTGAAGACCAGCCTTAGTTCATTAGATTGAATATATAGAATTAATTCAATGTTCTTGTATCTGTTGAGGTTTGACTTGTGTCTGATTATATGGTTGATTTTTGAGAAGGTACCTTGAGGTGCTGAGAAAAAAAAAATTATTCTTTTTTTTTTTAGGATGAATTTTTCTACAAATATCTGTTAAATTCACTTGGTTCACAACTTCTGTTACTTTCACTACATCTCTGTTTAGTTTCTGTTTCCATGATTTGTCTATTGGTGAGAGTGGGGAGTTAAAATCTCCTACTTTGTGTGCTTTGAGCTTCACAACATTCCTTTTGCAAATGTAGAAGCCCATGTGCATTTGGAGTATAGAATTGAGAGTTTATCTTGAGTGACTTTTCCTTTGATGAGTATGTAGTGTCCTTCTCTATATTTTTTTTGATAACTTTTGGTTGAAAATCTATTTTATTGGATACTCTAGATTGTTTGTTGGGACCATTTGCTTGAAAAAAAAAATTATCCAGCCTTTTACTTTGAGGTCGTTTCTGTCTTTGTCATGCTGAGGTGTGTTTCCTGTATGCAGTAAAATGCTGGGTTCCATTTATGTATCTACTCTCTTATCCTATGTCTTTTTATTGAGAAATTGAGTCCATTGATGTTGACAGATAATAGGTACCAATGATTCTCTCTTTCTGCTATTTTTGTTGCTAGAGATGGTAATATGTGTGTTTCTCTTACATTGGGTTTGTTGTGACAAAATTAATTTCTTGCTTTTTCTTGGGTATAGTTTCCCTCCTTGTGTTGGACAAATAAAATGGAGCAGAGACTGCTCCACTGGGAGATACATCCTGTCTGCCATCACCAAACCCTACACTGTTGCTGTTGCCAAGAGGCACTTGCTAACAGTAACCTGGTGTGGCTCTTTGGGAGGTTCAGCCATCAACTGACCAATGCAAATGTGGGTGCTTAGAGCCTACCGTCAGAGTGAGCTCAGGAACCCTGGTAGGGAAGCTGGCAGAATGACTAGAGGAGCTGAGAAAGATTGTAGCCTCATAGGAAGAACAACATTAGTTGGCAGGACCATACAGTGTTCCCAGGGACTAGACCACTAACCAATGAGTGTATTGGAAAAGATTCATGGCTCCAGATACATAGGTAGCCAAGGATGGCCTTGTTTGATATCAGTGGGAGGGGAGACCCTTCGTCCCATGGAGGTTTGATGCCCCAACATAAGGGGATACTGACAGGGTCAGGCTGGAGAGAGTGGGAGAGTGGGGGAGCTCCCTCATAGAAGCAAAGGGGAGGCAGGAGAGGGAGATTCTTCGATGGGAGCTTGTAGAGGGGTAACCAAGAAGTGGGATAATATTTGAGATGTAAATGAATGGAATGATTAATAAAACAATTAAAAAGTAAAAGAAATAGGAGGACAATCTCTTTTTAAAATTTTTATAATAAATTTCTGTTGGTAATATGCAACTGTCACAAATTTTAAAAGCATATATACTCTCTTTAGATGTAACATGGATAAAATGATGCTGTAGTGTTGAAATTCAACTATTAATAAAGCATGGCAATTGTTCTGTTGAAAAAAATAAATCCTTTTTGCCAAGTTAAAAAGAGAGAGAAAGAGTCATGGGCTAGAGAGGTAGCTCAACTGTTAAGAGTACTTGCTATTCTTTCAGTGAACCCAAGTATGATTGTGAGCATCCAGGTTGGGGGCCTGAAAAACTGCCTGTAACTCAAGCTCTAGGAGATCCAGTGTACATAATTCTGGCCTCAGTGGGAATCCATATTCATGTGACTTTATTGCAAAATCCACAATCTAGACATACAATAATACAACCAACACTATTTTTTTCTTTTAAAGAGGAGGAGTCGAAAATATTTAACAATATTGAAACATTTAACTAATGTAAATGAAAAGATGGTGCATTTGGCATCTTCTTATGGAGGTCAAAGAAGTTCTGAATCATCTTTAACATATGCAGGGCAATAACTTATAACAAACAAGTATCTAGTCCCAAATTTCAATACAGTCAATACTAAGAAACAATTTTAGACAATTCTGTTTCATTTTTTTTTTTTTTTAGAATTTCATTTGTCATTATCCTTACTGTGTTCTCTTTGATTCCTGACTGTCAGAAATTGTGTCATCTGTCAAAAATCATTCTGCCTAACTCATGGTCAGTTTATTGTCTACAAGAATTCTAATAATATTAGTAGACACTTTCCTATGAAATAAAAATTATTGAAAAGTTACTTAATTAAATATTATTTCACATTTCTTTAATCACTCATCAATTTTAAGATGTTTCTATATTCAATTGCTGATAACAGTGGTTCAGTAAGTGTAGAAAGAAAAGGTATATTTTATACATTTAGATTCTACTGCTATATTAGGCTTAGATAATGAAAGTAAATAAAAATAAAGCATTATATAATCTCCACATAGTTAGAAACAAATATTTTAATGTTATCTTTCTTAAAGGATGGTAATAGTAAATATGTAACCACCCTCAGATTATCATTATCCAGAAATAGAACATCACACAGGTTTGGTCCTGAATGCTTCAGACGTTCTTCATAGTAGATTCAATCTGGCTCTGTACCTCATCATGTCCTACCTTTCTCCCTGTTCATTGCAATATTCAGAGATCTTGCCTTAATAAGAAATGTCTTCTCTGGACCAGACCCAGGTCTGTACCACCAATAGTCTAGGATTCTTCAACCACTACATTAGATCCTTTTAGCCTTACCACTCACATGATCTGGACAAGGACTCAAGTCTAGATCTCCAACCTAATCCACATTAACTTTTCCATCATGACACAACTCCTTGTTCTGCCTAAGCCATACAAGTTACCACTCTGTTTCAGGATTCTGTCTTAATAGACCAAAATGCCAAAAGATAACCAGTATTCTAAACTGAGATCCTCAAGTGCTCTTGTTAAACAACACTACCATAGATAAAGACAATATTTAACCCTTAAAATATCACCAATCCTATCATGATGTCACCCACGAAGAGAGCCCTGGAAGTAATTCAAAACATAATTCAGAAGCACAGTAATAAGTATGTTCAAAGAGTTTAAAGCACTCAAAGAGACTACATTAAATACCTGAAAATGAAAATAAAAATATTGAGGAATAAATGAAAGGAAGTAAATGGTTGTAAAAATTATACAGAAAGAGATTCATATTACCCAAGAAGTTGAAAATAAGTGAAAATTGAAGACTTAATCCTAAAGAAGACATTCACACTATACCCATTGAGGCTCAGGGATCACTGTGGATTCCCTTTTCTTTTGTGGAAAAAAAAAAGGTAGGAAGAATGTAAGAACCATATGACAGGGTGAAGGTTTGTGGAAAAAAGAGTAGGAAAAATATAAGAACCAGAAGACAGGGTGAAGGTATGTGGAATGCCATCCTCTGAACTCAATTCAATGACTGAAATCACAAACTTTCAATAGCTTTGATACCTGTATTGGGTCAGTGACAACCTAGAACACACTGTTATGGAAAATAGAGGAACTAAGGAAACCATATCTCTTATTACTAAAATCCTGGCTACTGATTCTTTCTGGGCAAGGAGAATCGTTGTCTCCAGTTTTGTAGGCACTGCTGAGCTAACCAAGCCCAAATTGAAAGCTCTATGCTCATATTCACAGCAAAAAATAACTCAGTAGACAGCAAAACAAGTGATTATATATGTAAGACATCTGAGTGAGGTGGGTGGTGGGACAGATACATGTAGTAGCCTGATGATGGTGGTCAGAGTGGTCAGTATATATTATATAAGTATATGAAGTTGAAAAAACACAACCTAAGTTAATAATTAAAAAAAAAAAGCACGGTATCTTAAAACCTCATGCTAATGTAATATGTAACCAAAAGAAAATTAAAAGGTTAAGTTTAATGTATTTTATATTATTTGTGACTAATGTGAAGGATATCATTTCAATAATTTTTTTCTCAGTCTGTTTATCCTTTGAGTAGAGGAAGGATTTATTTGAGTTAATTTTATATCCAGTCACTTTGCTGAAGTTGTTTATCAGGTTTTAGTGTTCTCTGGTAGAAAAAGAAGGCACATCATACCAAAACTTATGGGACACAATGAAAGCAGTGTTAAGAGAAAAACTCATAGCTCTATGTGACTCCAAAAAGAGACTGGAGAGAGCATACATTCACAGCTTAACAACACACGTGAAAACTAGAACAAAAAGAAGCAAATACACTCAAGAGGAGTAGATGGCAGGAAATAATCAAACTCAGGGATTAAATCAACTAAGTAGAAACAAAAAGAACCATACAATGAATCATTAAAAACCAGGAGCTGATTCTTTGAGAAATTCAACAATGTAGATAAACCCTTAGACTTACTGACCATGGAACACAGAGACAGTATCTAAATTAACAAAATTAGAAATAAAAAGGGAGGTATAACAAAATAAAATTCAAAAATTCATCAGATCCTACTACAAAAGCCTGTACTCAACAAAACTGGAAAATCTAGATGAAATGAACAATTTTCTAACAGAAAATTTTCTAATTTTGTTTCTAAAATGAACAATTTTGGTATCCATTTACCAAATTTAAATCAAGATCAGATAAACCATCTAAGCAGTCCAATAACCCCTAAAGAAATACCAGCAGTCATTAAAAGTCTCCCAATTTAAAAAAAACAAAAACAAAACTCATGATCAGCTGGTTTTAGTACAGAATTCTATTGAACCTTCAATGAAGACACAATGCCAATACTCTTCAAATTATTTTACAAAATAGAAACAGAAGGAACAAAAGAATCTTCCCAATTCATTCAGTGAAGCAACAATTCAGCAAATGCATGAACCACACAAAGAGCCAACAGAGAAAGGGAACTTCAGATCAATTTCCTTTATGAGTATTGATGCAAAAATACTCAATAAAATTCTCCCAAACTGAATCCAAGAACAAATCAAAAAGATCACCCAACATGATCAAGTAGGCTTCTTCCCAGGGATAATGTGATGGTTCAATATATGGGAATCCATCAACGTAATCAATTAAGTAAACAAACTCAATTATAAAACAAAAACCTACATGATCATCTCATTAGATGCTGAGGACGCATTTGACAAAATTCAAAACTCCTTTATGGTAAAAGTCTTGGAAAGATCAGAAATTCAAGGCCCATATCTAAACATAATAAAATCAACATACAGCAAACCAGTAGCCAATATCAGCTGAGACTGGTTGGAAGAGTCAGAGTTTTTGACCATGGGATGAAAACCCCATTCCTCCACTTGATGCCCTGAATTTCTACTGGAGGTGGACTCTACAAGTTCTCACTCTCCACTGTAAGACATTTCACCTCAGGTCCTTCTCTTTGAGTCTTGAGTGTCTCTCACCTCTCAGGCCTCTGGTATATTCTAGAGGGTCCCTTCATCTCCTATCTCCAGAGGTTGCCTGTTTCCTTTCTTTCTGCTTGCCCTTGGGACTTCATTTCTGTTCCCCCAATACCTGATCATGTTCCCATTTCTCCCTGCCACTCTGCCTCATCTCTTCCAACCAGTTCCCTCCCTCCCTCTGCCCTCTGGTTTTCATTTTTTATTATTGGATATTGTGTTTATTTACATTTAAACACGTTCCTCACTCATCCACCCCGGAAAACTCCCATCCCATCCCTCGTCCTCCTGCTTCTATGAGGGTGTGCCTCCACACATCCACTCACGCCTCCCTGCCCTCAAATTCCCGCACACTGTGACATCCAGCCTTCATGGGACCAAGGACTTCCTCTCCGACCAATGCCTCACAAAGCCATCCTCCACTACATATACAGCTGGAGCCATGGGTCTATCAGTGTGTGTCCCCAGGCTGGTGGTTTAGACACAGGGAGCTCTGGTTGATTTGTATTGTCACTTTCCCCAGGGAGCCACAAGCAATTCCTTCAGTCTTCTCTCTAACTCGTCTTCGTTGGGGACTCTGTGATTAGTTCAATAGTTAGCTGCTAGCAACTGCCTTTGTATATGTCAGGCTCTGGCAGAGCCTCTCAGGATACAGCTATATCAAGTTTCTGTCAGCATGCACTTCCTGGCATCCACAATGGCATCTGCATTTGGTGAGTGCACATGGGATGGACCAGGTTGGGCAGTCTTTGGACAGCACCTCCTTCAGTCTCTGCTCCACCATTTTTATTTTCATATTTTTTCCCGTGATTATTTTGTTCCCACTTCTAAGAAGAACCTAAGCACCCACACTTTGATCTTCCTTCTTTTTGAGCTTCATGTGGTCTGTGAGTTGTATCTTGGGGATTGCAAGCTTTGGGGCTAATATCCATTTATCAGTGAGTGCATACCATGTATGTTCTTTTGTGATTGTGTTACCTCATTCAGAATGTTATTTTCTTCTCTCTCTCTCTCTCTCTCTCTCTCTCTCTCTCTCTCTCTATTTATTTATTTGTTATTCGATATTTTATTTACATTTTAGATGCCATCCCCTTTCTCCATTTTCCCTCCCTAAAAAAACCCCTATCCCATCTCCCCTTCTCCTTTTTGCTTTTATACAATGTTTTTTAATGTTAAACAAAGGCTTTATAAGTTTGGAAATGCTCAATAACAAGATGCCTATACAATCAGAAGTGTAACCCAATACCCAACCTAGATATATCAACTATCTTTGGCTGATGGAGACACTCAGGATGATATTTTCTAGTTCCATTCATTTGACTAAGAATTTCATGAATTCTTTGTTTTTAATAGCTGAGTAGTACTCCATTTTGTAAATGTACCACATTTTCTGTATCCCTTCCTCAGTTGAAGGACATCTGAATTCTTTGCAATTTCTGGCTATTATATAGAAGGCTGCTATGAACATAGTGGAGCATGTGTCCTTGTTATGTGTTGGTTGGAGCATCTTTTGAGTATATGTCCAAGAGTGGTATTGCTGGGTCTTCAGGTAGATCTATTTCCAATTTTCTGAAGAACCTTCATATTGATTTACAGAGTAGTTGTGGTGTTTGCAATCCTACCAGCAACGGAGGAGTGTTCTTTTCTCCAGATCCTTGCCAACATGTATTGTCACCTAAGGTTTTGATCTTAGCCATTCTGACTGGTGTGATGTAAAATCTCAGGGTGGTTTTGGTTTGCATTTCCCTGATGACTAAGATGTTTAACATTTTATTAAGTGTTTTCTGATCATTCAAGTTTCCTCAGTTGAGAATTCTTTTTTTTAGCTCTATAAACCCATTTTAAATAGAGTTATTTGATTGTCTGAAGTCTAACTTCTTGAGTTCTTTGTATACTTTTTAATATTAGGCCTGTATCAAATGTAGGATTGGTAAAGATCTTTTCCCAATCTGTTGGTGGCCGTTTTGTCCTATTGATGGTATCCTTTGTCTTACAGAAGCTTTGCCATTTTGTGAGGTCCTATTTGTCAATTCTTGATCTTAGAGCATAAGCTATTGGTGTTCTTTTCCGGAAAATTTAACCTGTGCCCATTATATTCAAGGCTCTTCCCCACTTACTTTTCTGTTAGTTTCAGTGTATCTGGTTTTATGTGGAGGACCTTTATTCACTTGGACTTGAGCTTTGTACAAGGGGATAAGAATGGATTAATTTGCATTCTTCTACATGCTGACCTCCAGTTGAACTACCATCATTTGTTGAAAATGATGTCTTTTTCTACTGGATGCTTTTAGCTCCTTTAGCAAAGTTCAACTAACCATAAGTGTATGGGTTCACTTCTCGGTCTTCTATTCTATTCCATTGATCTTCCTGCCTGACTTTGAACCAATACCATGCAGTTTTAGCACTATTGCTCTGTAGTACAAATGTAGGTCAGGGATGGTGATTTTCCCAGAATTTCTTTTATTGTTGAGAATAGTTTTTGCTATTCTGGGGGTTTTCTTATTCCAAATAAATTTGTGTATTGCTCTTTTGAACTCTATAAAGAATTGATTTGGAATTTTGATGGGAATTGCACTGAATCTGTAGACTGCTTTCAGAAAGATGGTCATCTTTACTATATTAATCTTGCCAATCCATGAGTATGAGAGATTTTTCCATCTTCTGAGATCTTCATCAATTTCTTTCTTCAAAGACTTGAAGTTCTTGTCATGCAGATCTTTCACTTGCTTGGATAGATTAACTCCAAGGTATTTTATATTATTTTTGACTATTGTGAAGGGTGCTGTTTCCCTAATTTCTTTCTCAGAATGTTTATCCTTTGAGTAGAGAAAGGATACCTATTTGTCTGAATTAATTTTATATTCATCCACTTTGCAGAAGTTGTTTATCAGGATTCGAAGTTCTCTGGTGGAAGTTTTGGGGTCATTTATGTATACTGTCATATCATCTGCAAATAGTAATATTTTGACTTCTTCCTTTCCAATTTCTATCTTTTGACCTCCTTTTGTTGTTTAATTGCTCTGGCTAAGACTTTGGGTACTGTATTTAATAGATAGGGAGAGAGTGGAGGAGCCTTGTCTATTCCCTAATTTTAGTGGAATTGAACCTTCTGCACTTGGACCTTATGGCTTGTTAACCTTTCTGAATTCTGTGAATTTTATCCTGGTTTTTCTGTGATTCTTTTGGCTAATATCCACTTATTAGTGTGTACATACTATGCATGTCCTTTTGGGTCTGAGATACATCACTCAGGATGATAATTTCTATTTCCATCCATTTACCTGTAAATCTAATGATATCCTTGTTCTTAATAGCAGAATAGTATTCCATTGTTTAAATGAACCACATTTTCTGTATCCATTTTTCCACTGTGGGACATATAGGTTTTCTCAAGCTCCTGGTTATCACAAATAGGGCCAACATGAAAATAGTGGAGCATGTGCCCTTGTGGTATGGTTGGCCATCTTTTGGGTTTTTGCTCAGGAGTGGTATAGCTGGGTCTTCAGTTAGATCTATTTTAATGGCTAAAAACAGAGTGGCGTTTGTTTTTTCTTTGTTATTGTTGTTGTTTTATTTTGTTTTTGTTTTTTTTTCTTTTGCTATATTCACTGAGCTATAAACAGGTTTCCATTAGAAAGTTCAGTGTCTCTCCATTAGTGGCTGGTCTCACTGTCTTCACAGAGGAGGGACGGAGCACCAGCACTGAAAACTTTCTAACTGCCTGTGAAACACCCATCATCAGATCAAACAAAATTATCCACTGGAGGTCAAATGACTGTATCTAACTTCAAAATGTGTAAGACACACAACAATTTTTTTATTTCTACGAGTATAGAACAGACATTGATGTCTTACAGATAAGACCAATGCATTATAGCTTATTATGTCTTTTACTCCTGTGTTATTATAACAGATTAATAATAATTCTTCAACTACTCAGCCCAATTGATTTATTTTTATCAAGACAATATATTCTTATGTAGAGCCTAAAAACAAGATATTGTTTTCTATGCTGTTAAATATCTTGATAAGTTAGCTATTTTGTCACACATCTCTAAATTTGAAATAGGAGGATGAGAAGCTCAGGACTGATCCAGGGTACAAGTCAGACTTTTGCTCAATAACAAAGAAAAATGAAAACAGGAACAAAATAATAACAACAACAAAAAGCTACGTTATTATATATATATAATAAGGATGAATTCTATAAACTATAAATATATGTTTATTGTAAAACTATATTCACCAATATATTACATTTCAAAATTATTAAAGTGGGATATAGTTCTGAGAAGAATGTTGGTTTTCTAGCCAGAGTTAAGCCACTATCAAAATCAAAAAGTAAAGAAAAGTCTTTCAGCTACTTACACCATAACTCTCTAGGCTTTATTTGATTCCAGGATATCAAATATAAATTATTATTAAATCACTAAATGTAAATGTATACATAACCTAGATCTAGTAACCAATAAATAAATAAATAAATAAATAAATAAATAAATAAATTCATTCACCAAGGAAAGGTTTGAAAATGTTGATTTTCTTCTCTCCTATAAAATTTTTTTAACTTTCTTAGCCATAGTTTCTGCTGGCAAATTCGGATAGAAAGCATCTGAAAAATGAAGTCACAGCAGACATAGATGGCTATAGATTTCATTATTGTTTCTAAATCAGTCCTTCTGAATTTTTAAAAAGACATTTTGTTTGTGAGAGTAAGTACTAAAAGAGAACAAAGTTGGATTATTGGCCAACGATGCCTTATGATACACAAAATTGGGATGAGTCAGAGAAGATTGGCTGAAGTTTAATAAATATTCACATGTCGTCTAACTTAGTACTGGGAACCATGCTAACTAATGGTTATTGATGATGTCAAGGGCAAACTGAACACAGCAAATAGATTTTACTACTGATAGGGGATGTGATGTTAAGAAATATAGATGTTAAGTACACTGGAGATGTATCTGTCTTCTATCTCTTGAAGAGAGAAGCTGGAAATTAGGTTCTGTCCACATAAGACTAGTCATGTGCACACAGAGTGAAAGATGCCATCTTTCACTCTCCAGTTTTACAGCACCACACACTTTAGTATCATCAAGGGAAACCTTGTAATGCTGAGGAAACTCAATCTGACTCTATGTGTGTACATTAAATGTTTGTAACTCAAGTTCCTCATAGCTTTCATTTTTTTTTTACATTTACTTTAGAATACTCTATAATAAAGTGGCTAAACTCTTATAGCCCTAGTATAATGCATTTTTTCTTAATTTTAAATTTTTGGAATAAAGTTAACACTCAAAAAAAGGTTAAAGGTAAGAAAAATTTATGTGGTAAATAATATTTTAATGTCTTATTTCCATTTGCTCCTTGAATAATCATTTTAAACCTTTGTGTTGTGATTTGCAAGGGCACACTGAGACATGTCCATATGAAAGCAGAGGTATATTATATTAAAATGGAATACACTTTGCTTTAAGTTGTATAGATGAGATTTTATGGATTAGCTAGTTATATAGATGCATATACTTCTCTAAGAATTATGTACAAATAAGTGCCTTATTTTTTTTTTTTTTTGCCACAATGAAATGTAAGGTTTTGGTCATTGAAAATATAACAAATATAAGGCATTGTTATTACTATGAAACTTTAGATATATTATCTATGGTGAAAACACTAACTCTTTGGAATTGAGTATAGTAAAAATAATTATTATTTCCCAAATTAAATTTTAATGAAAACGTTTACTATAAAATCAATAATACTTAATAATCACATGCATTAAATAGATTTACTCTCATTACCTTCAGCTATTCTAAATTAAACACTGGAGAACTGTGAAGAAGTAGTATGCTCCAAAGTCCCATATGACCAGGAATTAAATATGTGACATGTTCCCAACCTCAGCAGAGCAATCATCTGAGTACTGAGCACAGTTGAGAGGCAATACATAAAATCATGACATCTTACTGATTTGCCTATAAAAGACGATATCCTCCTCTTTCTGTGTTTAGATTAGCGGCTTCACTAATGTAATAGGCTTCTTTACATGCTTGACTTAGTATTGCACTATGTTCATTTTGGAGTTATAAGTATAGTCAGAAGAATAATTGTTAGAGAAACTGTTCTTCTAAATTCATCATGTTGGATAATCACATTTCATTTTTAGAGGAAGCTTTGAAACACAGCTCTTAAAATCTTCTAAATGAGCCTTGTGGAAAGAATATCGGGTTTAGATGAACAGGTAGAAAAATAGCAATAAAAATGACCCAGCATAGAGGAATGCTAGGGCAGTGAGGCTGGAGTGAGTGGGTGGGTGGGGGAGCAACCCATAGAAGCAGAGGGAACAAGGGATGGGGTAGGTGGTCTGAGGAGGGGAAACCACAAAAGAAGATAACAAAGATATTAAGCAATTTCTCTAAATTTATATATCAAACAGTGACATTCTCAGCAACTTATGTAAGTCTGGGGTCTCTGGCTTAGTTTTGTATTGCAGCACAGCTGAAATTTGAATTGATAACTTGATTCCACCTCTACAATCTACCATGTACTAGCTAGAGCTTTTTGTTTGTTTGTTAGCTTGACACTAGACAAGGGCAGATGGGAAGAGGGAATCTCAAATTTCAAAATATATCTCCATAAAATCGGCCTGGAATAAGTCTGTCAGACATTTTCTTGAATAATAATTGATGTTAGAGGGCTCCATAAACTGTTGTGATTTCAGCCCTAGACAAGGTGATCCTGGGTTTTCTAAGAAAGACACTAAGAATAGAATATAAGCTAAAACCCAGCAATCTTCCATGGTGGCATCTTCTTCAGTATCTGCCTGTAGGCCTTTAGGTTCCTGCTTTGATTTTCTTTCCCAACTTCCACTAATGATATACTATAACATTTAAAATAAAATAATGCCTTTCTTCTCCAAATTAATTTTGTTTATGGTTTTTAAATCACAGTAATAGAAACTTACCTAAGGAAAAGTGTGACAGCATCTAGAGAAAAACTGCCTATTTCCTAATCCCAGTCTACCTTTCTGGTCATCATACACTGAAGAATGAATTCTAAACCAAATAAGAATGTAAATGAAATGCAACAGGATGAGTAACAGTGAGAAAAAAACACTTTAACAATTATAGAATCAACAGTTATATTTGTTTGATGAATACATATATATGTATATGTATTTGACAGTTTGAATAGTTCTTTATCAAGTATGATATAAATATTTGCTTCTTAAAACAGCAATTTTTCTTCTTAAATATTTAAAATCTCTTCGATAACTTTTTCTAAAATTGAAATTCTTGTTCTGTCTCATTTCTTTTGAAATGTTCCCTGTACTTGCAAACTTTCACAGAATGTTGAGTCACTCTTTTTCAGTGGAGATTGTATATCTTTTGTAAGTATCTTGGAATTAGCATATTTTTCAAGATGACAATATAAGTTTTGTATTTCATAGAAACAAATATGAAACCTGAAATCCACAGTTCAGAATCAGACATGGGGAGGGAGGTAGTGTACATTCAATATCTAAGTGCTTCTTCTGTACTAGAATTAGATTGAAGCTGGACTAGGTTAAGATATTCAGATATTCTCTGTCTCAGTCTTTCTCTGTCTCCCCTTTTTCTCTCTATTTTTCTTCCTCTCCCCATCCCTTTTGATCACTCTCATTTTTGAATATATAATATATATTGGGTTGTATATTAAAGAGTAAGGAGTCATGAATTTTAGAGGAAGTGGAGCAATATAGAAGAAGTTGGAGGAAAGAAAGGGTATGGAGGAGATAATTTAAATAAAGAAAATTGTTCCAAACTAAAAGACATGGTAATTTATATTTAATAAATGCTTGGTACAATTGTATTAGTCACTATTCGGCTGTTGAGAAGAGACTCCATAACCAAGACAACTCTCCAAAAGGAAAACATTTGCTTGGAGGTTTGTTTGTAGTTTCAGAGACTAAGTCCATTATCAACAGGGCAGGAAACAAAGCAGAGAAGCTATAGCTAAAAGCTACATCCTGATCTGTAAGACACAAAAAAACAGAGAACTGGGCCTGGCCTGGGTTTGACATACTTCCTCCAACAAGGCCTTACCTACTCCAAAGACAGTTCACAATTCTTCTCAAATAGTGTCATTCACTCATTACCAAGTTTTCAAATACATGAGTTGATGGGGGTAAATTTTTTCTAACATCAATCATATATAAAGTCAATCCCAAACGGCAATCATATACAATTGTTTTTACATTGGGTTTTTAATGAAGTTTAGTTAAGAATCAATTAAAATTGTAATATTCCTCAGCCCAAATAAGGTATTGTTTTGCTTTTATGATCTGTACTTATTTTTCAAATATTTAATGATATCTCTGTTTTGTAAGCTACATTTTTAAAATTCAACCTTTTTGAGTATTTCAAAACTCAGAAAATAATAAGAAATACTGTCTCTTTCTTGACAAAAGTAAAAACAAACCAAACTGAAAGGGCAACTTGATTTTTCTTTCCATTCAAAAACAGAACATAGGGCTCACAGCTCTCTCTCTCTCTCTCTCTCTCTCTCTCTCTCTCTCTCTCCTTTCCTCTCTCTCTCTGTCTCTCTCTCTCTTAAAGCAATGATCCTTTCTAGAAATTATTTGAACTAAATATCAGTTTAAATTTTTATTATGTATTTTAGTGTCATTTTCAATAAGAAATTAGAAAAGGATTCTGGTCTTTCATACAGATATACACCACAGCTTTGGAATCCTACCATTTTAATGCACTTATGATTCCACACACTATGTACATAACACACATATTAGCTTATCAGCTTTTAAAAATTGCAACCAGACAGAAAGTGGCAAGCTGCGAAGGTCAGACACCCTGAGATGAACATTTGAAAGCTAAAAGCCCCAGGAAGACTTGATAGCACTTTTTGTACTTTAATTAATAAAAATAATGACTTCGTAGCATGGAAAAATGTTAAATTATGTCTAATGGCTTTCCATTTAAGAAGGAAATGTTTTGAATAATATATCTTATAATAGAGGTTTAACCTAACATATTAAGAACTATATTCTCAATGGTTGGTTAGCATTAACCTATAAAGTTTCAAATATGGACATAATGCTAACTAAATATTTACAAAAAAAAAAAAAAAAAAAAAAAAAACCTCTTATTTGATGTGCTACCCAGTGTCACTGGTACCTGTGTGCATATGAACCTCTTCTTTATATGTACAGAAATAAGAAGAGAGACATATTCTAATTTTCATGCCTTCTAGACAGGTTTAATAAACTGATGGATGGAGATTAAGTGATTCCTTTATTTGCCTGTACAACTAAGTACAACTACAACAATGGGAACCAATAATTGGAGTCATATTTGTCATTGAAAGCATGTTATTTCCTTATATTCTTATATTTTGACAATAAGATGAATTTATTCAAACAAAACTAATTTTACTAATTAATAAAATTTCAACTCACTGTGTAATATATTATTTGAAAAATTACTTTTAAGTCA
The DNA here is from genome assembly GCA_030674055.1 of Rhabdomys pumilio. Taxonomy (NCBI): domain Eukaryota; kingdom Metazoa; phylum Chordata; class Mammalia; order Rodentia; family Muridae; genus Rhabdomys; species Rhabdomys pumilio. The sequence goes on from JANHMN010000012.1 coordinate 52,942,136, forward strand.
CTTGAGGCAAACATTTTGAGAGATTTTTAAAGACCAAAACAACATACTGTGAACATACCATGAGTCAATTTCTGGGTGGGTGTTAGGAAGCATTTAGAAGTCTTATCATTAGAATTAAATTTCTTGTGTATAGGGGTAAGTTTATTTTATTAATCTAATAGTTATTGTCTTATTGTGTGTATGTATTATGTAAACATGGAAATAAAAGTTGTTCTTGACCTTAGTAAGTTTAAAGCACAGCAATATACTTAGTCAATAGGAAACTGTTTTTAAAACAGTTATATGTTTATTTTATTTTTATTCTTTTATTGGTTATTTTATTTATACACATTTCAAATGTTATCCCTCTTCTCAGTTTCCTCTCCTCAAACCAGCTATCTAATCCCCCTCCCCCTGCTTCGATGAAAGAGCTCACCCACCTACTCCCACCTTACTGCCCAACCATTCTCCTACATTTGGGGCACTGCATCTCCACAAGACCAAGATCCTCCCTTTCCATTGATACCCGATAAGGTAATCCTCTGCTATGTAAGCAGCTAAAGCCATGGGCCCCTCCATGTGTACTCGTTGGCAAAGAACACTGTCAACAGAACATAATGGCATCCAACAGAATGGAAAAAATCTTTATCAACCCTACGTCTGATAGAGGGCTAAACAACAATGTGTCTTTCTGTCATATTTTATGTATTTGTTCCTAATCTGTCAATTCCATAGCTTGGTTAGTAGAAATTGTATCTTAGTAATTATAATTATGTAGATATCCTTAGAGTAAGCTGACTTATAGCTTTTGGGGGGTACATAATTCAAAGAAGTATAATTTTTTAGTAACTTTGTCAAGAATCATGTGGTAATTGTAAGCTGGAAATATATTTTAATCTCTGATTTACTTTTTTCCTTTGACCTGTGTGTCTGTGTGTCCATTTTTCTGACAGTACTACCCTAATTTGTTACTATGGTTCTGTGGTACAATTTTTCTGTTTGCACATTTTTGCTGATGGTTATCCTGCGTCTTCATAGTATTTTCATGATTGCTGTTGTTATTACAAAAAAATAAAACAGCAGTAAGTCAGGAACGTAGGAAATGGCTTAGCAGTTACAAGCACTATAGCGCAGAGTCCTCTGTAACTTTAGTTTCAGGAGCTTTGGCCTCTCTAGTTACTTGGCATATATGTAGTGCGTCCCATAGATCCAGGCAACACATAAACATTCACACATACACACACACACACACACACACACACTCACACACACGCACACACGCACACACACTCACATGCAAACACACATTCACATTCAGGTAAATGAAGCAGGTTCATAAGTATAAGTGGAGCAAGATTGTTCTTAAATGTGTGATAAACACATACATGTATATGAATATATAGTTATATTTATAAAATAAGGTTGTATACAAAGTAAAACAAACTTATAGCAAGCAATGGTGGAGCATGTCTTTAACCTCGGTGCTCATGAGGCAGAAGGTAGATCTCTGTGAGTTTGAGGCCATCTTCGTCTACATACATAAGAGTTCAGGAACAGCCATATGTAGAGAGGCTAGATCTAAAAAAAAAAAAAAAATAACCAAAGTAAAGCAAAAACAAATTAACTAAACCAAGATCTACATTAAGTTAGCCTAATGAAGAGTCTTTATTTCTTTATTGTTTTGCTTCTGTGTTTCTTACTCTGTAAAATAAAAATAAAATTGAAGAATCACCAGAGATCTACTGTAAGCTTATTTGAATTTGTTGAACTTCGTTCACTTATGTAGCATAATTTTAGAATTTTAGTGATATTTCCTGTCACATTAAAACTTTAATCTTCATTGCCTAAAGCTTTTTGATGTGTTTTCTCTCCTTTCCATGTTTTTTATTAATATAATAGTATCTAATGCTAGAAAGAAATGGAATTTGAGATGTCATTAATGAATATAAATGATAGGAAGAAAAAGTAGAATTGATTTTAGAAGTGATTAAAAAGCAACCCCCTTTACATACAATATTCTTTAACAAAATTCTCTAAGCTTGTAACTGTTTTTTAACTGTTTTTTTTTTTTTGCATAGTCACCTCATCATAAAAGAGAAGCCCTTCATGAATACATATGTTTTTATACCTTTTATCATTCAAACTTCATTTAGTCCTGATTGGTTAAAAGTTATCAGAAAGTTGAGCACCTAAGGGAAATTAGGGTAATTTATTTTTGTAAATTGTCTTCTTTTGCTATTCTTTTCCCTCTGGACTAAAGTTATTCTTACTCATAAATGAAAGCTTCAGGAAAATATCTCTGGGGTCATAGATTCTCCCTCAGCTAGTGATTTTTCTGCCACTTAATGTACATCATGGTCACTACCAGTTTAAGTAATTGAACTAAGATGCCTATTGAACTTGTAGCCAGACAGTTCCGACTCTGCCTGATGACTCACAACCTGTCCAGACAGCACAGAAAATTGGAGCACACAATCTATAGTTTCAGAAAAGGTCAAGATTAGATCCACAAATTTGTCATAAATCTTCTATCCCTCCTATTTTAAAAAAGAGCTAAAATTAAACGTCCTCTATTATAGATTTTAGTTTTATGCTGATCCTGAATATATATGTATAGATGATACATATATACATATGTATGTATGCTCTAATATGCCTTTTTTTATAACGATGGAGAAATAAAAAAGGTCACAATAACAAGATGTTTTTCTTTAATTATATTTTAATTAATTCAGAAGTTACTTGTTGAATTTGACAACATATTAGAATTTCAGTATATATCCATCATACAGTGAATGTTTTCTAGGATTTTTTTATAAAAGCAGAAATATATGCAAATAAGTGTTTAAATTAATGTATAATTCCCAACAATACTTCTTGCATTGATATTCTTACTTATTGTAAGAATATTGTAATAAAGGGCTTTGCTGTGTTTACTTCTTTTTATTTACCAACTGAGGTTTCAGACTTAAGTAGACACTTTCAATCTACTCTAATTTTTACTCAGAATTTGTCACTTTACCATCTAATATCTAAATATTTTTAACTAAGGTTTTTCTCTGGAAACTAATACAATATGAATTTGCCATATTTCCAAAAAAATTAGCATTCTTTAAGAGAACAAATGTTAATGAAATATGAAAATAATAAAATATAAACAAAGATAAACAAAATAAAAATGTTCCACTTCTTGAGAGGCCTAATCTTTAAAAATCATACACCATTTTAGAGAACCTGACCTCAATTTGAACTCAGGTTAATGAACAGGCTAATACCTAAAATTAGTTTCTAAGTTGCCCCCAAAAAAACCTGAGCATAGCTTCAATCTCTAGGGTAATTTCTAACAATACCATCTTCAGGTTACACCCTCAACAAGACCAGCATCTCCAGGTTATTTCCCCAACAAACTTGCAGCCCCAGGTTACAAGCCCACCCCTCGCCTAATGACCACTAATACAGAAGGGAACAAAAATTGAGTTTATAATATGACTCCCACCCCTAGACAATTATGTAAGAGGCCACAGTAGCATTCCAATTGCATGTTTGAATGCTTACTGCCACTTGCTGCTTACTAGAAAACCTTGCCCAGATAGATATTTGGGGCTCCCCCACCATCAAAACTGTCTTGTCCTGTGTGATGGTGGTTCATTGGAGGGGCCTAACCTAGTTCAAAGACCCTACTGTGAATTGCACCAGATAGGCTCCTATCTGTTTTTTGGGGGGAGAATCACTAACATTTCCCTGGCACTAAATTATTATTTTATATATATTAGTAATAATTGGCCATTGAGTGGTATGAAGATTCACTTGTACACGTGAAAATTTTCACCAATATTTCTATGGTTTTACATGTTTTACTTCTAGGACCTTCCATTCCAAAAAGTATATTATCTGATATCAATTGCAAGACAAGCCACTTAAATTGAGTTTCGTTGTCTTGAGATACTTGCTTACCAATTTTGAATTCTTCCATGTTTAGACAGTCATGGAGATGGTTGATTTGGAAGTGAAATGTCCTACCAAGGCTCATGATTTGAACTTTTGGCATCCTACTGAGGTATCTAATTATTAAAAGGTGATTAGGTTACGAGACTACTGCTTTTCTGAATGGATCATTATGCTAAAGCATTGAGTTTTATTCATTATTCATTGAGATTTAACATTATTTGGAAGGGGAAGGTAAAAAAAAAAAAGTGAACTCTACTTGGAAGAACTGAAGTTGTTACATCTCTGAGCCGAATGTTTTGTTTTTGTTTGTTTGTTTGTTTCTGGTTCTCATCCTCTTCTGCCTACACAGACTGAGTGTGTGTGTGTGTGTGTGTGTGTGTGTGTGTGTGTGTGTCCTTCTTTACTAGGTTTCCATATTCTAAGATGTTAGCCTTAATTATTATGCTATCATGATGTTTATATTTTGCCTCCAGCCTATAGCTGAGGAACAAATAGAACTCTCATTGTACATACATTTTTACTACTTTATGCTTTTTCCTCTCTTTGTTTTGCCATAGAAACAAATATCATTTTAAAAATCTGGGTGTTTCAGGATACTCTGATGAAAGAGTATATAATAACTGGTGTGGGCCAGATGGTGATGCAAAATGTAACTTATTATGTATTAAGATTTTATTGAAGATGTAAGTTGTCAAAGTGATTTATTTTGATACATAATTCAAGAAAGTAGTGGTACTAAGAAGATATATTGAATTCTCATATGTATACAGACCCAGGAATACATATATACAAAAACATAATATGACTATAGTTACTGATATTTTCATTTGCTTTTGTCCAGAAACAATACTGATGTGATTTGACATGGGTTATTGATGTTAGATATAATGTGTGTAAAGCTCATATTACATGCCAGGTATGTAAAATGTAGCAGAAGGATCAGAGAAAAATAATAAATAATCAATGGGTTAAGCCAATAGATAAGAGAGTGTAAATAAAAAAGTGTTTAACAATTCCCAAGGACATAAAAGTTACTACATAAGATAAACTCTGAAATTAAGAACATTGAGTTTTAGCATTTAGTTGCAAAGCCCCTATCTTAATGAAGGAGCAGAAATAAGTTTGAATAATCCCACAGTTTTGTATTTTGTAGAAAACAGAATCTTACTGAAGCAATAATTTTGTAAATTTTTGTTATTAGTTATTACTCACTTTTTCAATTCTGAATAACAATGTCCTCTTTCAAAAAAAACCTATAGCTGGATGGTTACAAGATATAATTATAAATGATTAAATTTAAATGAGTGTTTCTGTGATTGTTAGTATTGTCAACTAAATAATATGTAGAATATTCTAAATAAAAAATCCTCTTGGCTGGACTGTGAGGCATTGTTTACATTAATTAATTATGGTTGTAAATTTTACCTACCTATAACATGATTCTATGGGCTAGTCTTGGACTGAATAAATAGGAGAATAACTGTTGGACCCTCTTTCTCTCTGCTTTGTGGATATGGGTACAGTGTAACCTGTTGGTTTTTTGTTGCCATATTTTGCTGTTATGAAGACTAGAGATTTTGGAACTAGAAACCAAAAATATTTTTTCTTTTTTTCAGTATTCCTTTTATTTAATATTTTGTTGCAGCAGATAAATAAGTAACCCTTAGCAGTAACCAATGTTACTATTAAGGTGTAAAACATGTACAAACAATTAAAAAATTGAAGACATTTTTTTTATTAAACTTTTGCAGTTCGTATCGAAGCATTCAGATACATTACTAAAGCAATCACATGAATTTTACATGTTTTAAATCCATTCTATCTCAAAAAAGAGATATCTGTGAGCGTTAAAAAGTTTTTATAACAAATAGCTAGAAAACCAACATAAAATTAAGAAATATATCTGCAGCCAATTGAATTTGAGAAATCCATATTCCAGTGGCACTTTTAAGAAAGGAGAGTTCAATGATTTGGAAGCTATCATCTGGTTTAGACAAGCAATAAACATGACACGAAAGATGTGTTATCTGGATACTTTATAAACTATTGCTTCTGAAAGAATAATCAAACATGTATGTATATTTATTTCCTAAAGCATGAATCCCAGAGCCATTTGGAAGATAAATACCAAGATAAAAGCTACCCATATGATCTCTGGAAAACATAAAAATAAATAAGAGTGTAAAAGAAATATTCTAGAAAAAAGAGCCAGCTCAGCTCTGAAGACCTCAAGTTATTTACATTAGAGCATATATCAAAATAATCTGTATCATTTCTTATTCCCTCATACAACAGATAAAACAGTCACTGGGTGTATGAATCACAGAGAGTTGTTTATACAGTGAGTTTCACAAAAGAAGCTGAACATGGAATCACAAAGGACGCTAAGATGCACATCAAGAAGACAAGTTATTGAACTATATTTTTAAAAATTAAGCATTGTTTTTGGTGACTTTTGCAAGTCATGCTCAGAACAAGTACAATTCTTAGATTTCAAGGACAAACAGATTTTCACTAGTGATTTCCTATACTGCTATATATTCTCATTTTATGGTCTCAACTTTTACTTTTGGAAAAATAATATGGTTCTAGGACTCAGGGAACTATTTAATTGAAATGCTACTCATTGGAGCATGTAAAACAAACATACACACGCACACACACACACACACACATTTTCTGTCATTATTATTATTATTATTATTATTTAATCTTTTTTTACAGTCTAGTCTTTTTTCCCCTCCTGATCTACACCCTGACAGTTCCTCATCCCATACCTCCTCCCTCATCTCCAAAATTATTTGCCCACCCTCCACTCCCATACCATCTGACTTCCTAGGGCCTTAAGTCTCTTGAGGGTTAGTTAGGTGCATCTTCACTTATTGAAGCCTGACCAGGCAGTCTACTATTGTATATGTGTCAGGGGTCTCATATCAGCTGGTGTATGCTGCCTGGTTGGTGGCTGAGAGATCTCAGGGGTCCAGGTTGGTTGAGATTATTGGTCTTCCTGTGGGGTCACCCTCCTACTCACCTTCTTCCAGCTTTTCACTAATTCAACCACAGGGGTCCAGTGCTTCTGTCCATTGTTTGGGTGCTAGTAGCTCATTATCTGACTCTTTCAGCTGCTTGTTGGGCCTCTCAGAGGGCAGCCATACTAGGCTCCTATCTGTAAGTACATGATAATATCAGTAATAGTTTCAGATGTTGGAGCCTCCCCTTGAGATGAACGTATACTTGGGTCTGTTACTAGATCTCTTTTCTCTCAGTCTCTTCTCCATTTTTTTTACCTGCAGTTCTTTTTGACAGGAACAATTCTGGGTCAGAGTTTTTGACTGTGTAATAGCAGCCCCATCCCTCCACTTGATGATGCCCTACTTCTTAATAGCTGAACAATATTCCATTGTGTAAATTAAGCACACATTCTGTATCCATTCTTTTGTTGTGAAACATCTGGGTTGTTTCCAGCTTCTGGATATCACAAATAAGGTAGCTATGTACATATTCGAATGTGTGGCCCTGTGGCATGGTAAGGCATCTTCTAGATTCATGGATTCAAAGATTTCGAATTATAGTTAATTAAAATTATTATTCTTTAGCCTGTGATGAACCACATATTCCAAGTGAGAAGTGTCTTGTGTATCAATGCTGAGTAAACACAAGGGTAAGGAATCAAAGATTAGAAAGACAGTTTCACTCCAGTGTTCTAATTCACAGGAATAGTCAATAATTCACCTTTGGTCTTACTTACTTTTCTACTGATGTGAAGAGACACCATGTCCAAGGTAACATATAAAAGAAATCATTTAACTAATGGCATGTTGACAGTTTCAAAGTGTCCAGACAGACAGGCATCCATGGCCCTAGAGTGGTAACTGTGAGCTTGTTCTCTAATTTATAGGCAAGTGGCAGAAAGAGAGTATGAGATTGAGTCTCCACTTGTTTTGGAAAGCCTATCTTGCAAGTGACATACTTCATCCAACAAGGACACATATCCTTAAACAAGGTCATTTTCCTCATCTTTCTCATCCTTAGTGCCACATACTTGGCACCAAGAATTCAAGCATGTCCCTGTGTGGTCTAATCTCACTCAAACAATCACAAATTCCTTTCTTTAGGATTCACCTTCCATCTCTCCAGATCTCGATAGCAGGAGCAGACACCCAGCAGGTCTGCACCCTTGTGGAAACAGCATCCTGAGACATTCTAGAGGAGACATGGAACCCAGAGCAGAAGACATCAGACATCATATCTTGAGACATTCTAGAGGAACCACTACACTCAGAGCAGCGAATACCTAGATGGTCTGCTCTCACAAAGACACCTTACCCTGAGACATCTTGGAGGAGACACTGCACTCAGAGCAGCTGGAGCTCAGGATCACAGGATCACAGAGACATCTGGACCCTGAGGAGTTCTGACACAGGCAAGATAACTGGAAAGACAGTCTCCAGTCAGAACCAGTGAGTAAGGGTAGCACTAGAGTTAGTCAAATGGCGAAAGGCAAGTGCAAAAGCTTAAACAACAGAAACCAAAGTTACTTGGCATCACCAGAACCCAGCTCTCCCACCATAGCAAGCCCTGAACACCACATCTCACTGGAGAAGCAGGATACAGAATTAAAATTACTTCTCATGATGATGTTTGAAGACTTTAAGAAGGTCATAAATAACACTCTCAAAGAATTTGAGGAGAACATAGGTAAACAAGTAGAAACCCTTAAAGAGGAAACACAAAAATCCCTTAAAGAATTACAAGAAAACACAACTAAACAGGTGAAGGAATTTAACAAACCATCCAGGATCTAAAAATGGAAGTAGAAACAATAAAGAAATCTCAAAAGGAAACTACCCTGGAGATAGAAAGCCTAAGAAAAAGCCCAGGAGTCATAGATGCAAGCATCACCAACAGAATACAAGAGATAAAAGAGAGAATCTCATGTGCAGAAGATACATTGGAAAACATTGACACAACTGTCAAAGAAAATGTGAAATGCAAAAAGCTCCTAACCCAAAACATCCAGGAAATCCAGGACACAATGTGAAGGCCAAACATAAGGATAATAGGTATAGAAGAGGATGAAGACTCCCAAGTTAAAGGACCAGTAAATATCTTCAACAAAATCATAGAGGAAAACTTCCCCAACCTAAAGAAAGAGATGTCCTTAAATATACAAGAAGCCTACAGAACCCCAAATAGACTAGACCAGAAAAGAAATACTTCCCATCACATAATAATCAAAACATCAAATATACAAAACAAAGAAAAAATACTAAAAGCAGTAAGGGAAAAAAGAAAAGTAACATATAAAGGCAGACCTATAAGAATTACACCAGACTTCTCACCAGAGACTATAAAAGCCAGAAGATTCTGGACTGATACCATATAGATCCTAAGAGAACATAAATGCCAGCCCAGACTACTATACACAGCAAAACTCTCAATCAATATTGATGGAGAAACAAAGATATCCCATGAGAAATTCAAATTTACATAATATCTTCCCACAAATACAGCCCTTAAAAGGATAGTGGATGGAAAACTCCAACACAAGGAAGGAAACTACAACCTAGAAAAAGCAAGAAAGTAATCTTCCAACAACCCCAAAAGAAGATAGTTATACAAACATAATTCTGTCTCTAATAACAAAAATGACAAGAAGCAACAATCATTTTTCCTTAATATCTCTTAATATCAATGGACTCAATTCTCCAATAAAAAGACATAGGCTAGCAGGCTGGATACATAAACAAGACCCAGAATTTTGCAGCATACAAGAAATGCACCTCAGTGACAAAGACAGCCACTACCTCAGAGTAAAAGGATGGAAAAAAATCTTCCAAGCAAATGGTCCCAAGAAACAAGCTGGAGTAGGAATTCTAATATCAAATAAAATTGATTTTCAACAAAACATAATCAAAAAAGATAAGGAAGAACACTTTATACTCATCAAAGGAAAAATGTCCCAAGATAAACTCTCAATTCTGAACATCTATGCCCCAAATGCATTGACACCCACATACATAAAAGAAACTTTGCTAAAGCTCAAAGCATACATCACACCTCACACAATAATAGTGGGGGATTTCAACACCCCACTCTCAGCAATGGATAAATCATGGAAACAAAAATTAAGCAGAGACACAACAAAACTAACAGAAGTTATGAATCAAATGGATTTAACTTATATATATGGAAAGATCAACAATTTAAGGCCCATACCTAAACATAGTAAAAGTAATATACAGCAAGCCAGAAGACAATATCAAACTAAATGGAGAGAAACTTGAAGCAACCTCACTAAGATCAGGGACTAGACAAGGCTGCCCACTCTCACCCTACCTATTCAATATAGTATTGGAAGTCCTAGCTAGAGCGATTAGACAACAAAAAGAAGTAAAAGAGATACAAATGGGAAATGAAGAAGCCAAAATTTTACTATTTATAGATGATATGATAGTATACTTAAGTGACCTTAAAACCTCCACCAGAGAACTCCTAAACCTGATAAACAACTTTAGCAAAGTGGTTGTATATAAAATCAACTCAAACAAATCAGTAGACTTTCTATACTCAAAAGATAAACAGGCTGAAAATGAAATTAAGGAAATGACACCCTTCACAATAGCCACAAATAAAATAAAATATCTTGGAGTGAATCTAACAAAGCAAGTGAAAGATCTGTATGACAAGAACTTGAAGTCTCTGAAAAAAGAAATCGAAGAAGGTATCAGAAGATAGAAAAATCTCCCATGCTCCTGGATTGGCAGGATTAACTTAGTAAAAATGACCATCTTGCCAAAAGCAACCTACAGATTCAACGCAATCCCCATCAAAATTCCAAATCAATTCTTCACAGAGATAGAAAGAGCAATTTGCAAATTCATTTGGAATAACAAAAAACCCAGGGTAGTGAGAACTATTCTCAGCAATAAAAGAACTTCTGGGAGAATCACCATCCCTGACCTCAAACTGTACTACAGAGCAGTAGTGATAAAAACTGCATGATATTGGTACAGAAACAGGCAGGAAGATCAGTGAAATAGAATTGAAGATCCAGAAATGAACCCACACACCTATGGTCACTTGATCTTTGACAAAGGAACTAAAACCATCCAGTGGAAAAAGGGCAGCATTTTCAACAAATGATGCTTGCTCAACTGGAGGTCAGCATGTAGAAGAATGCAAATTAAACCATTCATATCCTCTTGTACAAAGCTCAAGTCCAAGTGGATAAAGGACCTTCACATAAAACCAGACACACTGAAACTAATAGAAGAGAAGGTGGAGAAGACCCTCGAATACCTAGGCACAGGGGAAAAGTTCCTGAACAGAACACCAATGGCTTGTGCTCTAAGATCAAGAATTGACAAATGGGACCTCATCAAATTGCAAAACTTCTGTAAGGCAAAGGACACTGTCAATAAGAAAACGGCAACCAACAGAATTGAAAAAGATCATTACCAACCCTACATCCAATAGAGGGATAATATTGAATATATATACAAAGAACTCAAGAAATTAGACTCCAGACAACCAAATAACCCCATTAAAAATGGGGTACAGAGCTAAACAAAGAATTCTCAACTGAGGCAATTGGAATGGCTGAGAAGCACCTTAAGAAATGCTCAACATCCTTAGTCACCTGGGAAATGCAAATCAAAACAACCCTGAGATATCACCTCACACCAGTCAGAATGGCTAAGATCAAAAACTCAGATGATAGTAGATGCTGGCGAGGATGCGGAGAAAGAGGAACACTCTTCTATTGTTGGTGGGGTTGCAAGCTGGTACAACCACTCTGGAAATGAGTCTGGCGGTTCCTCAGAAAATTAGACATAGCACTACCTGAGGATCCAGCTATACCACTCCTGGGCATACACCCAGAAAATGCTCCAACATATAACAATGAGATACACTCCACTATGTTCATGGCAGCCTTATTTATAATAGCCAGAAGTTGGAAAGAACCCAGATGTCCTTCAACAGAGGAACGGATACAAAAAAATGTGGTACATTTACACAATATAATATTACTCAGCTACTAAAAATAATGAATTTGAGAAATTCTTAGGTAAATGGATGGAACTAGAAAATATCATCCTGAGTGAGGTAACTCAATCACAAAAGAACATACATGGCATTGTAACATCTCACTGATAAGTGGATGTTAGCCCAAAAGCTTGAAGTAGCCAAGATTCAACTAACTGAACACATGAAGCTCATGAAGAAGGAAGACCAAGTGTGGATGCCATGGTCCTTCTTGGAAGTAGTGTCACAATGCTCAAGAGAGCAAATAAGGTGACAAAGTGTAGGACAGAAAGGCAAGGAGGGGCCATCGGGAGACCACTCTATCTTGATATCTGTCCCATGTGCAGTCACCAAAGATAGACACATATATGGATGTCAGGAAAGTGCATGCTAACAGGAGCCTGATGCAGATGTCTTCTGGAAGGTCTGCCAGAGTCTGACATATCCAGAGGACGATGCTCTCAGCTACCCATTGATCTGATCTAGGGCTCCCAATGAAGAAGTTAGAGGACTGAAGGAGCTGAAAGGATTGGTGGTCCCAAGAGGAGAGCAACAGTGCCAGCCAACCAGAGCTCCCCAGAGTCTAAATCACCAACACGGGAGCACAAAGGAGGCACCCATGACTTCAGCTGTATACTAAGGGGAGGATGGCCTTGTTGGGCATGGGTGGGAGAGGAGATCCCTGGTCCCATGAAGGCTGAACACTGAGCAGGGAAGAATTCTAGGGTGGGGAGAGGGGAGTGGGATGTAGGTGGGGGAACACCCTTGTGGAGGCAGGAGAAGGGACAAGATAAGTGGTTCCTGGGTGGGGGGGAATGGGGTGAGGGGAAAAATCTGAAATGTATTTTAAAGAAATAAAAAAGAAAGAAAGAAAAGAAAAGAAACAGGAAAATCACACCCTCATAGAATCACAAGGAGGAGGGATGGGATAAGGGGCTCCTGGGTGGTGGGAGGAATAGGGTAAGGGGATAAAATTGGAAATGTAAATATTATATTCAATTAAAAAATGGGGGGAAGAAAGTTGTTAGAACCAACATCTTTAATAAAATGTCAGCCCTTAAAAAAATAACTATCTATCTTGACACTAAAACTTGTTTTGAGAATTATATATTGCAGAATACACAGTCTTGGTGTATCTACTCATCAAGTGAGCTGAACTGAGCTGCTCAAACCTCTGATGTCCTGGAATTCCATCTGGATGCAGTGAAGACACAGTATCAGAGACTTATCAATTTACTCGCCCTCCACCCCTCTTCTAATATCTCAATGCCAGTAATAGCTTAAAGAAGTTAATGAAGAGTCAGCTCCCCAATTCCCTAGGCTTAGGTACTAAGGTGGTTAATATTGAGCTGTCTTCCTAGGGAAAAGTAGTGGTTTTGTTGGAACAGGGAGGATTAGCTAGGATTTATTGCACAGTCATAACCTATTGGTAGAAATTTGTATAATTACTATCAAGATGAAGTTATAATTTCTTAAATGGTACAAAATTTACTTTGATTTCAAATTTAAGGTTTTCATTGGTAAGAGCTTCTTATTGATATAAAAGAGAGATGAATGTTGTTACTCTCATAGGCATTGTGCCTGTGTAACACATCTTGAAATACAAGGATTAGATCCAGGCTTTCTTTAACTTCTTTAACTGATTTGAGATGGTTAGCCTGTGAGTTAAGAGCCTATAGCAAATTCATGGCTTTGAGTTTATTGTTAGGGTGTTTTCTATATTTTCTTTAGAAATAGCTGAGAGGAGTTAACACACAACAGTCCAGATTACCTTACATGGATAGTTGGTTTTCAAAATGTCAGAAGTTTACAGAATTGACATTACAAACATTTCTGTATTAGTGTTCATTTTGATTAGAGACCTGTCTGCTCCTGACAGCTTCCTGTCTTGGATTCTAAGAAGAAACTGAGCATCTTTGGAGCTACTCCAGTTGTGGTGAGACAGCCACTAGGCAAGAATTGCCTCTTTCCATCTACAGACAAATTACTGTCCAGAAAAGGACACACTTGCAGAATAGTCGACTGATTATATCTGCCTAGACAGAGTAATCAGCCCTTATTAATTCTGCATCACTAAGGTTTGTCAGATGATTCTGGGCCAGAAGGCTGAAGATCAGATGCTCCAACATTTTGTAGTATACGGACTGTCCAGGTGTTCAGCAGTATCTATAAATTGGCTATGTTTTAGAAACTATTCTTTGTGCATCCCATAATTTCAGTTATCTCAGTCATTCTGGATTTCTGACAGGGTTGAAAACTTATAGTCTCATAGCCAATCCTGGCTATTTACTTTGAGAGAAGAGGTTTGCGTGGATGGTTCTCAGCTGACACTCATTTTAAAGCCAAGAAACAAGCCAGGTTCAGAACTAAATCTTTTAGTTAGGAGAGATGACAGAGGTTCTGGTTAGTCAACAAAAATGGACTGAGTATTAGGACGATCTTGTACCTCACTGGTACAAATTGGTATAATTATGCTCTAATTGTATTTTGAGAAAAAAATTATTTTAACAGGAAGGGTGATAGAGGAGGAGCTAATGTGAGAGGAGTACAGAGAGGAAGAGAAGGAGTAAGGAGAGGAGGAGAAGAAGGAGAGGAGAAGCTAGGTGATGAGAGAGAAAAAGAGAGAGAAAGACAGGGGTGGGGACATGGAGGCAGATGTTCACGTGTCTCCACCAGTCAAAGATAGTTGATATATCTAGGTTGGGTATTGAATTACACTTCTGATTGAGCATTACCAAACTTATAAAGCCTTTGATTAACTTTTTAAAAAAATTGTATAAAAGCAAAAAGGAAAGGGGGGCATAAGATAGGGGCTTTCTAGGGAGGGGAAATGGGGAAAGGGGATGACATCTGAAATTTAAATAAAATAACCAAGGGGAAAAAAAGGATTCACCTTCCAGTAACTCACACTGATGCGTCAGATAGGCAACTAGACTGTAGCAAATTGGTCTTAGGGAATATTTAATTATGAAATGATAATAGCAAATGATGACATTGTTTCTAGCATTTTCACAAAATCTTCTCCATTTAGGTAAATAAATACATGGTAAATTTTATCAAATATTTAAAAACAAAAATTGCTTTTCTATATGTCTACCATCTTTTTGCTTTCTAAAGAAATGTAGTTTACATGTGCCTCTGATTTTTTGTGGGACAAGAGCTACTGTTTTTGAAGCTTCTTCTCAATTGTTTCTATGATCTTCCAAGCTTAGAGTCTTCTGCTTTTTCAGTATTAACAGCCATGTTTAATGTTGAGAGACAGTTTTTCATGAATCTCTTGTATCTATGGAAGACACTGCCAGCCTTTTATTCCTGGTGCTCTTATTATAATTCACTAGGAGATTTTCTTGAAAAAAACCAAGATTCTGATTTCTTCTGAGACCAAGGACAAATATTCTTATATATTTGTTTTCTGAAGCCCAAATATTCTTTCTGTAATGAAAAGTATCTGTCATTGGTACTTGTGTCATTTCATCACTTCACAGAAATATTAGAGCTTGAATTTTAGGGATTCAATTATTTGTTAAGTATTCTGAATACATATATTTCTGTAAGTAATTCATTGCACTTCGTCTCTGCCTACAACTCTTGCACACTCTGCCATTAAATTAAATTGAAAACATATTAAACTTTTATTTTCTTTGTAATACAATAAAGTCTCAGAACAAATAAAAATATCTCTACACTTCTTATTGTAAGACCACTTGAGGGGGTTGGCTAAAAAGATGGAAAACTTAGCTGGTAAGAAACTGGGTGTTGTTGGGTAGTGGTGGCTCACGTCTTTAATCCCAGCACGTGGGAGGCAGAGGCAGGTGGATTTCTGAGTTCGAGGCCAGCCTGGTCTACAGAGTGATTTCCAGGACAGCCAGGGCTACAAAGAGAAACCCTGTTTCAAAAAAACAAACAAACAAAAAACCCCAAACAAACAAACAAACAAAAAAACAACCAACCAACCAAACAAACAAACAAACCATTGGGTGCTTTTTCAGAGGACCTGATTTCTATTTCTAGTGACAGTTCACAATTGGCTATGACTCCTGTTCCATGAAATACAGTGCCCTCTTCTGCCATATGAGTACACCACATATGCATGCTGTATACTTAAATGTATGTACACAAAACATCTAAGTGAATAAAAATAATTAAAAACAATAACATTAAAACTATCTTTAAATGTTAAATGAAATATTGGTATACTTATTATCTGGTTCTTTGGGGAAATTGATTACAATAACAAATAACAATGAAAAAATTCAAAATAAGTTATATATCTAAACACAAACCATTAACACACAATTTTATTTAAATTCCATAGTGTTTGTGACAGAGTCCTTCTATGTGACTCAAGGTACCCTAGACCCCTTGTGTTCCTCCACCAGCTTTCCACAAGCTAATATTCAAGACAATGACCCAAACATTAGGTTATAGCTTAGCTTAATCATCATTGTGGTTATTAAAACTATTGATTCCCATCTTTCAGTAATGAGAGGCAGTTCTTAGAGTTTCTTGTTTTCCTCATGCTTTACAAACAGAGACCCTGATTGA
Organism: Rhabdomys pumilio; assembly: GCA_030674055.1. Classification (NCBI taxonomy): domain Eukaryota; kingdom Metazoa; phylum Chordata; class Mammalia; order Rodentia; family Muridae; genus Rhabdomys; species Rhabdomys pumilio. The sequence goes on from JANHMN010000012.1 coordinate 52,958,636, forward strand.
TTTTGTTTGGGACCTTTCTGTAAATGTTGTTTGCACACTGAAACACTTTGAAAGGTGCAGATATTTTCTCATCTCAGAACAAAACCCAGAAAGCTCTGATTGCCCTTCAGCTCAAAAAGCCACTGAACCTTTTGGGGTGTTTTACTTGTACTCTATTCAGTATGAGTCATTTGAGATCTCTGTATTTCCTCTGTGGTACAAACCTATTCTGTGTTTATGTGAGACTGAGCCATACTCTACAATGATTTTGAGAGTAAGAGAGATAAATGTAGGCCTGAATTTTCTTGTTTCTGACTAACAAAATCCATGTATCTACTGAGAATCTATGAAACTCCAAAAGGATAAATCAATAGATAGTATTAATGGTACAATTTATAACCATCATAATTATTGAAAATTATGCAATGCAACAAGATTTATAGTCTTCAATGAATATATATTTAATCACATTGTGAAGTAAATACGTTTCTTTTCACATTGAAACAAATGAACTCATTTTTTTGAAATAGCAAAAATAATTAATTATCATGGTATTCTCTAAGTAACAGTGATTTAAAGTATAAAATATAAATGTGCCACAAATAGGCTCAAAAGATATTTTTCAAATTCAGTAAAGTTTTCAAGTACTTAAAACTGTAGCATATCTTTATCATCTTGCCAATAAATTGACTTAATTTCACCTGTGAGAACAAGGAGCTCTTCTTAAAGAAGTATGTTAGATCATTTGGTTTCCTGGCATTATATTTATCTTACTTTTACCAATAAAAGGAGAACTATTTTATAACCCTTTCATTTCTTTAAAGTTTCAGCTTAAAACCATTTATATCTGATTGCAGAGTATGAACCACTATATTCTCCATTACATTTACATTAATGAATAATAGTGAATGCAAAGCACCACACAAAAGCAGGTATTTGCAGTTACCACAGAATGAAGTAAAAAAGCAACACCCTTCCTAACGTGCTTTAAAGGGGTACATGCTAAAATGTCTCAAAAGTTTACATTATTAGCAGTGAAAGAATCCAGTTTGGAAAATGCTTTCTGGCATCTAACTTTACTGAAATCATTATATTAATTATGAACTATGTTCACAAAATAGTTGTATTTTTTTTAAAAAATATACTAGTGTTTTGCCTTTGTGCACCATGTCTATGCTTGGTGTCTGTCAAGATGATAAGAGGACATCAGAGCCAGTAGAACTAGAGTTGAAAAAGTTGTAAGCTGTTCTGTGGATAGTAGTAATTGAATCTGGGTTCTCTGGAAAGGTAGTCAATGATGTTAACTGCTGGTCCATCTTTCTAGCCACAATATATTTAAATTAATTTATTATTCATAATTTTATAGTTTTATACATTTTGTTATTTTAATATTTCATATTACCTATAGCAAAACATAGTTTCCTTGTTTAAAAACATTAAAGATATTTTTAGCCAATCCAAAATGTATTTATACAATAAAATGATATATAAGTATTAAATTATTTGAACAATCTGCATTTCATCTTCATATATTTCTTGATAAATTTAATTTAAAATTATACTTTAAATCACATGCATGCTTTCTCCAGCTATATGGATTGTATATATTGAAAGTGCGGTTTCTCTATGAAATAGAATATTGCTCCAATTGTATGCTATGTAAATTTCACCACAATTTAAAACATCTTATTAAATCCCTAAACATTGTATGCTATATTTTTCACGAATCTTTATGTGTAATTATTAAAACACAAATTCAACATTCACAATAAATTCTCCTGTTCAAGATTCAAGATAATCCTATTCTTAAAATGGTGGAACAATTTTAAAACCCATTATACTATTACCTATAAATCAATGTCTTAATTCATTAAAATTACCTCTTGCAGGTCATTGACTTTCATTGCACAATAAAATACGAATGGGTAGTCTTTTGATCATGTATTATTTAAGTCACAGTTTGAGATGTTTAAAGTCATTAAGAAAATCAAGTACAGTGTGGAGCCACATCAAAATTACCAATTTCTTTTCCCATCACTGCTCTGAAAGCAGAACATCACTGACACAATTGAAAAGGAACAAAACACTAAATAATTGTATTCAAAACAAAAAAGACACCTTTGTTTTCATGTATAGTGAATTTCATTTATAAAATCATAAGATTGTCTTTAGGTGTATATACACAAAAATTTAGAAACTCCTTAGCTTGTAAGGGCATAACATAACTCATTCAAAGTCCTGAGGGCATCTTTTTGTAGAGTACCTTTCCTAATACTAAAATGAATACATGTATCAGTTGCTTTTTGCTACATTACAAGATTAACTTATATTGGTTTAACACAACTACAATGCAGAATCGCATAGCTGGAGTGTAAATGAGATGAATAGATCTTTGTGTTCACCTGACTCATACATGGAACTTTACCTAGGTTGCTACCTGGTACCATATAGATGTGCTTGTTAAATATGATACAGTCCACATGTGATGGTCTCCACTGAGCATTCATATACTCATTGTCTTCCATTTTCCCTACTAATAAAAACAAGTTAAAATAAAATTCAAATTTAAAAACCAGAAGAGTTAGTGTTGAAGGAGATACTTAAATCTGCGGTACCCGATCTGTCTTGTGATATGGGGCTGCCATGATCCCGACTAGCATAGGCCTGAGGTCGTCACAAGTGGCTGCAGAATCGCTGCTCCGCTCTCACTCGGCTGCTGCCTTGGCTCAGGCTGCCAGTTCAGACACAGACACTGGCCCTGACACCCACGAGATGCCAGCATTGGAGATGGCTCTGCCAATCTTCCATGCTGTCTCCACAAGGCTGGGCTGAGGCCAGACCATCCCGCCATCCACATGAATGAGACTCTAATGCTTAAAATCAATCAAAGGCTTTATATGTTTGGTAATGCTCAATAACAAGAGGCCCACACAATTGGAAGTGTTTCCCAATGAACTAACCTAGTTATAAGTTGTTACCCAGGACTGCTCTCCATACATGCATGGCTCTCTATCCGTCTATATCTTTGACTCTCCCTCGCCTCACTCCTCCTCTCTTTCTCCTCTTCCTTCCTCCCTTTTTTCTTCTTTCCTTCCTTTCTTCCTTTCTTCTTCCCTTTTGTCCTTCCTTCCTTCCTTCCTTCCTTCTTTCCTTTTTCTTCCTCTTCCTCTTCCTCTTCCTCTTCCTCCTCCTCCCATCTTAGCTCCTCCCAACTCGCAGGAAAAATAATCCACTGCAAGTTAGAAGTTATTTTTTTTTTTTTTTTAGGTAAGGATGGGAAGATTCATTTTGCAATGTTCTTGACTATAAGAGAAGTAGAAAACATTAGCCATTTCTGTTGCAAACTACTAAATGGTAGTGCAAAGATTTCATTACTTTAATACCTGAATTTTAACTGAAAATTGCTTAATGAAAAATTATTGCTATTTTAATGAGCATTTGGCTCCCAATTTAAATGATTTCATCTGTGTATTTCTCTGTGTATACAGATCTGTGTGTCTTTGCATGTGTGGGTGTATGTGTGTGTGGGGGTGCAAAGGCAATGAAAAGTCACAAAATCATACTCTGGGACAATGTATCCAGTTGAGAACTTAGCTTACACGTGTATTTTAGCAAACCGATTGTACCATAGACTGCCTTCTGGTTACTTGTCCTTTGGCTAAGACTTGCAGGTCAGCTAAGCTGATCTTTGGTGGGAAATCATATGCTCTGTCAGGAACAGAAATAGCTCTGAGAATCTTCTATGAACTCATTCTATTCACCTCTTTGTGTCCAATGGAAACTAACATACTTTGGTTTCACACCATTCCCTGATTCTCATGAGCTAAGATACCTCTGCCTGCTTCTCTTGAGATTATAAATGCAGTCTATAAATATGTACAACTGTCTCCTGCAATTGGCTTCTGAGGAACAGGACTTCATGGCTTGATTTGCACTGTCATGCAGTCCCTTTTGGTTTAGTATTACCTCCTTTGTTGCCTGGGAAAAATACTGCAATGCCTGTTTCCTCTGACTTCTCTGGCTATATGAGTAATGAACTGTCTGTATTAAAAAGATCCTTGTTGCATTTCCTTGGCTGAATTCATCAGACCTTGGCTTTGGCCTTGTTCATTGCTGTGTGCTTGACAGGGATATATTTAGAAGCATCTTTGTAGCACTTTCCCTTTGGGCTGTTCTTTTTCGATTACAAAAAATCTGAAAACCACAAGTAGGGTTTCTTTTTTTAACCATTTGATAGAGTATTATATTGAGTTTCTCTGAAGATAATTAGCCAGGTTTTTAGATCCCTGAATTGTGGCAGAAATGGAACTCACTAGTACTGTTTAAATGCATATCAACAATATTATCTTAAATCTATCTTCAGAAGGATTCTTCCTCATCAGCTATAAATATTTATCATCAGAAATCTAAACCTTAACTGTCTCCCCTTTTTATTATATAATCTCAGTATTCTTCCCAGTAAATAAGAGAAATATAACTTTTTTTAGTCAAGGGAGAACAATAAAGAAGATAACCATGATGAACATATCCAAAAACCATCTATCTGTCATTCTCTATATTCTTGTGTATAATTGGACCTAGTCTGAAATCTAAGACTTCCTAAGGAATGGACATATGTCATTCCTACTCATCTCTTCATTATAAATATGAGTAGCCTCTATTTGCTGTATAGTGATAAATACACTTAATTTCTTTTTTAAATTAATTTATTGATTACTTATTTTACACCCTTTTTCCTAAGAATTTTAAGACTGGTTGTTACATGCAAAGGTGGTACAATATCACCAAGAGAAAGTCCCAGAAGCAAGGCATTTCCAAGAAATACAGTTAACTTACAGAGACCCCAGTAATTCTTAGTATCGCCACGATTGATCAGAATACAATTCAGAGACAGGCACATACTCCAAATGACTATCTATAGCTCCTAAAGCACATCTATTAAATGGAAAATTTTGCATTTGGTCATAATTTATTATTTTTGGTATGTAATACATGTATAAGTTTTAAATGTTAATAGTTTTGCAATATATTCTAAATGAAGTTAGAATTTACTAGAAACTTTGTTTTATTGAACATTTTTCAGATATTGTTCTTTTTTAAAAATTATTTTATTATTTACTTACATCTCAAATCTTGCCCCCCCTCCAAGTCCCCCCTCACAGAGTTCCTCCCTAAAAACCCACTCCCCTCACCTCTGAGAGGGCATCATTTCCATATTTTACCACCATGGTGCTTGAAGTCTCTGGAGGATTAGATGCATCCTTTCACACTGAAGCCAGATGTTGCAGCCCTCTGCTGTATACATGTTGTGGGTGGAAGGTGGTTGGAGCAGCCCAAGTATGCTCTTTGGTTGGTAGGTCAGTCTTGAAGATCTCCCAAGAGTAGGTTACTTGACACTGTTGGACTTCCTGTGGTGTTACAATCCCCTTGAGGGCCTTCAATCCTTCCCCTAAATCTTCCACAGAGATCCCTACCTCAGTTCAATATTTGTGGGTACCTTCACCTGTCTCACTCAGCTGCTGGGTATAGCCTCTCAGAAGACTGCTATGCTAGGCTTCTGTTTGCAAGCACAACCTAGCATCATTATTAGTGTGAAGGATTGGGAGGCAGATGAAAAGATGGGCTTGTGTGGGTGAGGGCAGGGCAAGCAGAAAAGGAGGGCAGGATTAGGCATGGGAAGAGGCAGGAGAGAGAGAGAGTCCAAGGGGGTCAGAAGAATAAGTGGAAATAAGTAACCTCTAGTGGTTAAAGACTGCAGGATTCTCTAGGAAGTCCCAGATGAAGGAGACTCCCAGGCATCAGTGAAGGTGATCTGAACAGAAATACCCAACTGTTGAGATATGAAACCTGAAGAGACCATCTCCATTAGCAAGAAAGACAGGATCCCCTGTGGAGGGATGGGAACACACTAACCCACTTACAAAACATTTGGCCCAAATTGATCCTGTCTAAAAGAAATGCAGATGGAGCAGAGACTGAAGGAATGGGTCTGGCCCATTTTGAGACCTATCCCATGGTCTTGTTAAGACCAATCCTTCCATTATTGTTCTTAACAAGATTTTTTTTTTAAATAAGAAAAGTTTCCATACTGACAAAGCTCTTCAAATTTGTGATACAATGATAGTAGTGATTGTAATTAACATAAGAACTGAGCATAGATCAAGGGACATTGCTCAGTTAGAAAGGACTCACCACATGAAATTTGAGTTCAATTCTGATAACACCAGTTAAAAATCAGGGTATGATTGGACACACAAAAGTAATCCCAGAGCAGAAAAGATGGAGAAAAAAGAATTTCTGGGAATGTCAACCACTTTACCCCACTTGACAATTCCAGGTTAGTGAAAGATAAATGGAGTGTACGTGGGGAGAAATATGTGAAATTGTTTACTCTCTTCCACTTTTACCCACTGCACACTCTTGCACACCTTCACGTACATACATGTAAACAACTTACACAATATTATACCTTGCTCTATTCTTTGTACAGTTTTAGAGAAAAGAATATGTGTACTTACTAAGAATATGAAAATCAAGGGTGTTTTATATTTTAATGTTTAATAAACTGTGGCTAGGTATCACCAGCTTATTATAGTTTAGATGACAGTTCTAAATAAGATTAGCCACAGGGAAGAGCAGAACACAATTAAGTACTTGTAGATTTAGATTGTGTTCCTGTCTGTCAAGTTTTTTTCTTCCAGAAGAACTAGCAATTTTTGACAGGTATGCATTACAGCAATGATACACTTTCATAAATTACAGAAATTCATGTTTATCTTTAAACTTATGTAGGGCAGTGGACTGTGAGAAGCAGCTGGGTGTTTGGTTGAGCATTAGTTTCAAACCCCAGAAACTTTATCAAATGGCAGGAGTTCACCTCTGCTCCCAGGCCCTGGTTCTTTTCACTTAGCTTCAGTCCTCCAACAACCCCTCCCACAGAGAGGTTTATGACGGGCAGTCATGAGGAAGGGTCCCTCAGGCTCTCTCGCATGCAGATGAGGTATCTCCAAGCTCTCAGGTCAAGCCAATAGACATTATCTACTGTCACACCCTAACCCACCCCAAAACTGTATATAAGGGCTCTATTTAGGGGAAGTAAAAAGCGCTTGTTCAAGAATCATCCTGGTGTTTCAGAGTTTTTGTCACAAGAGATGTAACACTTGGGGAAGAGTTTGGCTCTCCAGGAACCTGCCTGGGACACCAAGCCACCTCCTTATTGGCCCAGCCTGTTCCTGGACCAGTGCACAATCTCCCCTTCTGCTCGCATTCTGTGTCCTTTGGCCTCGACCTCCTGCATCAGGCCAGGGCGGAGACCTACAGACAGTGGAGATGCAGGCCAGAGGCAACCTGTAGCGAGCATGATAGTAAAGATAAACTTTCTAAGAGAACAAAGTTCCCATTTGTCTGCACAATTCTTTTATTTAAATATATAGTATATGGCATTTTCAATATTATCTATCCCTATGCACAGAAAATTAAAAAAAAAAATTTACTATGCATAGCAATTAAAAACATATCTTTATCTTTAATCCTGTAAGTACTATTTCCAAAGATATTTTGGAAAATATTTTGTCAATATACATGATTGTTACAGGATATTTGATCACATTGTGAACCCCAAGATTGTATACTGGAAAAACTGGTCTCAAATTATAATGTGGGTCAGTCCTAGTACACATCTTTAATCCAAGAAATATTTTTTTACATAGTGAGATTGTGTACTGGAAATACTTGTATCAAGTTGCTGTGTAGCTTAGCCCTAGCATGCATCTTTACTAAAAGCTTTCTATTTATTGTAAACAAGATTGAACAAAGTTAACTATATGTCAAGAGGTGGAAAAAGCAACCAGTTAACAGGGAGTCAACATAGGAAAAAGTAGAGTGAGAGGTAGTCAAGAAAGTGAGTAGAGAGACAATCGGGAAGTAGGAAGGAGGGACATTTAATTTGAAAGGGTTTTTAAGACAGTATGGAGAACAGGCATTTTCCTTCTTGTACATTGGTTGAGAAGGAAGATCAGCTGGGTGTCTTCTCTGACAATCTGGCAAATAGGCTTTCACTTCAGCATCTGGCTCCTGAGACTTCATTGGATAAAATCAAATGATTGGGATTGTGTTTTAAAAAACAACACATGATTTTAACTATTTAGTTATATACATAACGATTTACATGCATAATTAGTTACAATTTTTTGGCTAGTGCGATTGCAAACACTTGTCCTTATTATGCAGGTGTCCCTTTAAAATGCAGGAGTTCTATAACTAGTTCACATGGTAGGTTCACCTAATTTTAGTTATTTGAGCAACCTTCGTGCTGACTTTTGTAGCTGGACTAGTTTAAATCCCCACCATCAACACACAAAGCCTCTCTTTTGTCCACCTCCTTAGCAGCACTTATTTTCTTAAGGGCCGCCACCACCTGACGGGGGTGAGAGGAAATCACAATGTGGTTTGATTGGTATTTCTCAAATGGCTAGTGAAGCTGAGCATTGTTTTTCCTATGTTTACATGTCATTTGTACTTCACGCTTTGCAACGTGTATGTTTATTTTAGTAGGTCACTCGTTGAGCTAATCAATTTCTGTGTACCTAAGTTTTCCGAGTTCTTCAAATACTCTATATGTTAATTGTCTGTCAACTGTATCATTAACATAGGCTTTCCTACATCCTACCGGTGTCTCTTCACTCTGCTAACCTTTTCTTTTGCCGAGTAGAAGCTTATTTTAATTCCATAGTGTTCCATGTATCAATATTGTCATTATTCCCAATCCATAGAGTCTTATTGTAAAGTGTTTATTTTTCATTATTTCCCAATATTTAAATTTTTCAGAAAGTTTAGAAATTCATAAATCAACATTTATCACAATAAATAAGTTGATCGGATCATGTCAATTTTTCATGGTGAAACTGTACTTTATTTAAAATTAGAACAAGTTTTTCTTATATGTCTAATAGATTTTCAACATTAGCATCAATTACTTTAAATCCAGAGTTACTTGTTACTTTGCACCCAATTTATGTCATGTGTGTGTATGTGTGTGTGTGTGTGTGTGTGTGTGAGAGAGAGAGAGAGAGAGAGAGAGAGAGAGAGAGAGAGAGAGAGAGAGA
>JANHMN010000012.1:52967728-52979955 GCA_030674055.1 Rhabdomys pumilio
AGAGAGAGAGAGAGAGAGAGAGAGAGAGAGAGAGAGAGAGAGAGAGATACACACATAGGTACTGAAAATATATATGACTCTTATTTGATATCATCGTTATTATTATTTGTTTTTTTTTTAAAGAAATTATCTTTTTCTTTTTCTTAGTGGTATAGCCAGATTCCTTCTGACAGTTACACTGGGTTAATAAACACAGATATAATATCTATTCAATTATTTTATAAATACTGATATTTCATTTGGAAACCAGCATTACAGTTTGTCAATATCCCAGTTTTCAGGGTAATATTTTTTCTACTCATTAACGAGTTGGTTTCATACTGTTCAACTGAGATCTCTGTAGTCCAAAATTTAAATGCGCAAGAAGTTACTTCCCTGCTTGCAAGCACTCAATGACACCCATGACTATTACAATGTATACAAAACTCCTCAAAAATGTCTTCAAGATCGCAATGTGACTTTCTATTTTATTGGTCACAGATATCTCATCATACCAGAATCTTGTCCAGTTTCTAGTAAACAGTGATCTGGGTGCACACTCTTATCTTTTATAGTATGTGGTCTGCCTGAAAAATAATGTCATCTGAACATCATATGACCAGCAGCTCTCTGTCCATCAGAGTGTATTTCTAAGTGTGGTTTATTGTGGTAGAGCTGTCTATAAAAATAATGACTCTTTCTTTAATTCATAGTAAGATACTCTCTGTGCATTATATTTCATGTGTTATAATAAACTAAATTCACAAAAGAAACATCCTAGAAAACTATAGCTGTCCATCTGTCAAAAATAAATAGTTTAAGTGCAAAAGGTTTATAATTAAAACAATCAAATTTTGTATTATAAATATGTTATCAATTAAAAGCAAACAAAAAAGGAAGTAACTAAGATATTTAACCATTAGCTTTCCAAATACCCAGTGTTGTTATTCTTCTAAATAACAAAATGGAGTATATAAATTTATTTTGTAATTGTCTAAGACTTTTGAAACATTTGTTCTGACTTTTTAGACACTGTTTTAATTGTCCAAACTCTCAACTAATTAGAGCATGGGTTAGTATTATTTTTTCACTTGATTTAGTTAAATAATTATCTTAATTTTCTGCTTCATTATCTGTATGCCAATACATGCTTGAGCTGTTTCTTTAAGAAGTTATTTGACATAGTGTGACTTTTCTTTTCCTTTTAAAATAGAATGTTCTACATTTGGGTTTTCTCTGTAAGTGAAGTGAAGCATTAAGGATTAGGCAGTTTAATGTAAGTTTCATAAGTGTAATTAGTCAAGCTGGGTAATTGACGAATTTCCATTTTATATTATTACAATTCAATAGTGCTGGCTTTAGCAATTTGAGCATTAAGCATTAGGTGTTCTTGTGAATATTTTTTTCTTTCTTAATAATCACTAGTTCCTTCAATGTAAGTTAAAAGTTGTTAAATGTAATACTAAATACTTTCATATATCAATTTACTTTTTTTCTTTTAAACTTAAGATCCATAAGAACTAACATGCGAATGGTACTTTCATATTTCAAAGCAGTGTCATGCTTATCAAATTAAAATTATACTTTGTCCTTCTGTTTTAGGTGAATTAATAATGCTGATGGTTTTCAAATCTGGAACTTCCTCCTCAATTCTAGGCATAATACTAAATTTAAAGGAAGTGCTCTTTTTCCCTAAATTTCAGTCTTTCTATGCCTTTGAAAACATACATTTAGATCTTTGCAATGTAATATGGTATTGCTCTTGTTTATAGTAGATACATAATGCTTATTGATTTCATAATACAGTTGACCATGTAGCTGATTTGTCCTGGATAGTTTCAAACACTGAGCTGCAAATAAAAACGTTAGATATCCTTTGACTATTTATTTACTTACTGTTAGTACCATGTGCCCTAATATCAAAATCAGATACGTGGAGCAGAATCCTACCATATTCATTGTCTAGAGACAATTTTAACCTGTCTTCTTAAACATTAAAGAAGTGAAGATATGTTGTTTTATTTTTGTTTTCTATTGTTGTTACTAATATACACTAATAATTAAACTTCAGTGAGAAGGTGATCATGTCGTTAACAATTCCAGGTTTCAGTCTGTCATTATAGGAAAGGCAATATATCAGAACCTTGAACAAATAATTCTATTAGACTCACGGTTGACAGCAGAAAGGGATGAATTAATGCAGCTATACTTACTCTTTCTACTCAAATGCAATGAAGAATACCTGTTCAGGGACTGATAATATTTAAAATGGGTTCGCTTCTTCACTCAGTTAAAATAATCAAAATATTATGTCATTGACATTTCAAGAGGCCAACTGTGATGGTTTGTATATGCTTGGCCCACAAGTGGCGCTATTAGGAGGTGTGGCCTTGTTGGAGTAAGTATGACTTTGTTGAAGTAGATGTGTCACTGTGGGTGTGGGTTTTAAGCCCCTCATCCTAGCTGCTTGGGAGTCAGTCTTCTCCAAGCAGCCTTCAGATGAAGATGTTGAACTCTCAGCTTTGAATACAGCATGCCTGTGTGGACTCTGCCATGCTCTCACCTTGATAATAATAGACTGAACCTCTGAACCCATAAGCCAACTGTTACCATAAGAGATACTATGGTTATGATCTCTATTTATAGCAGTAAAACTGTAAATAAGATAGAAGTTGATACCAAGTACTAGGGTATTGCTATAATAGGCCTGAACATACTTTTGTTTGGAAGAATGTGGATTTTGGGACTTTGGATTTGGAAAGCTGTGGAATACTTTAAATGGAGCTTAATGAACTATTCTATTAGGAATATGAAAGACTTTGTTCCTGAGCATGATTTGAACTACAGAAGCCTGACTCTACATGGTTTAGATGAGAAAAAATTTAATTTGTGGCCAAAAACTATTCTTAAGATATTTTGATGGAGAATGTGGCAGCTTCTTGCCCTTGTCTGAAAAGTCTACACAAAGTCAACGTAAAAAGATTTATATTAATTGCATTCACAAGGGAAAAACCCAGTACAGAGTTTGTTCTCTAGTTAAGTCTCATGAAGAGCATTTTGATCAACCATAAAAAGATTAGATGGGAAAAAATAATCCACAATTAAAGTGATAGCAGTAAGTTAAATGGAGCTAAATCCTGTGTTCAAGTATAGTAAATTCAATTAAGGGTCTGGTGATCTTGGGGTAAGACACCACCCAGGTAATTTAGATCCAGATATTGGAACAAGACTCTGTAACATTGAAGTTGGCTTGTAAATACCAAGATGTTCAAGATGCCAAACCCATGGGATATCTGCTGAGGAAATCTGCTAACAGGGAATGGAACAAGCTCAGGAGAAAGAAGTTTGTTGTAGTCAACAAAGATGAAAAAACAGTTGGTGTGTAGCAATGGGAGATGGGGAACTGGGGGGACAGGTAGCCAACAGAAAGTGCCAGATACCAGGAAAGCAAGAGGCTCCCAGGACTCAACAGGGATGACAGCTGAAATACCTAACAAAGGGCAGAGATAGCTTAAAGAGACCATATTCAGAGGTTAGGCACTGTCCCCAGTTGAAGGACTGAGCCACCCACCTTTCTCAAAATTTTAACCCAGAAGTGCTCCTGTCTAAAGGAAATATGGAAATAAAGCATGGAGCAGAGACTGAAGGAAAGACTATCCAGAAACTGTACCATCAAGGGATCCATCACATATACAATGACTAAACCCAGACACTATTGCTGATGCCAAGTGTTTGCTGACAGGAGCCTGATATGGATATCTTCTGAGAGGCTTGGTCAGAGCCTTACTGGTACAGATGTGGATGCATTCAGCCAACCATTGGACTGTAGCAGAGAGACCCCAATGAAAGTGTTAGGGAAAAAACTGTAGGAGCTGAAATGGTATTCAATCCCATAGGAAGAGCAACAATATCAACCAACCAGACCCCCCAGAGCTCACAGGAAATAAACCACCAACCAAAGAAGACATATGGAGGAACCCATGGCTCCAGCTGCATATGGAGAAGAGGATGTCCTTGTCTGGCATCAAAGGGAGGGAAGGGTTTGGTCCTGTGAAGGCTTGATACCCCAGCATAGGGAAATGCTATGGTGGTGGGATGGGAGTGTGCATGTGGGTGGGGGAGCACTCTTGTGGAGGCAGTGGGGATGGGGGACTCTCAGAGAGGAAATAGGGTAGGGGGATAGATAACATTTTAAATGTAAATGTATGAAAGAAGAAGAAAAACAAACAAACAAAGCAAGCAACATCAACAACAAAAACCTAATAATTGTTATCACCCTAGGCTGTTACAACCTCTGCCTAAATCAGGCACTATGTAGAGACTAAGAGTTAGACAGACTTAGTTGTAGGCAGAAAGATAGAAGGACCCTGGTTTCACCTACCTGACTTGAGACAAAGTCTGGTAGCTTATAGCAATGACTTTGTTTGTTTTTTTCCAACCCTGCTGATAGATTTGTCAACAGTCTATATAACTACCAGCACTTCTGTTGTCCAAGGTCTTATGAGTATAACTCATTAAGCTTTGCTCATGAGGTTCAATATGTTTTATAGTCCAAAATCTCTAATCGTTCAAAAAGTAAACTATTATGGTGAGCCCAACAGACATGGCTACACAGAAATAATTTGTAGCCAATTGAAAGTCTTTATTCCAGTTAGCTTGGACTATAGTAAGGTATTTGCTAGAAATACAACAGAAGCTAAGATAAGCTATTAGCTAAAGGGTAAGTTTTGCACAAACTGGCAATTTAATCGAAGATAATTAAATGAGGCACCATGAAATTGTAAAATATTATGGATTTTTTTTTAAATTTGTCTAAGGGCATTTTGAATAATAATACAGCCACGATGCTATGTGTGCCAGGGTGTAGAATGTTATTCTTTAAATGAGATGTCTGCCATTGTCTAGGACATTTGAATACTTTATTATTATTATTTTTTTTTTTTTTGGTAGGTGTTTGGGAAAGATTAGGAGGTGTAGTTATGTTGGAAGAGGTATGTTTCTGGAACATGGAATTTGAGGTTTCAAAAGACAATGTCATTCCCACTGTCTGTCCCTCTGCCTCTTACTTTAAAATTATATGTAACCTCTCAGATAATCCTATCACCATTCTGCCTTTGTGGGCTTTATCTAAAACCATAAGGCACAAATTAAACACTTGTTTTTATTAGTTGCTTTAATCATGTTGTTTTATCACGGCAGTAGAAAAGTGTTGAAGACTGGGTTTCAGTGGGAATATATGTGCTTTCAAACTCTTTTCTGTTTATTCAGCTGGTTGTTCTAGAGATAAACATCTCATTTCAAATGGGCTTAGTACCTATAAAGAAAAAACAAAAGAGGCAATTTTGTGGTTTTAGGGTCATATGCTAAACCAATGTCAAAGATCATCTGTTTATTGTCAAGTACTACACAGTGTTTGCTGAACATTAACCAAATGTCATGACTCCTAAACAATAAAATGGTGATAGAAAATAAACAAGTTATAAAAAGAGGAAAGATCTACATGAATGAATATTTATATACTGAAAACTTCTGCTACTTAACAACTGACGTAAAATGTACTTTTCACTATAAATACAATGAGACCTTAGTAATTTACATACAAGCTACCATAAACAAATTTTTATAGAGGGAGAGAATGGAACTTATGTTCTTCAAGACCTAAAAAAATTAGCATGGTTGACTACTCTTTTATTTCCCTTTGACTTGCTTAGATCTTAGGAAATTTGTCCTACAGAATAGATAGCAAACGTATGGGAAAATGTTACCTAAAAATACAGGAAATGTTTAAGCATGTAACTGAATGACAAACAATAGTTAAAAACAGAAGCAGCTTTGATATCCATCAGCAAATAAGTGCATAATTAAAATGTGGTACACACACGTGATTAAATTCTTATATTGTAAAGAAAAATGAAACTAAACATTTGCAGAAAAATAAGAGGAAATAGCCATTATTATATTAAGTGTGTTTTTTTCAAATCCAGAAAAAGAAATAACCACCTTTTCCTTCATTTGTAGACTTTATATGCTAATATTTATGTTAAAAATATTATATTTACAGATGGGTGGGTATAATCCATGATAGCAGCAGCCCTGAGAAGGACGAAATGTCATAAAACAAGACTGATCGGGGATAAAGAGAAAATAACCTAAAAGAGGTGACATAAACCAGAAAGGAACATTGTTGGCAGGGATAGGAGGTTGTGTCTGGGCATATTCTAGTAGAAAGTCTATCTTCTATATAAATGGTATGACACATATATGTATAGATACATATCATGCACATACACACAACAAACTAAATTTTTAAAGTCATTCATGTTAGAGAATTGAGGATAATGTCTGTTGTTAGAAGAAGAATATATATACATATATATACACATATATATCTGTCTGTGTGTGCTCATATATTAATTTAAGTACAGCACACATATACAAGTTTCCATAGTGGTGAGAAGAGGAATTTGAATATCCTGGAACTAATGTAGTAGCAAATTAGGAGACATTTGATGTATGTTCTGGAAAATTGACTCATGTTCTCTACAAAAAAATTAACTTAACTCCTGAACCATTATTTTAGCCCTAGAAGACAAATTTTTCACTCATAAAGAGACTCTGTGTGCATGCACATAGAGGAAGCAACACATGAAGACACACCCACATTTCCTGGAAGCAAATGAGAGCACCCAAGAAGACATCAAAACTATAAAATGTTTATCTTAATATTTTAGCACCCAAAACTGAAAAAAAAAGTTAAATGTAAAGATTTTTTTTTAAATTAGCTAGTCTGTGATATGTTTTGTTTTTAATTAAACCCACAACACACACAAACATAAAGGTTAGTGGCTATTGACGTGCACAATTTAAATAACAAAACTTACTAAATGAAAAAGACAAATCTCAATCCATTGGTTCTTTTATATTTCTGTTTATGTGAAGCTTTTGGAATGAAAATAAAATGGGAGAATAGTTTTGTTAATGTCGAGACTACAGAGAGTAAACAGGGGTGAGAAAGCAAGTGAGGAGATGACAAGTCAGCTTGAAGAATTTCTGAGGTGCTAAAAATTTTATATGCGTGCAACTTTTTCGTATCCCCTAGGGTCTCCAGATATTTTCAACAGGCCAACTGGCTATAGTAACCCAGTTGATGACATTGTCACATGAAAGTGAATGTGAATAAATAGTATTCAAAACATATGACATTTTAAAGTTCCCTTACAGCATACTTACCATTAACATCCTTATAGCAGAAAGATTATATCTCATCATATATTCAGACACACACACTCTCACACACACACAGTCACACACACACATTTGTGTGAGTATGCACAGCTTTATAATAATTTAAAATACTGACATTACAGTACCAGTAGAGAGGAATAAGTACTAGATAAAGGCACACCCAGATACTGAAAGGGATATGTAAGAGAAAAATATTAGAAAATAAAATTAAATAAATGTTCAAGTTTTCCAAAGGGTAGGATAAAGCTGTTGAAGAGAATATAGGAAATTCAGCTGAAAGATGTAACTGTCCATTCAGGATATAAAACATTCAATTACTAGCAGTCCCAGAGAGCGTTAATGGAGAAAATGGAAAGGAGACTGTTGCCAAAGGGAGGAAAAAGTAATTTACAGAAGTTGAAGAGAGATGAGTTTCCAAATTACTTTTCTATAATATAGCAGAATAATAAATTTTTAAAAAATAAGTAGATAAATTATCCACACATATTCAATACAACGAAAAGTTTCAGATCCGTAAAAACAGACTTAAAAGTAATCATGACAGGAAGACAAATACAGTTTCCTATATAGTTCTAAAATCTACTTAGAATTAGAATTATCTTCAGCCAATATTGAACAGTGAAAAGGAATGAAATAATCGTCAGGTTTGTAATGAAAAATAATTCTTTAATCCAAAATTCTTCACCCTGCATCACAATAACTTATGAGGCCACAGTAACTAGGTTTAGCTCACTGAAAAAAAAATCAAGGAATAACTCATGTGCTTCTGAGAATGTGTCTTGAAGTATCAATTTATCTGACTACAAATCTGAAATTGTTTAATCCTTGACCCATGTGATGGTGTGTTATGCTTTACAAGTGTAAGTCCATTGTCTACTTACTTGGCTTTAAGTGAGAGATATTCTGGGTAACTGGATTTGCCAAATTAAGTCAATTAAGAAAGCATAACTACCATCAGGCTCCCCTGACAGAGAGTTAATTCCAGTTATGGACAACACATTTTTACCAGCACCCAGGTTTTGAACCTAGAACATCTTGTGAAGTCAGGTTTTGATTAATCACCATGATAATTTTTTATAATAAATTTCTCTATTCCGCATTCAATCACTTCTCTTTTGGATTCTTTCTCATTGATAGAAACCTGTCTATCAAAATAGCAAAATATAGTCTAACAGAGAGTACCAGTTAGTTTTGCATGTCTGTGTAAAATGTGTTAAAGAAGAGGTTATAGAAGGTAATATTTGTTTTGGTTCATAGTTTCTTGTTTATACATATTTGACAATTTGGTAAATGGGTAGTGTATTCACATCATTTGTATCCTTATTTTTCTCCCTTGCATTCCTTATCCTTCTCAGATTCAGGGTCTATTATTTTTAAATTAAAATATAGTAATTTTAATTTGTATGTGTGTGTACATGTATATCCTGCTGAATTTATTTCATATTGATTTTATGCATATTTATTCAAAAGTAACCAAATAGGTTTGGAGTACCCATCAGAGATCTCCCTGTCAGATCATTAATCACTTTCAGTTCTTGAACTACGAGTGAGTCCTTGTGAGATTTCCTATATCCAGACTGATATGTCAATTAGGGGACTTATTGTGTAGATATTGTTTAGTCCAACCATATTCTTGAAATTTCATAAATACAATTTCTTGTTTGTAGGAAATACTGTCTTGCAAGTAAATGCCCTGTTCTTCCAGCTTTTAAAATATTTTCCCCACCTTTTCTGTAATGTGTTCTCTGAGTCTTTGGAGTAGCCATTATGTTGTGGGTTTGTCAATTACTACAGGGCATCCTACAGTCTGCACTGTTTTCAGTTGTTTCCCTCTGGTGCGGTCTCTATCTTCTGGGAAACCTGTGGAGGACCAGATTA
Organism: Rhabdomys pumilio; assembly: GCA_030674055.1. Taxonomy (NCBI): domain Eukaryota; kingdom Metazoa; phylum Chordata; class Mammalia; order Rodentia; family Muridae; genus Rhabdomys; species Rhabdomys pumilio. The sequence goes on from JANHMN010000012.1 coordinate 52,976,831, forward strand.
CACCTCCTATTTTCCACAACTACAGAAAAACAGTGCGATCAGCTGGGGAACAAGCATTTAAAATACAAAACTTTCTGTGTGTGTGTGGGCAGTTGTTAATATTAAATCTGAGTACAGGAAACAGAATATAGAATAACAAAGAAAATATGATTCCAGTTCTCTTGGTAACAAGGAACTACCACTTCAGAAAGCAATAACACTAAGAAAAAAATGTAAAATTTTTGTGGAGAAAGATTACTTCTGTAAAATGGTGTGGTTGGTAGAGGAGAGAATATAAACGCTATGGTAAAAACTAGAAAATGCAAGAAATAATTGGAAATAATAACTCCAAAGTTTATTGAAATTTCTACTAATTAGAAAATTAATGATATACAATAGAGACAAACTACATTAAAGTATGAAAACCCTACTCCAAACTTTATTTTTATAGTGGTTTTGCAAAATCTACTAGCTCTGACTCCAAATATCAAATATAAAAATGTGTAATAAATTGTGAAATACTAGACATATAAAGTAAGCATGCATATGATCCTTCATAGATTTAAATCAAAGTTATTTTAAATAAAAATGAAGGTGATCTCCAAATAATATAAAAACATAACAGTTATTAATCTATTATATATTATGTAAATATATTCTTCTGGTTAGAGACTGACCTTATGAATTATTACATTCTGGTGGAAGCAGGGATCCTGTGTTGCATGATATTACTGTCTTTGAGATTATAGTGAAAAGCATATTATTGTATAGCGCTCTGTCCTACATTATACTATAGATAATACTTATGCACCAGTGTAGCAGAAATGCATTTATGTACTTGTGGATTTTACTATATATATTGCTATATTTTATGTATATTTAGAATTCCTTCATTCATTTAAATGTTATTGACGACCTGGAAACACTCAACATGGGTTATATGTCTTCATGTTGAATATAATATATTTAACAATTTTGTTTTCTTAAAATTTCCTAACTATAAAATATATTTCGTAATACATATAACCCATTACCTTATCTTGCCTCTCTCACTTTCTTTGAATGTCTTCATAACAAGGTCCCTTTTCACTTTCATCACGTGTGTCTGTGTCTGTGCATCTGCATGTGTATGTATGAGAGTGTATACATATGTGTATATGCATATGTGTATATGTATGTGTGTGCTTGTGTTTGAATGTATACGTGCATGTCAATGTATATGTGTCTGTGCCTGGTTGTGTGAGTGTGAATGTGTGTATGCATCATCCATGTGTGTGTTTATGTGTGTTTATGTGAGTGTTTGTGTGTGTGTGCATGTGTATGCATATGTCTCTGTATGTGTGCATACATGCATATATTTGTGTGTGTTTGTGTTTTTGCTTGTGCATGTGCTTATAGTTATATGTGAATGTGTTTGTGCATGTGTGTGTATGAGTGCATATGTTGTTGTGTATGTGAATGTTTATGTGTTTGTTTATGAGTGTGTAAGTATAATTAAGACTAGTAGCATAAGCCTATGTAGAATGGTTATGTGTATCTAGGATGATAGACTCTAAGCTGGCTATACCACTCAAGTTAATGACTTACCATTTCCCAAATAGCATTAACTTCTAAGGACATTTCAGGCAAAGGTAGAAAATAGACAGGTCCAGGCCCATCTATCAGGAAATATTGATGTATCTCATTTAGTTTAGATAAATACAAATGCTATGTACAAGTATTATAGCTACATTATGTTCAGAAGACATTATGTTAAAGACTGTTGCTATTGCTCTGTTCTCTCTCTCTCTCTCTCTCTCTCTCTCTCTCTCTCTCTCTTTCTGTCTGTCTTTCTCTCATGTTCAGGTGTATGAGAATATGATTATGTGTGAAAATCCCTTTAAACATGAGTATATATTTAAATATTAATTAATTAGTTTATTGTTTATATGGGTGAAATAAGATCCTGTCCCCCACCACCACCCCCACACATGTGTGGAGGCCAGGGAACTACTGACAAAGTTGGTTTTCTTCAGGCACCAAACTTAGGTCATTATGGTTGGCAGTTATTACTTTTACCTACTGAGTAAGGCAACTTGACAATGTTGCTTTTGATATTCTTTCAGTCAACTTATTTAATGTTCCCTTTACCATGAAAGGATTGACATGTATGTTCCATTTAGGGATGAACACTCAGTAATTACTTATTTTTAACTGTTGACTAGTCATCTTCATCTGCATTAAATGTTACTCATGGCAAAATAGACTCTCTGAACTAAAGATCAATTCTGATAATAAGAATAAATATAAATATTTAGAAGGCAGTTTGACTATATCTACATTTAGCAAAACTATAGAAGTTGATTTCCCCTGAGTGTCCTCTGCCTTCCCCAACCATAGCTTTTGATCACTTTTAGTGTACCAGGCATCATTCTATTTTGTGGAGTGGATCTCAAATCTAATCATGAAGGGGTTATTTACCTCCATAATAGTCATGATATTATTTTATCACTGGACACATCTTTCTTGGTAAGTTCATATTATACCTCATATGAGGTATATATGCATCAGCATGTATCTGTTTAGTATCTATAAAAGACAACCAGCAGGGAAGGAGGAAGCTTCTAACTGAATTACAGTTGATATCTCTACGTACTGCAACCAACACAACCATAATACAATCTTCAGTTGTGGTGACCAAAGAAGAACAAGGGCAGTTTTACCTCAATGTCTTATTTCATGACCTTGGAGAATTTACTGATCAATAAATTTAAAATAAAGTCATCCTACACATGGCACTATTTTTTGTTTAATAGCCTATAGTTTCTAGAAGCAATGTCATTCATTTTTTTCTAGGAGCAGTTTTACCCATCTTTTCAGAAAACCATTGTGTATATTCTTTAAATACACACACACACACACACACACACACAAATATAGATATAGATATAGGTATAGGTATAGATATACATATACATATACATATACATATACATATACATATACATATACATATACATATACATATACATATACATATACATATACATATACATATACATATACATATACATATACATATACATATACATATACATATACATCTACATCTACATCATATACATCTACATCTACATCTACATCTACATCTACATCTACATCTACAT
>JANHMN010000012.1:52979965-52995678 GCA_030674055.1 Rhabdomys pumilio
TACATCTACATCTACATCTACATCTACATCTACATCTACATCTACATATACATATACATATACATATATACATACAAGTGTGCATATTCTTTAAATGCATATAAATGTGTATATAATACTTTATAAATATAAAGCTATATTAATATATACTATCTAATTGTCATAAAATATTTTTATTTACATTATATATTATAAAATGTAAATATTATAATGACTTTTAAGATAATCATATAGCATATACAATATGTAATATAAATTTTATAATATATAATTAGCTTGCAATTATGTAATACACATATATTTATATACTTAATTTACAAATTATTAATAGGTTTCAATATGGTTGTTTCCTATCTAAATTTCAAAGATATACTTAAAATTTTATTTAAAACATTATGCTTGATCTTTCCATCAAATCAGTAAAAGGATCCATAAATAATAACCAATGTTCAGTGAGAATAATGACAATTTTCCCCATTTGTGTATTTCATTGATATTGGACCAATAGAATACAGCAAAAAAAAAAAAATCAACTCTATCTCCTCATTCAACCTGCTCTTTGTTCTTTGAGACAATTAATGTATATAAAAAACTTTCAGATGCACAGGGATTTATTCTGTAAAAAGAGGAAATTAATAGCTTTAGATTGATGTCTTTTACTCATTATACAATTACTACAACTTCTTAACTTGTAGTTAACAGACACCGAAAGTGCACCATTGCACTCTTTTGTTGTCATAATTTCTATTGTTAAATCATAGACTGAGTAATCAAATTCAAATGCATGATTTCATAATGTCATATATAGATAATTTGAAAATATCCTTTTTCACACCCTTGTTTCCAGATGTAACAAAAGAGCTGAGTAAACTGTCTCTGGAAGGAAAAAAAAAAAAAGAAAATAGATCATAAAAACAAAAAATAGCCCTAAAATACACCTTACTTGAGAAGTGTGAGTTAAGACGGTTTTTTTGGTTTTGGTAGAAACCGTGTATTAGCCGGACTAGCAGTGTTCTTAGTTTTGGTTTTTGTGTTCAATAAAATACCTGTATCAAAGCTAAAATGCAAGACAGAATGTACTGCAGTGCCCCTCTGTATGAACACACAAGCTGACATGTCTGTGAACTTTCTGTGGTAAAATGAGTCTTAGAAACTAGTTAGCCCTAAAATACACCTTACTTATGAAGTTCTAGTTAAGACGGGTTTTTAGCTTATAGTGTATTAGGCAGACTAGCAATGTTCTTAGTTTTGGATTCTGTGTTCAATAAACTACCTGTATCAAAGCTAAAAAAAAAAAAAAAAAAAAAAAAAAAAAAAAAAAAAAAAAAAAAAAAGAAAATATTAAGACACTAAAATATATTCTTCTTTCAAATACTGACATGTATAGTCATGCATTATTTAACATAACCAAATAATCTCATTTAAAGGGAATAGTATGTAGATATTATTGGAGGATGTTTTTCAGCTTTCTACAATTAATATAAAACAAAAGGAAAGGTGAAAGGATGTTTAAAACCTTCCATTGCAAAGATATAAAAAAATTTATTTTTTACCATTATAGTCAAACTGACGTTTTATGAAGATTTTGTAAAGCTCCACAGAAAGTTGCACTGAATTAACAAGTGTAAATCAAAAAATCATCCAGGAAAATAATTTATGTTCTTTGATTTATAATAATTAATTTATGCTAATGAATATATAGTATTAACACATGCCAAAATAATTACAGTAGTGAAAATGAAAAACAATTACCATCAAATAATTCATAAAAAATAACAAATATGTGGAAAAGGTAGCCAAGAAAATTGTTTCCCATTTAAATTACATTTTAAAAATAATGTGCTAAAATTAATTTGTTTTAAAAATGCAAAGGCAAAGTTGATATTTCAAATACTTCTCTATAATTTAATTGTATATGAAATAGATATAAAAATAGAATACATATTTTTATTGGTTATGATACTTGTTTACATTTTATATGTTGTCCACCTTCCAAGTTTCTCCTCCATAAACCCTCCATCTCACCTCCCTCTCCACTTGGCCTCTATGAGGGTTCTCCACCCCACCCGCCCATTCCTGTCTCATTGTTCTTGTATCCTTAAGATGAGGCATCAAGCCTCCATAGAACCAAGGGCCTCCCCTCCCATTAATGCCAGATAAGGCCATCCTCTGTTACATATATAGCTGGAGTCATGAGTCCCATCATGTATATTCTTTGCTTGGTGGCTTAGTCCCTGAGAACTCTGGGTGGACCAGTTAGTCAATATTGTTGTTCTTCTTATGGGGATGAAGTCTCTTTCAGCTCCTTCAGCCCTTCCCCTAACTCTACCATTGGAGTCTCCAGGCTCAGCCCAATGGTTGCCTGTGAGTATTTGCATCTGTATTCATCAGCTGTTGGCAGAACCTCTCAGGGGACCATTATACCAGGCTCCTGTCAGCACATGCTCCTTGGCATCAGCAATAGAGTAGGGTTTGATACTGCAGATGGGATGGATTCCTAGGTAGGATAATCTCTGGATAGCTTTTCCTTCAGTCTCTGCTCCATTTTTTTTGTCTCTGCATTTTCTTTAGGTAGGAACAATTCTGGATTAAAAATTTTGAAATGGGTGGGTGGCCCCATCTCTCAACTGGGGACCATGCCTATCTACTGGAGGTTGTCTTTAGAGGTACTACCTCCCTTTTGTTGTGTATTTTGGCTAATGTCATCCCTGTTGGGTCATGGAAATCTCTTGCTTCTCTGGCATCTGGGAAAGAACTTCTGGGACAAAACTGGAGAAGAAACTCAGAGAAAGGAGATCCAGTGGCCAACCCAAATTGAAACCCATCACCCACCACAAGGGGAGCTTCCAAGGACTGATACTATCACTGATGTTATGGTGTACTTACAAACTAGCATGACTGCCCTCCAAGAGGCCCAACAGCAGCTCACTGAGACAGAAGCAGATACTTACACCCACCCAATGATCTGAAGTCAGGGACCCTTGTAGTTAAATTAGGTAAAGGCTAGACGAAGTTTGGGAGGAGGGTGACTCCATCGGAAGACCAGCAGTCTCAAGAAACCTGGACCACCGAGATCTCTCAGACACTGAGTCAACAACCAGGCAGCATATACTAGATGGTCTAAGGGCTCTGACACATATATACCAGAAGACTGGTCTGGCTTCAGTGAGAGAAGATGCACTTAACCTTGAGAGTCTTGAGGCCCCAGTGAATGAGGAGGCCTGGCAGGGTGTGGGGTGTATGGGGTGTTGGGACATCCTCTTAGAGACAGGGGAGGAGAAATTGAATGAGAAACTGTCAGAGGGCAGAATGGGATGGGGAAAATGACTGAATTTTAAAAAAAACATTAAAGATTTGAAAAAAGAAGAAAGAAGAGGAGGAGAAGGAAGAGGAAGAGGAGAAAGAAGAGAAGGAGGAGAAGGAGGGGAAGGAGTAGGAGAAGAAGAAAAAGGAGAAGGAGAAGAAAAAGACCAAAATAAGTATGCTTCAATCCTACTTAGAAGGGAGAACAAAATAATCACAGGAGGTAGAGGGAGTGAGGGATCTAGAATGCATACTTTTATCTAAACCATATATCATTTAAAATTTCTTTCCTCATTACTGAAAGTCAAATATTTCTACTTTCCTAAATTTTGGAAGGCAGCATTCAAACTGGCAGATATTTTATCACTCTTGGAACTCCAAATTTGGATTATTTACAAAAATACTTCTATTTTACTTCTAGTTGTAGTGTGACTCAGCCCTTAGCTCATACCTTTAATCCTCCTGTATGGAATACAGACATACCTTCAGTATATGCATTTAACATAAAACAATGAAAGTAAAGTTAGTTAGTAGGAGTGATCACCCATGTTTCAAAGTGATGGCTAATTGAGTGGCAGACAAAGTGACAAATCAAAGAAAGATTTACAGAAATAAAATATGCCCAACTTTCACTAGAAGAGAGTGGAAAAGGAGTCTACTTAAGGGGCAGGGCAGAGAGAAAGAGGAGGCAATTTTACCAGGACAATTATAGTGAAATACGTTGCAGATAGTGAATGAGCTAGGCATGAGTGAAGACAGAATGATCCTGAGAATGAGCCAGAAGATTAGAACAGGTTGCCAGAGCTAGTGTATAGTCAAACAGAACAATTTAGTCAGAAGCCCGATTTGAACTAGTCAACTTGGTGAGGAGTTTGAGCCAGAACAGCTGAGTTAAACCAGCCAACAGAGTTTAGAAAGAACAAAGAAGGATGAGCTTACTCAGAAGCTGAAAATATTCTAGGCCTAAATAAGATCATATGGAGGCTAGAAACTTCCAGTACTAGGCCTAGGTTAGCAGACTGTGGCAGAAAACCTCAGAGATGACAATTACTACAGAAGAATAAAAGTTACATTTACAGCCTAATCTAGATGATAAATATTCTGTCAATCTACATATAATTTTCTTTTCATATACCTATATTATATATCATTAAACATGTGAATGTATATTTGTATTATTAAATATAAATACAATATTATATAGCCATTTGTTAACTGTTGAGCTATATATATCACATCTGGGTAAGACTGATAATAAATTTTCTTTCCAGAAAACACATGCAATCTCTTGTAGCACTATAAGAGATATTCAGTAGAAATGCAGCGTGCAGGATGGTACCAGCTTGACTTCTCCATGCCTATGACTCAGATATGTGTTATCCTTATATATGTGCTCATGCATGTCTCTTGTGTGTTTTCATGTTCACCTATATGGGTGGAAGTGTGTTCTAATGCATGCATATATGTGTGTTTTCATACATGCTTGAGTCTCTGTGTGTGTTTGTGTGTGTGTGTGTGTGTGTGTGTGTGTGTGTATAAACATTGTACATAGAGTCTAGAATAAAAGATTCAATGTCAGGTATCATCCTTGGGAATTCTATCGACAGCCTGCAAAACAGGGTCCTTTATGGGTTCACATGTCACTTATTATTCTAGACTGACTTCAAGACTCTTGGTCTCCTACTTTAGGACTGAAACGAGGAAAATATTATATCCAATTTTTTACATGGAATTTGGAAATTGACCTCAGGTCTTCATATTTTCAAAAAAAAAAGTACTTTCCAATTGAGCTATCTTCTTAGCTATGTATTAATCATTGTTAACTATTATATTTAATTAAATTAATTATTGAGGCATGAAGATAGGCATACTGATTATTGTAAGTTGATAACATTCCCTGTATTTAAAAATTTAAAATGATAAATGATCAATCTCAGAATTCATTTTCTAATTTATTTGGTATGACATCACAGTATATTAGAAATTATTATAAAGCCTCAAAATGCTGTTCACATATACTAATTCATTCCAGGTTTTTATTGACTATTTGAAGATGCTTATTCCGTCTTAGATATTACAAGATGTGTGGGCAAGCTGAACATTTAATATTTAAAAAATAGCCTATGATGAATTTTTCTTTCTTCAGGCCTCTATCTTCTGAATTTTTATAATAAGAATAGGACATGATAATTTTAACATTTTCACAAGCTGTTCTTTTGTTAACCTTTACTCAACATACTTAATTTATTGTTTAGATTCTTTCATTACCATAAAATAATTATTTTGATTGTTATTCTAATGATAATTAAAATCATCCTTAATCCATTAACACAACTCTATTATAGTAATTCTTAGCTAAACAATAAAGGCTTGTGTAACAGATAATTTAATTATAATTGTTAAATACTTAACTTTCTGAGTTAAAAGTGTAATTTCATGAATATAATTGTATTTGTTGAACATGTCATGATTATTCCCTAAACAGTTTTTGTGAAAAGTTCTTTGTGTAATTTTCCTTTTGTTTTGTTTTTCATTTTGCTCTTCAATTCTCTTTCTCCAGTCTTTTTTTCCTTTCCTCTTTTTTTATTGGATATTTTACTATTTACATTTCTAATGTTATCTCCTTTCCCAGTTTCCCCTCTGGAACCCCCATCCCATCCTCCCTCCCTCTGCTTCTGTGAGGGTGCTCATCCACATACACACCCACTCCCAAGTTACAGCCCTGGCATTAATCTACAGTGGGGCATCAAGCCTTCCCAGAACCAAGAGCCTCTCCTCCCATTGATGTCCAACAAGGCTATCCTCTGCTTCATGTGCGGCTGGAGCCATGGGTCCTTCCATGTGTACCCTTTGGTTGGTGATTTAATTGCTGGGAGGTCTGGGGGGGTGTGGTTGGTTGATATTGTTTTTTCTATAAAGTTGCAAACCACTTCAGCTCCTTCAGTCCTTTCTCTCATTCTTCGATTGGGAACCCCTGCTCAGTCCAATGTTTGACTGCGAGCATCTGCCGCTCTATTTTTCAGGGCTGTGAGCATCCACCGCTGTATTTTTCAGACTCTGTCAGAGCCTCTCAGGAGACAATTATATCAGGCTCCAGGCATCAAGCACTTCTTGGCATCCATAATAGTGTCTGGGTTTGGTGTTAGTATATGTGATGGATCCTCAGGTGAGGCAGTGTTTGGATGGCCTTTCCTTCAGTCTCTTCTCTAGCAGTATGGAAATTTACAATAGTGGACTTCTTACACGTTTACTAGCTCAGGAAAACCAATTAAATGTTAAGGACTCAAATTTGAGCTCTAATCTCTGTAAGTAATGACAATAAACACCTGTGAAACTGGTTGCTTTATATTCCGATTTTTCTATCATTTTGCACTTTCTGTTTATCTTAAAATGTAGAGCAAATGTTTAAACCAAGGGATTAGTTAAATGATTAAACTAAGGGATATGTTGACCAATGACAATAAGAATAGGAACATATTTATTGGAATAACGTTTGCAGTCAAGCTTACTAATCTTTTCAGTAAGACCCACATATATGAGAATGCATTTTAGACAATGTCACTGCCAGGAAACAGACACATGAGCTGGAAAGTTATTCAAGTTCTCTTTAATGCATGCTTATCACATAGCACATAGGATAATCTGCTGTAATTATAATGTAAGTATTAAAATACAGTGTATTTTAATGGAGGAAATGCTTAATCTCACAAGAGGTTCTTTGTCTATTTTTCTTGATAAAGTATGACCTGTTTCTAGGAAAAGAAAAAGATGATGTATCACAGTTTGTTCTGAATCATGACTTCCTATTCTAATATTCAAGAGTTCTAGGAAACTAAGTAAGAGCTATGAATATATGTTCATGGATATATAGTTATCACAGGATGTACCGTTATAAAATTTTCTTGATAAATTTGAAGGCAATTATAATTTTCTTTATTGATCAAAACAACCCAGAGATTCCAACTTACACCAATTAAAATTCCTAACATAAAACATTCAAGTTACAGAACATACTGGCAAAAATGTGGTGAAATACATATATAATATTCTGTGTCTCAGTCTTCATTCTAATGTTTATCTTTACACAAATGAGAACATAAATCATTATTTTAAACTATAATCCATTGCAATCTCAAATATACTGATTTCTCTCACATTACTTTTTACCTAAATATTTACAACATACAAGATCCCACAGATTTAACTTTAGCCATTATCTTTAAAATAATAGCACTTTTGAGATTTCATTGCTTTTTATATTATTTTTCCTTCTTTTTGCATGTATAAGTTAAACATACAACTAATATCTGGGGTCATCATTATGCTTAAATTTGCATAACAGTGGCTTTCAGTTTTCCTTTTTTTTTTTTTTTTTTTTTGGTTTTTCGAGACAGGGTTTCTCTGTATAGCCTTGGCTGTCCTGGAACTCACTCTGTAGACCAGGCTGGCCTCAAACTCAAAAATCCGCCTGCCTCTGCCTCCCAAGTGCTGGGATTAAAGGCGTGCGCCACCACCACCCGGCTGGTTTTCAGCTTTCCTAATGCTGTGACCCTTTAATACAGTTCCTTATATTATAGCTACCTCAAGTATAAAATCCTTTAGCTCCTACTGTTATGAGTTATAATTTTAATATGTGATGTGCAGAATAGCTGACATGTGACCACTGTGTAAAGGCCTTCAAATTATATACTAGTTTTCATGCAGCAAATTATAGAACAACTTTCAGTTACACACACACACACACACACACACACACACACACACACACAGAGTCACACATGAATTTACCTTGCATCCTTCCTTGTCTGCTGCTTCTGAATTGCTGTGACGGCCAAATCCTTAAAAAAATGTTACCATTGCCATGTCTTTCATGCTACCATGATGGACTTAAGCCCATTATAAATGAACCAGAGCAAATCTTTTCTCCTGTATTGCTCCTTCTAAACAGCTCTTTTAGGAATACAAAAATAACAAATATAAGGACAGAATAATCTCAGTACTGCTCTGTCATGTCATCTTTTATAGTTTTCAATGTGTAACAGATTTAAAGCTATATAAGTGTCTTTTAAATATATAGTTATGCAATGTATTTAATTTTTCTTTATTAAAATTATGTCTATCATTTATCTATCAAAATTATTTTCAAAAAGATAATTCTCTTAAAAACATGGTAAGACTTTTATATTTTTAAATGAATTTTACTACATTGGTAAAAAAAAAAAACATGCAAAATTTCTTCTTGCTGAAAATCAGAAAGAGAGATGAGAAAAAAGTGTTTAAAACTCTAAGATCTTCTGACTTAAACAGAAAGTCAATCCAGGCCATCCACCCTTAAGATTCTTAACCTTGTTTTACAAAGACCTCATTTTCTCATAGGGTCATAATGAACATAACTGCAGTGACAACCTAGAATTGAACCTGACCCTGATATCATGTTTTTCCGGCAGATTCATAATTAGCATATTTTCTTTGAGGCCACTGTAATTATGAATAGCATATTTACATATTAAATTTATCTAGATTCCAAAGAAAGATGAAAAAGGGAAATGATTTATAGAGCTCTGGGTAAGAAAGACAAGGAACACAGAAAATAATACTTTTTAAAGTTAGAAACATCCAAAAACTGAATTTGTACATTTTTCAAGGTTTTAAATATATATATATATATATATATATATATATATATATATATATGACTGATGTAATTAAATTGGTATTTAATTTTCTAGTTCTAGAATTTTGTTAATATTTATTCCTCAGTCAGTAAAACAGGGAGATCTTATGAGCTGTCACTTTCCCAGGTTATTGTTGACATGTTAGTCTCTACTAGTATCATTTTATATTTGTGTAAGAATCATAAAAATATGCACTTTCTATTACAGTAGCAGGTACGTACACAGATACAAACCTATCTAAATACTTCAAAATAGTATTGTATTAACTTATGCTGCATTTAGTTCTGTTCATTGGAGAATTTCTTTATGGGGATTTTAATTCAATATTTTGTAAGTTTTCTAAAGCTTTGTATGATTATTTAATTCTGTTTCTTAAGTTATAGCTTAGCCAAAAATGAAGCCACATACCACAAGTTCCTTTCTTCAAGTAACTCAAATATAACTTCATTTTATTAAAACCTTGTAGTTTTGTTGGCATATAATGGATGGCACCAGGATCACTGAGTTCTCTTCAGTGACAGTTTCAGTGACAATGAACTATCATTTGTAAACCATATAGTGTCTACTAACTCATTCTAGCAGCTTAAGAGACCTAATACACAACCTAAGTAATGGATTTCTCAGTAGTGACAAAATGAAAGCAATAGGGATGTGGACAGAAATGATTCTTCACTGTTGGAGCCTCCAGGTGACTGTTGTCCTGGTGGTGGCCATTTAGACCATTTAGCGACATCAGAACTCTGAAGCAAAGAACCCAACTGAGGCATGTTCCAGCTCGAAGATGAAGGATCTATAGACGTAAAGCAAAGATCATGATGACTGTGTCATCAGTCCTCATTTCCATTTACTATAAAGTGATAGATCACAGAGAATAGGCACATTTCCAACCAATGTACTTCAGCAACAAGGCTAATGGGAACAAAATATCCATATGCCTCACTCCTAGATCTGGTTGCAGATTGATTCTCATATCTGATTTTCATTTTATGGGTAAAATTACAATTTTTTTTGTATAGAATCTTGCCTTCAATTACATTTTCTTTTTTTTTTTTAATTTAAAACATCATTATGGTCATAATTAAACTGTGAAAAAACTGAATCTGCAGCCATTGTATTATATTGCTTAAGAAACTCCCTTTCTTCATTTTTTCTAAGACATTATTGCAAATATTCCGTAACCCAAAATTGTAGTAGTTTTTAAAAACTGGGCTTTGTGAATAAATATGATATTTATTCTTTTATGTATATGGCATATAATGGTCAATTAATGTTTACAAAGCTATTATATCTGTATATTAACATTTTCAAAATGTATATTTAATAGTGCAGTGGTTTGAATAAGAAGGCTCTCTGCTTATAGGCTCATATACTAGAATGCTCACATATTAGTCATCAGGGAGTAGCACGATTTGAGAAGAATTAGAAGGACTGAAAGAAGTGTGGCCTTGTTGGAGTAGGTGTGCTCTTTTTGGAGGAAGTCCCAGAAGCCATGCCAGGATCAGACTTCTCATCTCTCTCTCTCTCTCTCTCTCTCTCTCTCTCTCTCTCTCTCTCTCTCTCTCTCTCTCTCTTTCTCCTCTTTATCTCTGTCTGTGGTTGATGATATATCTTTCACATACTACTCCAGTGCCATCTGTGCTACCATGGCCCCCATCTCAATGATAATGGGCTAAGTGCCTGAAATTTTACTAAGCCAGTCTCATTTAAATGGTTTTTTTTTTTTTTTGAGCTTCTTTGGTCATGCTGTATCTTCACAACAAAAGAACAATGACAAAGACAAACTGAATGTGAAAATAAGAACACCCAAAAATATTAAAAAAGTATTTTGTGTCCTTTTATTTTCAATGCAATGTGCATTTTAATCTTATTTCTGAAAATAGATTTATTCCATAAATTTTTATTATATTTTATGTGTGTAGTCTAACAAGTTTCCTGTTACTAAATGCTTACAGTGTACAGTATTCATTCTCTCTCTCTCTCTCTCTCTCTCTCTCTCTCTCTCTCTCTCTCTCTCCTGCTTGTATAACCTTGCTTTTCCAACATAGAATGTAACTGATCCATGTGACCAGGTCCCAAGTTGATGCGTACATGTTCAATCAGTTTTTAGTAAATTGAAATTATTTCTCAATGGGTGTTACAAATTGTACTTCTGTTAGGAATTATTTGGTCTTCTGTTTTTTTAACTTTGTCTATGCTTTGGCTATGGCCTATCTAGTCATCATCAAATATCTTTCATCATAGTTAATATAGACTCTCATGATTATTAATGGAGTATAATTTAATTGACAGTTTCAGTTAATACATCTTTTGGGTCTGTTATCATATATCTTTTCTATGTTTTAAAAGATAATTTTGTTTTGCATTATTTAACAAATATTAAATTAAATAGTTTTCATCTAACATTAAGAGATACAGCCACTGAAAGATAATTTAATCCTCTTCTAAATGAAAACAATTTCAAATAAAAAAAATCTTGGAAAATATTTCAGTTAAATTTAGTTCTCTTTCATGTTTAAAAATGCACTGTAATTTCAACATTAGTTAATAGGACTTCTCTCTTGTATACTCTGTAAAGAATATTGTAACTGTAAAATTTCATGTTGCATAGGAAATGTATTTAAAACTATAAAGACTATAGTAAAATGTGAATCTTTTCATTGCTAACTTGCTGGACAGTTGTTACTTTAGACAGGATGTGTACTGTTATATTACCAGCCACATGCTCCCACTTAAAGAAAAATCTATAAGCTTCATTTCCGAGGTTCCTGCTCTCCTGGCAGTCTATTATCCACTGTGATAGCTGTGTCTGGTACTCGAGGCAACACTACTTGGCTGCCTTAGCAAGAAATTATATCCTGGAGTCAGCATCTGTTTCAAAAGCATGGTAGAAGCTTCAAATTTAATCCTAGATGGGGTGTTAAATCAAAGTAATTTGGAGACTCCTACTATTGAGAAACAGCATTTTAATGTACAGAGAGCAAGTGCTTACAATCCTGTCGTAAACTCTGATGGGTAAATATCTGGAAAATAATCCACACTGCAGCAATGTTTGTGCAGGAATTTGTTTGTCTCTTTAAGAGTGATTTGCAGCTGCAATAAAATTTAAATTGGTTATTTGGTCTCTAAAACCACCCAGGTAATAATTGAGTTAGGCCATTAACAAGATGTGTCATCAGTCATCTATCTCCCATGTGCACTGTATACATTGTAAGAATCTAATTGCAGTGCTGGGAACCCTAACCAACACATGTAACTATGAAAGCTGATTGCAACTGAATCTTTTGACCCTCCTCCACTTGGCACGTTAGTACAAAATAGCCATATTTATAAAATATATCATGTTCCCCCTGAAAATACCCCTCTTGTATTTTTGCCATAATAAATTTATTGTTAAAAGACACCTTCTTCTGGAGGCACAGCTATTTAGTGTGAGATTGAGAATTACACTCTAAAGGTAGGTATTTCCCATATATAAGAGAAAAAAATAAGTTCATATGACAAAAAGCTTTATTCAGATGATGGCATTGCTTCCATTGAAAACAGGAAATTTATGACTGTAATAACAAATCTTAGACATATAAGCATAAATAAAGCATAAAGGTGGTGTCATTTTCTTTGAAAGCAGTTTTTCTCAATTTATTTTTCCTGTTGACCTGAAACATCCAATGGAGCTTGTTGATTTTGTCCTCAGATTATAGGCTCATTTTATTTCTTTTACAAGAAAAACTGTTATTAGGTATGTTGTTAATTATTTTGATAAATTACACTCAGTGATAAATAACATATACATTTTTAATTAATTAAAGTCCTCATCATCATTAGACGTGCATATGATTGTTGCAGAAATGCTTGGAGGTAATATGATAAAAAAAATCATTCAACCTTTCATGCCATTATTAGAATTATCAAATGGATCACTATAAAATATTTTAGCTGTAGTAGATAATTATGTAGCTGTACTGTGCTACAGAAGAGAGTAAAAATGCTAATCTCCCTTGTACTAGCTACAAAATTCAGTAAAAACATTAATGTGAAGAGAAAAGCTAGTAATACATTTTTGGAAAATTAACTTAAGATAGAGAATTGCTAAAGCAAAAGGCAGCTCCTGGGGCCATACTGCAGCTTGTTATAAAATTTCTTCTGAGGGGGAGAGAAATGTTCAAATATTGATTTTTTAGCCATGATTTGGAACTCTGAATCTAGAAAATCCCATTGAATCACACACTCTCAAATTGCAAGTTGAATGGTGTATGATATCTATGTTTCATCCTTTGATCTATCATCTCTCTTTATTCTGTTTTAATATCTCACTACTGAAAAACACAGTGATAGAACAATAGCAGCCATAATTAAAACAAAATGCTATTTGGACATACCTTATAATTATTTGGCTTTATACAACCTAGAGAAAAACAAATAGTGTCAGGTAAGATAACAGAGAGAGACAGCTTCAAGGAAGAAACAGGCACTATTTAGATCTGTTATAATAGAACTTTAATTGACGATAGTAAGTCTTCAAATGGTACATAAAACTTGGGTAATAAACATTTATTCGAACTGCTCACAATCACACTCTTGTCCAATTATCTATCATTGATCCTGCTTTGAAAACTGTATTCAATACTCAAGTGCTGAGAGACTTGCTTAAAGATATATTATTTTTATAAAGTGAAAAATAGAATAGATAGCATAGAAATCAATTTCTAAAATTAACATGAAACCACTAAAATGAAAAGAAAATGAGAAAAAATAGGTATAAAAGAAAACTACAGAAGAAAATAGTGTCTCAGCTTTGTGCAACCCTATAAGCTCTTTCACATATAGGCACAAATTTAAAAAAAATGGTGTCAAGTAATATTTAATTATCCATTTTATCTATTGTGATAGATTAAAATAAGAATTTGTTGGATTGTATGTGGTACATTTAGAGTTTTATAACATACAGGGCCTTTTAGGCATTTAGCACAAAAAATTCCCACTCCCCCCCCCCCCTTTTTTTTTTTTTTAAAACCTCAAAGTTACACTTTATTTTCTATTTCCATACTACAGTTCTCAAACTCTGAGTTGTGACTACTTTGGAGGTCAAATGACACTTTCAAAGCAGTCACATATTCACATATGTGAAATATGCTTATTACATATTTATATTATAATTCATGACAGTAGCAAAATTATATTTGTCACTAAATGATTTTATAATTGAGGTAACTGTAACACGAGGAACTACAGCAAAGGGTCACTATAACATGAGGAAATATATTAAAACAATAGGAAAATTGAAAACCACTGTTACACAACTTTAAAAATATAATGACTCCAGATATCAGTTGTATGTCTTACTTATACATGCAAAAAAACACATTTGGGAGAAAAATTATATATGACTGAGTCTTAGATACATTTCTAATTGATTCCATTCTGATGGGTCAAACTCTTTTGATTCAAACAGCTGTACTCTGTGTTCCTTTGTACTCTGACCACACTGAGATTTCCACAAGGAGTTTTCTTCATCCTTAGGAAACACTTATTCAAGACTAAATGCCAAATACTCTGGTCTAGAATTAGTAAACACTAGCATCTAAGAAACTTGGATCATGTGATGGTGAATTCCTAGAAGCTGCTAAATAAGTTGACCTTTCATTCATTCATTTGATTCATTCTTTCATTGTTACTAAGCTTGAGATATCATCATTCAACAGCTGCATGTATGACTGGAGGGGTGTAAACAGAATTATGTATAAAAATAAAAGATTGTACTCACTAATGAACAAAATTTCTAAGTGTTCTTAAACTAGCTGATCAAAATCTAAGTATAAGAAATTGACAATCTCACACATACATTCAATGCATTCTTTTTTCTTTTCTGTTTTTATTAAATTATTGTATTTTTTTTACATTCCAAATGTTGCCCCATTACAGGTTTCCCCTCCCAAAATTCTTCACTTCATACACCTCTCCTTTGCCTCCGAGAGGGTACTACCCCACACCTCCACCTCCAAGCTCTCACACTTCCCCCCAGCATCACCCCTCTCTGAGTAATCAAGTCTGTACAGGATTAAGTACATCCTTTCCTACTGAGGCATGACAAGGCAATCCTCTGCTACATATGTGATGGGAGGCCCACAGACTAGTCCACATTTGCTCTTTGATTGGGGCTTAGTCTATTGAACCTCTGAGACTACTGTGTTACTTGATACTGTTGTTATTCCTATGGGGTTATTTCAGCTTTTTCATTCCTTTTCCCTAACTCTTCCATAGGGATGTCAACCTTAGTCCAAAAGTTGGCTGTATGTATCTGCATCTGTCTCAGTTAGGTGCTGGTAGAGCCTCTCAGAGGACAACCATGCCAGGCTGCAAGCACAACATAGGAGCAATAATAGTATCAGGGTTTGGTGCCCACCCATGGTATAGATCCCAAATTGCCTGTCACTAAATGGTCTTTCCAGTATCAGCTCTATTTTTTTCTGCATTTCCTTTAGACAAGGACAATTCTGGAAAAAAAAATTTGAAGATGAATGAGTGGCCCCATCTCTCCACTGAGGACCCTGTTTATATCCAGAACTCTTCAGGTTCCATTTTCCCACTGTTGGGCATTTTGGTTGCATTCTAATTTCTTATTCATTCTTTTTTCTTGCCCCTGTCATCTTTGCCTCCCCTTTAATCTCACTCTCATCAGTGACTTGCTTTTCTGTTGTGTAACTCACCTAATTCGCCCAGAAGAATTTATGTTCCTGG
>JANHMN010000012.1:53002064-53014966 GCA_030674055.1 Rhabdomys pumilio
GAGAGGGAGCGGGAGAGGGAGAGGGGGAATGTTCGTGACAGAGAGAGAAGAGAGCAATTTGGATGATTTGTGATACATCAAGTGATCTGATAAATACATACTAGCAGCCAAGAAACTTTAACACACATCACTGACTAAGAAGATGGGTTTACTGTACACAGCTAAAAGAGATGAGTTTGTTTTATATAGCTAAATGAGAAAATGGGTTATTTAATCTCAGTGAGAAGTCTCTGTTGTAGTCTCTAATTGCAGTCATCAGAGAAAAGGAAGCCATAGTTAATATTTTCTGAATATTATGGTGTTAGTTGACAGACAATCATTCATATCTATTGTTGGGAAACTGTGCTACTTAAGGTTGAAGTCTACTATGTCTGCATATCTCCCCTGAGCTGTCTGCAAAATGAAGAAGTCCTGTTCCCATTAAGGCTTCCTCTTCTTTACTTTATCTGGAGAGCCCCAAACCCCACACTTTGCCTGAGGAATATCACATAATCCTTGGAGAAATTACAGGTTCAACTTCCTGGAACGCCTCCATAGAAATGAGGCATTCCCGGAACCTTAAACCCCAGCTAGTGAAAATTCACCCTAAAAAGAACCATTTCTCACTTTCCAAGGTATATATAGTCCTTGTTCACCCTGAATAAAGAGCACAAGCTGTTTCAATGAGTGAGAGCTAGTCATTGAATGTTGTCTAAAAAGACTATAACATGAAAGAGCTGGAACATCGAAATCTTCAGAGACAATCCCCACCCCTAAACTCACTGTTGGACCAGGATCCTGCTAACCCACCCCCTTCAGATTTCTTTTCATCATTTCCTATCCCGGTGTACAGTAGGGCCTACACACCCCAAGGGTAGTCACAGACCCCAAAACTCCACTCCATCCTTCCCTCCTGTTGTACATGTGCCATGTGTGAATTGAGGTCTGGCCACACTAAGGGAAGACCTGAAACACAGAACTGGACTCCAGTCCATCTTTCCCAACTTTGTGTGCTGAAGCACCTAGACACAGCAAGGGAAGAACCAAAAAAAAAAAAAAAAAAAAAAAGAGCCACAATCTATACGAGGCCAGACAAAGTCATTGCCATTTCCTTGACCTGGATCTGAAAAAGGCTCTGCTCTGCCATTCTCATCGATCTAAGGCACTAGGTTCACTGACATCACAATGGTTATAACAAATGATAAACATTAACTCAGAATGGCATCTACTCCTGTCTTAGGTTTTTACTGCTGTGAACAGAAACCATGACCAACACAACTCTTGTAAGGATCACATTTAATTGTGGCTGGCTTACAGGTTCACAGGTTCAGTCCATTATTATCAAGACAGGAGCATGGCAGTGTGCAGGCAGACATTGGGCTGGAGGAGCTGACTAAAATATTTCAAGCAAGAAAGAGAAAGAGGAAGAGAGAGAAAAGGGATGGAAGGAGAGAGAAAAAAGTCAAATTGTAATTTGCATGTTCATTTATATTAAGTGCAGTATTATAAATTACGTATTTAGGCCAATTTCTAATGTGAGACTATTATCTAGGAGATCGCTTTGTTTAGAAGAAAGATTGCCTGTCAGTTCTAAGATTTTCTAGTAGTTGATTTAAACCAGGGTGAAAAAAAAAGTCACCCTGTTCCTTATTACTTTCTTTGATTCCCATCCATTTTCCTGACTAATGTACTTTACAGTCAAACCATGACTTCTAGGTATTACTAATGAATTTGTGCAGCATTTCACCTCTCTGCACTCTTGAATATGACTGTGAATAGAACACAACTCATTAGATGATGAATCTGTTCAGTGAATTGCAAAACACACAGAGAAACAATGCATATTGTGTCTCTAATGAAGTCTGGCTAATGTGTGTTAGACATTAGGCAATGTATTTTAACTGTCTACTTGTAAATGTGCTGGCTCATCATAGTCTGTAATAGAAATAGCTTACTTGGGTCATATTCTTCATTAACTATATTCTTTACAGAGAGAATTGGTAAATCAATTGGTAGGATATGTATTTTAGACAATTATTAAATGAACTTCCAGCATATTGTTAGTCATATAATTCAAATAAAATAATATTAAAGAAAAATATCTACTGTAATAAAATGATATTATGTGGCTGTTCTATGAGCCAAGAACTGATACTTGTTTTTTGGTTCACTGACCAATTGATCCACTACCCATGATGGTATGAACTATTTGCTGTGCATTTACTACCACACATGTGGTAACCTAATCGGTCTCAATGGTTTTCTCATTCATTGTTTCAGTTAGTCCTGTTCTCATGCCTTTGTCTATTCTACTGGAGTCATCTGTCTTGAAAAAACAGACAGATGATTATATAATTAAAAATATAAATAACCAAATTAAACCCACACATAATAAAGCTACATTCTTCATGCAACTATATTTCTGTGTCATTAAACCAGGATAATATTTATTCATGTAAATGGACCTCTTTTCTAATCTACTATCAATTTCCCAGTGAATAACCTGAAATAAATTCATGTCCCTCTATGTTCAGTTCAAAACTACTAACCTTTAAAATTGGTTAGAATTGATTATTCTTGATCAGTCCTAGTGAAATGATGCATAATAATAATTGAACACAAATCTTGTCCTTTGCAATGTGCATGCAGGACTGAAAACACAATGGCTGCTTTTCTGGTGCAGTTCTGATTGTTCCTGACACGTTAGTTTGATTGATAACTATGCCCCATCCACTTTGTACATAGTGCTTGTTTGGATGACAAATTATATTGTTACTCTGTCTATAAATAAACTAAATAAAATACCTGATTGATGGCTTAAGCATTCACAGCTATAGTTTTATAACATAAACACCTTTCAGAATAAATTTCAGGATATATGTTTTTCTATACTGCACAGATCATGAAATACTAAATCTAAAATTTATAAAAGTTTTACAACTTCTGACAAAGAGACCAAGACTAGCCCATGAAATTCTTAGCTTATATTTATCTTCACTATAATTCTCTATATATCTGTGAACATTTATCCTAAACTGTTCCAAAAATCTTGGAGAATATAGATTTAAGATTGAGACATGAATAGCAACCAATGAGCATAAACCCATTGATCCCTTAGAAACATTGTATTAGAATATGAGATAGATTCCCCAGGATCTGACTCTGTGATGGAGGATAGAGTACTAAGAAGTTTAATAAATAAAATTCCCTGTGTTGGGTAGAACCAGAAGCTGTATCACAAAACAGCCTGATAAGATCCCATGGAGAACTTTCCAACTGATGTGTCCTCATAAGTAAAGAGTCTATGCAAGCAAACTAGGCACAACCAAGTAACCAGTGATTTAAACTAGAGTACTCTAAAGAGAGACGTGACCTAAGAACTGTTGAAATATGACTTTGCTATCAACAAATATGTTTACAAATCAAATAAATACTTTAGATTTTGCTTATATAGGATGTTTCCAGTTACAAGGATGTAATTGTCATCTTGGAGGCCTACTGATGAATAAGCTCACCCTTTCTAGTTCTTTCTGAACTCTGGCTGGCTGGTTCAACTCAGGGTTTCTGACTCAAAACTCTTCTCCAAGCCTGATTCAAACTTCCTTCTCTCGTCTTCTCATTGAAAAGCTCTGCTTAGGAAACCTGGCTCTGAATTTCCACAAACTGAATTGCACTGCACTGACTGCACTGACTTCTGGAACTGAGCAGAGCTGAACAGAATATCACAAACTCAACTAAACTTAACTTCATTCAAACGAACTGCACAGAACTGGACTGAACTACACTGAATTAAACTCATCTGAACTCCCCTACATTACCTGAACTCAACTGAACAACACTCATTGAACACTTCTCCATCCTGACTCACTCTGTACTTCCCTTAAATTGACTGTTTTCCTCAGACTTTTTTTGTGAGAGTTAGATATGTTTTATCTCTGTGTCATTTTATCAAATCTTTCTCTGATTCATTCAGTTCTTGAAGTCAGTGTTTCAGGACAGCCAGGGTTATACAGAAAAAAACTTGTCTAAGAAAAAAAACAACAGGAGGAAAAAAGAAAAGAAAAGAAAAGAGAAGAGAAGAGAAGAGAAGAGAAGAGAAGAGAAGAGAAGAGACGAGAAGAGAAGAAAGGAAAAGAAAAGGAAAGAAAAGAAAAGCCTTTGGGAGAAAGAAATATAAAATGAATAGATCAAAAACTCTTCAGTTTGAATTAGTTTTTTTTAATATAGATATAATAATAGAATTGATGCCATATTTTAGTGATATGCAGTGATAAGAAATAAATGTGATTTACAGGAACACACAGGAAAAAATTATGTCTCAGTTGGTAATTTGTTTTTATGTAGATGATCCTTGTTAGAAGAGAGTAGGAGTAATATAATAACTTTATCTTTGATAAGTCAATAGTTGGAAGTGATTAGTTTTTATTTCCAATATATGTGAGTCCCTCTAGTGTAGTCAGAAAATATATCATAAATGGATTTTTTGTTTTGTTTTGTTTTTGTTTGCTCACTTGTTTGTCTGTTTTGTGTGTGTGTGTGTGTGTGTGTGTGTGTGTGTGTGTGCTAGGTGCCTGAGTTCTTAAGAAAAATGTGAAGTGAAGGAAGTACTTGCTTGGTTGCATTCTTAACAAGAAGTGATTTCTTACCTGGAACAGAATCAGGGAGTATCATCTACCATAACTCAGAACCCTTTCAAAGCCTAAATACATTACATGTTTTCAAGGAACATGAGTTGACCTGGTATTGAAAATATTAGTTTTATGTATTTTTGTGACTCACCAATTCCAGTTCTTTTACCTAGGAACATGGCTTCCAGATAGCATGTAACAGTGGATTTTGTGAGTGTAGAATTTTTCCTTTGTTGTTTTACCTCTAGGAAGAGATGCTTTCTTTTTACTTTGGAAATGTTTGTTGAATTTAATACAATTGCAATTTATAGAAACCTACATGTATGAAAAATCTACTTGGTCAGTAACACTGTCTGGTTAAAAATCTATGTCATTTAAACTCAGAACTCTTAGTTTAGTGGTTATTTCCTAGGTATGAATTGTTATTATTCCTCAACACAAATTTTTATCATTAAAATGAGAAAATATGCCCTTAATCCTTATTAGTGACAGAAACGTAGTAGAAATACAGGCAAGACTGCTCACTTAGCATGAATCCTATAATTTTTTTCAGGTCATTTATAATAATTTCTTTGGTATTAATGAGTTTTAAGGTGGAAAATTGGCTTGATTTTAAACAGACTAACAAGTCCTAAAAAGAACTGACATGACTCAGATTGTTCCTTGAGATCTGGCTTTAACTTCTGTGTGAAATGATGAATTTAATGGCAATTAGACAGAAACAAAGGAAGGCATTTTCAGGCACAATTATCCAGCTGCTAATGTCCTTACTGAAGCACAGCATGATTCCTTTCTGTTGCCTTGTTCTGTTCCATTTGGCTGGAGTCCCAATTTATTCCAGCTTTCATGTATGGTTAAAATCAGCAATGGGCTCATGCTTCCAGGGTTTTTCCCACCTCCTTGTCTAATCAAACACCTGCTTTCTTCATTCTGTTTCTTTTGTTATCCAGAGGCAGGAAAGTAAAATAGAAAGTCTTGTCTATAGTCTCTTCCTTGAAAAGAGATTTCCTGTTTGCCTTAACTTTCAAAGATGAACTTGCTTAACTTTACCTCTCCATTTCATTGCCTTTGACTTTTTTTTTTAATTCCATGAAGCAAAGTTTCAAAAATGTTGTATTATGTAATGGAATTATTTTGAATAGAAGTATGAGTAGAAGAATGACGTGGAAATAATGTTTAAAAAATATTTATATTTCTGAGAGTTAGTTGCTGAAAGGTTTCAGAAATACAAATGTCACACTTTCCATATTTCTAAGTTCAACATTTCTAACTTCTGTTTCTCCCACGTATGATTTCACTGAGCTCAGTTTCTGTAAAACAATACAACACTAAGGGTTCTTGTCTCTCCGTTTAAGCTGAGACTAGCCATTGAAAAGAAAGAGCCAAAAGTATAAAAATTTTCTTTTAGACATTTTATTGATATTTTCAAATATTTTAAAAACTAAAATTTCATATTCAAATTTTGCTTGTTGTAGAAAATATAAACATAAATATCCAGAATGCATCTATAGATATATTTTTTAAAAAATCTCTAAAAATTAACATGAAATAGTCAAGCAATGATTTTGACAAAAGACAGAAAATGAGAAAGATAAGCCAGAGAGGGAGAGAGGGGGAGAGAGAGAGAGAGAGAGAGAGAGAGAGAGAGAGAGAGAGAGATTTATTCCTGGGCAAAAATCATGATTCTAATTTGTAAGGAACTTATGACATGTGACATTTTCTAGTAAATAGAAACTTCTATGTGTCTTACAGAAATCTCAAAGCTTTACTGCCCTAAAGATTAATGTTTTGATATCAATGTAAAAATCAATGAACAAAAGAAATTTAATATAACTAAGTAGAAAACATAGTTTTATTACAGAACATCAGCACATAAACCATTATTAGACAAACAATGATATACTAACATGAAACCAAGGTCTTGTTGTAGGAATAAATATTTCTTTGAACAATAACACATATAGCATTGAAAGGTAAAATAGCAGAAAAGTGAGCAGGAAAGGTTTCCAAAGGAGACTAAGAGAACCACTTAAAATAACTTTCTAGATTTGATGACCTTGAAAATGGTATTTCTGTGATATTTAAAATGCAAAACAGGCACAGTATTTTGTTTTGTTTTCAGCTTGACAAACTGAACAGGCTGACTCGAAACACCTGTCTCACTGCTATTTACCATATAACATTTTGCTGCAGTGCATGTGCAGATGACTGAAGAGCTTAAATATATTTAGCCAAACAAAATCATGAAAGCCTCTAGATGCAGGTGTCCTGACTTACACACACACACACACACACACACACACACACACACACACACTAAGCCTACTTATGATTCCCTAAAAGCAAGTAAATAGAAAGGAAAGAAATTCTGTGCAGTCAAAACATCAAACCAGGAGACAATGCTTTCTGTTTCAGTACTAGAATTTTCTCTCACATAGAGATTGCCATCAAAATTAACTTTGTAAGTGATCAATGCATGAAATCTTTGCTTCCAAATGCCAGATGGATGTGATTGTTATGATTCTATTTCTGTAATAACATGTAATACCTAATCTTTTCCTGTATTATCTTTCCGAGACAAAGAATCATAAACATATACAAGGTATGTGTTATACTGCTTTATTTTTATTTTCCAAGCACACAATTTAGCCTAATTGTCCAGACAGTGCCAAATTACTGTATTTAGCTGAAGACAAAATTGTTGGGAAATGACTGGATTCTGTTATGTGTTTCTCAGTTGTTTATCAGGGACCTTTATTTTCATCTCTTACCAGTATATAAAATCTACAATGATTTTTTAATCAACTTGAGATACTCATGCAGTAATACATAACTACTACAACTCAGTATCAAGTTTCCCTAGACTCTGATGTTCTTGTTATTGGGAGATATTTCTTTGAAACCAGGGTTTTACAATATAAACTAAATTGTACAATAAAAAAAATTCCTCATCCAAAAGGGGGGCAGTCTTTTGAGTGTCTCAGCTTTTAAATCATGAATGCCAGACTCACGGGTACACACATGTGCACTTCAACAAATGTATAAATACTTTAAAAATGCATCATACTTCAAACAGAGTATTTCAGGTATTTTATACTGAATGTGCTTTCTAGGCCAGGGTTAAGTGAGAGAGATTTAATGTATTTTCTAATGGTTCCTTATAACTATTTAGTGTTTTTTAACAGAAACTTCAGAAGTTAGAATTTTAGAATCTATTCTGCATTTTTAGGCAATTTTTCTTTCAGTTTTAGGGAGCATCTGTCTATCTTCCCCTGAAAACAATAAAACTTAAAAGAGTCAATGACAATTATATAAGTAACAGTAATTTTATGTCATCCATTATTGGTATAAATGTGTGAAATGGACCTAACTGAAGCAAAGCACTGAATGATGAAAGAGAACAGATTCATCCTTGACATTCATGTTCTGCAAAGGAGAAATTTATATTGTACCAATAAACTATTTTCATTCTTATGGTATGTTTTTGCGTTTATAACCTAGTGCCACAAATATAAAAGTAGTGAATAAATATGAATAGTATATACATGTACTAGATATGCATTATGAAGACATAAACTCAACCATCTGTTCAAGAGTAAAAGAAAGTTGAAATGTACAAATGGCTTTACACTATTTTCAAGTAAACATAAAAATACAGTCTCAATATTAAATTCACTGTATAATATAACAAAAATATGATGACTGAATATTTCTTTTATAGTCATTCTAAGTTGTTACTATTTTATGGAATCGTTGCTGTAAACTGATATGGAAAATAAAATGCTGTTTTTATAGTTACGTAAATTTTAGTACTGATGCATTTTGAAAATGGGCCAATGAATGAAATATCAAAAATGACAATGATACTATTATTGATATTCTTTTATGCTTGCTAAGACAGGACCTTAGGAAAACTGTCCACTAAGGGCCTCCACCCAGAAGCTAGCCAAAACAGATGAAGTGACTCACAGATGAATATTAGACCAAGCTCAGGGAGTCTTATGAAAGAGTTCAAGGAGGAACTGAGGAGCTTGAACAGAATGTGCCTAGTACTGCAGTGACTTGTGCCAGAGTGTGTTGGTGGTACCGAGGGTGGTTGTTCCCCTTCTCGAAGGAAATAGGAGGTGATGATGAGGATCTCTGTGAAAGGAAGATGGGAGGAGATGATGCAGGTCTGTGTGAAAAAAAAATGGGAGGAAATGACAGATGTCATACAAGTATAAATATGTAACTTAATAGAAAAAATAAAAATGAATAGAAGATCAAGTGACCATAAGTATGTGGGTTAATTTCTGGGTCTTCAATTCTATTCCATTGATCTTCTTGCCTATTTCTGTACAAATACCATGCAGTTTTCAATCACTATTGCTCTGTAGTACTGCTTGAGGTTATGAATGGTGATTCCCCCAGAAGTTCTTTTATTGTTGAGAATAGTCCCTCCTCCCCCTGCCCCATATCCTGGAGGAATTAGGCTTCAGACATAAAAATGACTTTGGGCTAGGACAGGGAAGTTGGCTCAGACCTTTTGGCCATCCTAATAAGCCTTAGAAACAGTGATCAATCACAGGAGTGTTAATGGAACTTTGTTTATTACCTTGCTTGTTTTTTGACTATTTGTCATTATTTTCTTGCTTGTTCCTTGACTATTTGCATCTATTGTATTGCTAGTTCCTTAATATAGAACTGACCAGAATACTTGCATTAATTAAAATGGTATAAAAGCAAAAAGAAAGAGGAGGTATGGAACAGGGGTTTCTGGGGAGGGAAAATGGGGTAAAGGAATGGCAAATAAAATTTAAATAAATAAAATATCCAATAACAAAAAGAAAAAAATAGAAAAAAACATTTGGATTTTACTTACTTCTGCTGCTTTTTTGTGATGTTTATCTTATTGTATTTCAAATCTATTCTTAATTTATATATATTTAAGTTTATCAATGAATTCATTTTTCTTTATGTACATTATTATCTCATGGTCTATCTATCTTAATAACATCACATAATATTAATATTTTAAGATACTTCAATTTTTGTAAATCTAAACTTGTGTTTAAATTGTTGAGTATATGGTATATAATATTAGATTATAAAACTGTTTACAATTGATGGTATATGTTTTATATGGCAATAATATTTTATGTGTTAGAGAGATTAACGTCTGTACATTGATAATATAGTGTTGGGTTGTAGTGTGGGCAGGTCCCATGCCCGCCGCCCCAAGGGTCAGGGTCACTGCTCAGAGAGGTGGAGGTGTGGAAAGTTGTCTGTGTTCCCCCCACACCAGCGCCTCAGAGGTGAGGAGCACAGTTTGGGGTCCTTGGGAGCCAGGGCTCTTGGCTTGAAGGTCCTTGGGTCAAACGGTGGCTGGGAACCAACTGGTTCTCAGGCTCTTGGGCCCCAGCCCAGACACTGCTGGAGGGTTGTGAAAGGGCCCAGAAGGAAGTGAGGGCATACAGGCTGGATTTGCCCACAGTTGAAGGGGGAGTGGGAGAAGCTCTGGTTGTGTCCCACAGGGAGAAGAGTTATTGGTCACTTGCTCATTTGGCTGGGTCATAGCTGGCTCGGTTTGCTCACTTGGATTGGAGGTCTCCATGGCTGCAAACACAAAGAGTTCTTCTGCAGGAGACAGTGACTCATTAGATTGGCTCTACTGTTCCCACAGTGGATTATGAAGAAGAGAAATAGTCTATGGTCTTAAGATATTTATTTCCATGGCAGAAAATGGACGAAAACTATACCCTGGTGTTTTCAGCACAGGGCAGAGGTTAAATATGTTTTGTAAGGAGGAGGGGCTGGGAAGGACGGTTTAATTGGCTATGTCCTTCTGGCCTTTAGGTACCCAATTACTATAGATATCTGTCTATGTGGCCTGTACTCATACACTGTACCTGTGGAGGGGTTAATGGGTGTTGTCCTACGTGACTAGAGGATCTACAGTATAAGGTCTTTGGCCTCCTGTCAGGAGTCTGGTATCTGGGAGCATGGTGAAATGCATGCTCTTTCTGAGGATCACCTGGGGACTCTGGTGCCAGAAATCATGCTGTCCTTTCAAGTTCCTACAGTATCAAGGAATAAAATACTCTAGATTTCTAATTTCATCATTCCTTAATGCTTGTAAACTACTGCTAACTCAGTAATTTCTCTTAGTAAACAGCAACCATTTCACAATGTTGCTAACATTTAAAACCAAGAAGGGATTTTTTGATTATTTTTCAAACATGCATTTGCTAATTTTTCCAAGAAAGAGAAAACATGAGCTATAACTATCTAAATTGATTTATGACAAGTAGTAAATTATTTGATTGATTGACCAAGAACAGAGAAAGACTATAATAAGGAAACTGGTGAGCAAGCATTCTAGGAAAGAATTATGTGGAAATTATTTTCTGAATGATCACAATGAAGGAAGACATTTGTGAAATATATGAAAAAAAATACTTCTCTGAGTGTAGGAAATTGTCAAAACTATTGACAAAATAATGTATTCTGCCTGGAGCCCTTGGGATCTATCGCTCACCAAAACCTTGCCCTCCCAAGTACCACTCCCCTTCTACCCTTTCTGCCTGTTTCTTTCTGACACTGACACAACTGTTAAAGAAAATGCAAAATGCTAAAAGCTCCTAAACCAAAACATCCAGGATACCTAGGAAACAGTGAGAAGATCAAACCTAAGGATAATAGGTATAGAAGAAAGTGAAGATTTCCAACTTAAAGGAACAGTAAATATCTTCAACAAAATTATAGAAAAAAAACCAAAAAAAAAAAAAAAAAGATGCCTATGAACATACAAAAAGCCTACAGAATTCCAAAAAGACTAGATGAGAAAAGAAATTCCTCCCATCACATAATTATCAAAATATCAAATGAACAAAACAAAGAAATAATATTTAAAGCAGTAAGGAAAAAAGGTCAAATAACATGTAAAGGCAGACACAAGAATTACACCTGACTTCACACTAAAGACTATACAAGCCATAAGATGCTGGAAAGATGTCATACAGACCATAAGAGAACACAAATGCCAGGCCGGGCTACAATATCCAGCAAAACTCTCAGTTATCATAGATGGAGAAACCAAGATATTCCATGAAAACACCAAATTTACACAGTATCTTTCCACAAATCTATCCCTACAAAGGATAATAGATGGAAAACTCTAATACAAAGAGGGAAACTACAACTTAGAAAAAGCAATAAACTAATCTTCCAACAAACTCAAAATAAGATAGCCAAACAAACATAACACTACCTCTAATGACAAAAATAACAGGAAACAACAATCACTTTTCTTTAATATCTTTAAACATTAATGGAATCAATTTCTCAACAAAAAGATATAAACTAAGGGACTAGAAACAAGTAGAATCTAGAATTTTGCTGCGTACAGGAAGCATACTTCAGCGACAAAGACAGACACTACCTCAGAGTAAAAGGCTAGAAAACAAATTTCCAAGCAATGGTCCCAAGAAACAAGCTGGAGTAGCAATTCTCATATCAAATAAAATCAACTTTCACCAAAAAGTTATAAAAAAGATAAGGAAGGACCCTTCATAATTGTCAAAAAAAAAAAAAAATTACCATGATGAATTCTCAATTCTGAATATCTATGCTCCAAATGCAAGGGCACTTATATTCATAAAAGAAACTTTACTAAATCTCAAAGAATTCATTGCACCCCACAAATAATATTAGGGGGCTTCAACACCCAAATCTCAGCATTGGGCAGACCATGGAAACAGAGACAAAGCAGAGACACAATGAAATTAACAGAAGTAATGAACCAAATGGATTTAAAAGATATCTATAGAACATTTTATCTTAAAACAAAAGAATATACCTTCTTCTCAGCACCTCAAGGTATCTTTTCCAAAATAAACCATATAATTGGTCTCAAAGAAGGCCTCAACAGATACAAAAAAAAATTGAAATAACCCCATGCATTCTATCAGACCACCAAGGACTAAGGCTGATCTTCAATAACAATAAAAACATCAGAAAGTCCACATACAAATGGAAGCTGAACAACCCTTTGCTCAATGATTAGTCAAGGAAGAAATAAAGAAAGAAATTAAAGACTTTTAGAATTGAATAAAAATGAAGGCACACCATACCAAAACTTATGGAACACAATGAAAGCAGTACTAAGAGGAAAACTCTGAGTGCCTAAAAGAAGAAACTGGAGAAAGCATACACTAGCAGATTGACAGTACACCAGAGAGTACTAGAAATAAAAGAATCAAAGATACCCAAGAGGAGTAGATGGCAGAAAATAATCAAACTCAGGGCTGAAATCAA
>JANHMN010000012.1:53014976-53033544 GCA_030674055.1 Rhabdomys pumilio
GGAGTAGATGGCAGAAAATAATCAAACTCAGGGCTGAAATCAACCAAGTAGAAACAAAAAGAACTATACAGAGAATCAACAAAACCAAGAGCTGGTTCATTGAGATAATCAAAAAGATAGATAAAACCTTACATAGACAAATG
Organism: Rhabdomys pumilio; assembly: GCA_030674055.1. Classification (NCBI taxonomy): domain Eukaryota; kingdom Metazoa; phylum Chordata; class Mammalia; order Rodentia; family Muridae; genus Rhabdomys; species Rhabdomys pumilio. The sequence goes on from JANHMN010000012.1 coordinate 53,015,120, forward strand.
AGAGGGCACAGAGAGAGAGTATCCAAATTAATAAAATCAGAACTGAAAAGGGAGATATAACAACAGAAACCGAGGACATTCCAAAGATCATCAGATCCTACTACAAAAGCCTACATTCAACAAAACTGAAAAATCTGGATGAAATGGACAATTTTCTAAACAAATACCAAAGTTAAATCAGGAACAAATAAACTATCTGAACAGTCCCATAACACCTAAAGAAATAGCAGCACTCATTAAAAGTCTCCCCACCAAAAGGTTTTACTGCAAAATTCTATCATCCCTTCAAAGAAGACCTAATCCCAATTCTCTTCAAACTATTCCACAAATTAGAAACAGAAGGAATACTACCAAATTTGTTCCATGAAGCCACAATTTCATTCATAGCTAAACCACCCAAAGACCCCCCCCAAAAAAAACTTAACAACAATCTCCCTTATGAATATCAATGCAAAAAATACTCAATAAAATTCTCACAAACAGAATTGAAGAACACATCAAAACAATCATCAATCATGACCAAGTAGGCATTAACTCAGGAATGGAGAGATGGTTCAATATATAGAAATCCATCAATATAATCTACTATATAAACAAACTCAAAGAATAAAACCACATGATCATCTCAATAGATGCTGAGAAAGCATTTGAAAAAACTAAACATTTCTTTATTGTAAAAGTCCTGGAAATATCAAGAATTCAAGGCCCATATGTAAACATAGGATATATATATATATATATATATATATATATATATATATATATGTGTGTGTGTGTGTGTGTGTGCATGTATGTATATGTCCTATGTACCTATGTACCATATATCCTATGATATATGATATATATATTAAACCAGGAGCCAACATCAAACATCAAACTAAATGGAAAGAAATTTGACATAATTCCACTAAAATCAGGGACTAGACAAGGCTGTCTACTCTCTACCTACCTATACAATATAGTACTCCAATTCTTACCCAGAATAATTAGACAAAAAAAGGAGGTCAAAGGGATTCATATAGGAAAGGAAGAAGTAAAAATATCACTATTTGCAGATAGTATGATAGTATACTTAAGTGATCTTAAAACTTCCACCAGTGAACTCCTAAACCTGATAAACAACTTCAGCAAAGTGGCTAGATATAAAATTAATTAAACTAAATCAGTAACTTTCCTCTACTCAAAGGATAAACAAGCTGAGAAAAAAATTACAGAAGTGATACCATCAAAATAGCCATACATAATATAGAATACCTTGGTGTGAATGTAACCAAGCAAATGAAGAATCTGTATGACAAGAACTACAAGTCTCTGATGAAAGAAATCAAAGATCTCAGAAGATGGAAAGATCTCTCATGTCCATGAATTGGCAGGATAAATATAGTAAAAATGGCTATCTTGCCAAAAGCAATCTACAGATTCAATGCAATCCCCATCAAAATTCCAACTCAATTTTTCATAGAGTTAGAAAGAGCAATATACAAATTCATTAGGAATGACAACAACAACAACAACAAAAACAGGATAGCGAAAGCTATTTTTAACAATAAAAAAATGTCTAGAGGAATCACCATCCCTCACCTCAAACTGTATTACAGAGCTATAGTGATTTAAACTGTATGGAATTGGTACAAAGAGAGGCAGGAAGATGAATGGAATAGAATTAAAGACCCAGAAATCACCCCATACACCTATGGTCACTTAATTTGTGACAAAAGACCTAAAATCATTCAGTGGATAAAAAAGACAACATTTTCAACAAATGGTGTTGGTTCAACTGGAGGTCAGCATGTAGAAGAATGCAAATCTCCAAGTCCAAGTGGATCAAGCACCTTCACCTACAAGCAGATATACTAAATCCAACAGAAGAGAAAGTGGGGAAGACCTCAAACATGGTTGCAAAAGAGAGCATTCCCTGAACAGAACACCAATGGTTTATGCTCTAATATCAACAATAGATGAATGAGACCTCATAAAATTGCAAAACTTCTGCAAGGCAAAGGACACTGTCAATAGGACAGAAGAGCAACCAAGTGATTGGGAAAAGATCTTTATCAATGCTACATCTGATACAGGATTAATATACAATATATACTAAGAACTCAAGAAATTAAACTGCAGTCACTCAAATAACCCTAATAAAAATAGGGTACAGAGTTAAACAAATAATTCTCAACTGAGGAAACTCAAATGGTCAAAAATTACCTTAAAAAGTGTTCAACATTCTTAGTCATTTGGGAAAAGCAAATCAAAACAACCGTTAGATTCCATCTCACACTAGTTAGAATGGCTAAGTTCAAAAACTCAAGTGATACCTGATGCAGGCAAGGATGTGGAGGAAGAGGAGAACTCCTCAGTTATTTGTGGGATTGCAAGCTGGTACAACTACTCTGGAAATCACTCTGGCAGTTCCTCAGAAAATTGGACATAGCATTACCTGAGGATCCAGCTATACCACTCCTGGGCATATACCCAGAAGATGCTCCAACATATAACAAGGACATATGCTCCACTATGTTCATAGCAGCCTTATTTATAATAGCCAGACGCTGGAAATTACCCAGATGTCCTTCAACAGAGGAATGGATACAGAAAATGTGGTGCACAATGGAGTACTACTCACCTATTAAAGACAATGAATTCATGAAATTCTTAGATAAATGGATGGAATTAGAAAATATCATCCTGCCCCTGCCCAGTCTGCTCCTGAGGACACCAGATCCCTCCTGACCCAACCTAGAGGGTGCACAGAACACAAAGCAGTAGGTAAGAAGACCCGCTCACTGCCCTACGCCCAGAGCTGAGTGCAGGAAGTGCTCAGATTACAGCAGACCCCAAACTCAGCCCCTGAGGAATAGCACACCCCTTCTGCCCCCTCTCCTGGATCTGAGGCCTAATGCAGACCCCCACCTGGTCTGCTCCTGGGGACACTGAATTCCTCCTGAACCACCCTAGAGGGTCCACTGAACCCAGAGCAGTAGACATCCTAGAGGGTCCACTGAATCCAGAGTGGCAGAGGTATCACTGAACCCAGAGGAGCAGAGGAACAAAGGAACTCAGAGCGACAGACAGATATCTATTATATCCTGAGACATAATAGAGAACCCACTGCACTCAGAGCAGTGGACACATTAGTCTGAGACATCCTAGAAGAGACATTACACCCAGAACAGTGGACAAATAGCTGGACTGCTACCTAGGAGACACCATATTCTGAGTCATCCTATAGGTACCACTGTATTCAAAGCAGCTGGAGAAGATCACAGAGACATTGGGACCCCGAGGAGATCAGACACAAGCAAGATAACTGGAAAGGGAGTCTTCAGTCAGAGACAGAAAGTACAGGGAGCACTAGAGTTAACCAGATGGCAAAAGGCAAGTGCAAGAACATAAGCAAGAGAATCCAAAGTTACATGGCAACATCAGAACCCAGTTCCCCCATCATAGCAAGCCCTGAACACCCCATCACACCAGAAAAGCAGGATTCAGAATTAAAATTTTTTCTCATGATGATGATAGAGGACTTTAAGAAGGACATAAATAACACTCTCAAAGAAATTAAGGAGAATACAGGTAGACAGATAGAAGCCCTTAAAGAGGAAACACAAAAATCCCTTAAGGAATTGCAAGAAAAAAATAACCAAACAGGAGAAGGAATCAAACAAAACCATCAAAGATCTAAAAACGAAAGTAGAAACAATAAAGAAATCACAAAGGGAGATGACCCTGGAGATAGAAAACCTAAAAAAAAAGATCAGGAGTCACGGACACAAGTATTAATAACAGAATACAAGAGACAGAAGAGAGAATCTCATGTGCAGAAGATACCATGGAAAACATTGACACAACTGTCAAAGAAAATGCAAAATGCAAAAAACTACTAACCCAAAACATACAGGAAATCCAGGACACAACTAGAAGGCCAAACCTAAGGATAATAGGTATAGATGAGGGGGAAGACTCCCAACTTAAAGGACAAGTAAATATCTTCAACAAAATTATAGAGGAAAACTTCCCCAACCTACAGAAAGAGATGTCCATAAATGTACAAGAAGCCTATAGAACTCCAAATAATTTAGACGAGAAGAGAAATACCTCCCGCCACATAATAATCAAAACATCAAATGTACAAAACAAAAAAACAATACTAAAAGCAGTAAGGGAAAAATGTTAAAGTAACATATAAAGGACGACCTATAAGAATTACACCAGACTTCTCACCAGAGACTTTAAGAGCCAGAAGATCCTGGACAGATATCATACAGACCCTAAGAGAACACAAATGCCAGCCCAGACTACTATACCCAGCAAAAATCTCAATCAATTTTGATGGAAAAACCAAAATATTCCATGACAAAATCAAATTTACACAATATCTTACCACAAATCCAGCACTTTAAAGGATAATTGGTAGAAAACTCCAACACAAGGAGGGAAACTACAACCTAGAAAAAGCAAGAAAGTAATCTTCCAACAACCCTGAAAGAAGATCGCTACACAAACATAACTCCACCGCCAATAACAAAAATAACAGGAAACAACATTCATTATTCCTTAATATCTCTTAATATCAATGGACTCAATTATCCAATAAAAAGACATAGACTATCAGACTGGATACATAAACACAACCCAGAATTTTGCTGCATACAGGAAATGCACCTCTGTGAAAAAGACAAACACTACCTCAGAGTAAAAGGATGGAAAACAATCTTACAAGCAAATGGTCCCAAGAAACAAGCTGGAGTAGCCATTCTAATATCAAATACATCAATTTTCAACCAATAGTAATCAAAAAAGATAAGGAAGGACACTTCATATTCATCAAAGGAAAAATGTACCAAGAGGAACTCACAGTTCTGAACATCTATGCCTCAAATGCAAGGGCACCCACATACATAAAAGACACTTTACTAAAACTTAAAGCATACATTACACCTCACACAATAATAGTGGAAGATTTCAACACCCCACTCTCAGCTATGGACAGATCATGGAAACAGAAACTAAATCGAGACAAGACACAATGAAACTAACAGAAGTTATGAACCAATTGGACTTAACTGACATCTATAGAGCTTTTCATCCTAAAACAAAAGAATATACCTTTTTCTCAGCACCTCATGGTAACTTCTCCATAATAGACCATACAATTGGTCACAAAACAGGCCTTAACAGATAAAAAAAGACTGAAATAATCCCTTGTACCCTATCAGATCACCATGGACTAAGACTCGTCTTTGATATGGTCAAAAACAATAGAAAGCCCACATACATGTGGAAATTGAACAATGCTCTACTCAATGTAACTTAGTCAAAGAAGAAATAAAGAAAGAAACTAAAGACTTTTTAGAATTCAATGAAAATAAGGACATGTCATATCAAAACTTGTGGGACTCCATGAAAGCAGTACTAAGAGGAAAATTCATAGCTCTAAGTTCCCACAAAAAGAAACTGGAAAGAGCATACACTAACAGTTTGACAGCACACCAGAAAGATTTAGAACAAAAAGAAGCTAATATTCCCAACAGGAGTATATGGCAGGAAATAATCAAACTCAGGGCCGAAATCAACCAAGTTGAAACAGAAAGAACTATACAAAATATCAACAAAACCAGGAGCTGGTTCTCTGAGAAAATCAACAAGATAGACAAACCCTTAGCCAGACTAACCAAAGGGTGCAGAGACACTACTCAAATTAATAAAATCAGAACTGAAAAGGGAAACATAACAACAGAAACAGAGGAAATTAAAAAAATTATCAGATCCTACCACAAAGGCCTATACTCAACAAAATTGGAAAATCCAGATGAAATGGACAATTTTCTAGATAGATACCAAGTACCAAAATTAAACGAGGAGCAGATAAACCATCTAAACCGTCTCATAACCCCTAAAGAAATGAAAGAAGTCATTAAAAACATCAGAGGCCAGAAGGCTTTAGTGCAGAATTCTATCAGGCATTCAAGAAAGACCTAATACCAATTGTCACCAAACTATTCCACAGAATAGAAACAGAAGGAACAATACCCAGTTCATTCTATGAAGCTACAATTACACTCATACCTAAGCCTCACAAAGACCCAATAAAGAAAGAGAACTACAGACCAATTTCTCTTATGAATATTGATGCAAAAATACTCAATAAAATTCTCGCAAACCGAATATAAGAACACATCAAAGCAATCATCCATCATGATCAAGTAGGCTTTATCCCAGGAATGCAGGAATGGTTCAATATTCAGAAATCTATCAATGTAATCCACTACATAAATAAACTCAAAGAAAAAAACCACATGATCATTTCACTAGATGCTGAGAAAGCATTTGACAAAATTCAACATCCCTTCATGTTAAAAGCCTTGGAAAGATCAGGAATTCAAGGTTCATACCTAGACATAGTAAAGGCAATATACAGCAAGCCAGTAGCCAATATCAAACTAAATGGAGAGAAACTTGAAGCAATCCCACTAAGATCAGGGACTAGACAAGTCTGCCCACTCTCATCACACCTATTCAATATAGTACTGGAAGTCCTAGCTAGAGCGATTAGACAACAAAAGGAAGTCAAAGGGATACAAATAGGAAAGGAAGAAGTCAAAATTTCACTATTTGCAGATGATATGATAGTATACTTAACTGACCCTAAAATTTCCATCAGAGAACTCCTAAACCTGATAAACAACTTCAGTAAAGTGACTGGATATAAAATCAACTCAAACAAATCAGTAGCCTTCCTATACTCAAATGATAAACAGGCTGAGAAAGAAATTAGGGAAATGACACCCTTCACAATAGTCACAAACAATATAAAATATCTTGGAGTGAATCTAACCAAGCAAGTGAAAGATCTGTATGACAAGAATTTCAAGTCTCTGAAGAAAGAAATAGAAGATCTCCGAAGATGGAAAGATCTCCCATACTCCTGAATTGGCAGGATTAATTTAGTAAAAATGGCCATCTTTCCAAAAGCAATCTAAAGATTCAATGCAATCCCCATCAAAATTCCAAATCAATTCTTCACAGAGATAGAGCAATTTGCAAATTTATTTGGAATAAGAAAAAAACCCAGGATAGCGAGAACTATTCTCAACAATAAAAGAACTTCTGGGGGAATCACTGTGCCTGACCTCAAACTGTACTACAGGGCAATAGTAATAAAAACTTCCTGGTATTGGTACAGAGGCAGGCAGGAAGATCAATGGAATAGAATTGAAGATCCAGAAATGAGCCCACACAGCTATGATCATTTGAAATCAGTCTGGTGGTTCCTCAGAAAACTAGACATAGCATTACCTGAGGTCCCAGCTATACCACTCCTGGGCATATATCCAGAAGATGCCCCAACATATAACAAGGACATATGCTCCACTATGTTCATAGCAGTTCTTATTTATAATAGCCAGAAGCTGGAAAGAACCAAGATGTCCCTCAGCAGAGGAATGGATACAAAAAATGTGGTACATTTACACAATGGAATATTACTCAGCTATTAAAAATAATGAATTAGAGAAATTTTTAGGTAAATGGATGGAACTAGAAATTATCATCCTGAGTGAGCTAACCCAATCACAAAAGAACACACATGATAAGCAGATGTTAGCCCAAAAGCTTAGAATAGAGAAGACTCAACTCACAAACCACATGAAGCTCATGAAGAAGGAAGACCAAGTGGGGATGCCTCAGTTCAACTTAGAAAGAGTAACAAAATTACTCAAGGGAGCAAATATGGAAACAAAGCATGGGACAGAAACTGAAGGATGAGCCATCTGGAGACTTTTCCACCTGGGTATCCATCCCATGTTCAGTCACCAAAGGTAGACACTGATGTGGATGGCTGGAAGTGCATGCTGTCAAGAACATGATATAGCTGTCTCCTTAAAGGTTTGCCTGAGACTGACACATTCAGAGGACAATGCTCACAGTTAACCACTGATATGATCAAGGGTTTCCCAATGAAGAAGTTAGAGAGAAGACTGAAGGAGCAGAAAGTGTTTGGGACACCATGAGGAAAGCAACAATACCAACCAACCAAAGCTCCCCAGGGTCTAAACCACCAGCCTGGGAGCACATAGGGAGGGACCCATGACTCCAGCTGTACATGTAGGGGAGGATGGCCTTGACAGGCATAAGGGGGAGAGAAGATTCTTGGTCCCATGAAAAACGAACACAGAGTGGAGTGGGGGGGATCGTGAGGGTGGGGAGGGGGTAGTGAGGGCGGATGGTAGGTAAGGGCACAGCCTCATAGAAGCATGAGGAGGGGAGATGGCATAGAAAGTTTCTGGGTGGTAGGAGGAAGTGAGGTAAGGGAATAAAAATCTGAAATGTACATATAATACCCAATTTAAAAAACTTTTAAAAAAAAAAAGAAAGCAAAGAACAGAAAAAAATAAATTAGCTTGACACTAAAATTTGTTTTGAGAATTGTATATTGCAGAATTCACAGCCTTGGTGTATCTACTCGTCAAGCAAGCTGAGCAGACCTCCTCAAATCTCCGATGTCCTGGAATTCCATCTGGATGCAGTGAAGACCCAGCATCAGGGGCTTATCAAATTACTCTTCCCTCCACGCCTCTACCAATTTCTCAAAGCCTGTAATCAGCTTGAAGAAGTTAATGATGAGTCAGCAGCCCTATTCCCTGGACTTGGAAACTAAGGTATTTAATATTGGGCTGTCTTTCTAGGGAAAAGTAGTGATTTTGTTGGAACAGGGAGGATTAGCTAGGATTTGTTTCAGAGCCATAACCTATTGGTAGAAATCTGTGTAATTATTCTCAAGATGAAGTTATAATCTCTTAAATTGTACAAAATTTACTTCGATTTCAAATTTAAGGTTTTCATTGGTATGAGCTTCTTATTGATATAAAAGTGAGATGAATATTGATACTCACATAGGCATTGTGTCTGTATAACACATTTAGGAATACAAGGCTTAGACCCAGTCCTTCTTTAACTTTTTTAACTGACTTGGGATGATTAGCCTGTGAGTTAAGGGACTATAGCAAATTCATGGCTTTTAGTCTATTGTTGGGGTGTTTTCTATACTTTATTTAGAAATAGCTGAGAGGAAATAACAGACAACAGTCCAGGTTACCTTACATGGATAGTTGGATTTCAAAACGTCAGAAATCCACAGAATTGACGTCACAAATATTTCTATACTAATGTTCATTTTGATTAGAGACCTGTCTGCTCCTGACAGCTTCCTGTCTTGGATTCTAAGAAGAAATTGAGCATCTTTGGAGTTACTCCAGTTGTGGTGAGACAGCCACTGGGTAAGAATTGCCTCTTCCCGTCTACAGACAAATTACTGTCCAGAAAAAGACACACTTGCAGAATGGTCGAATAGCCCTTAATAATTCTGCATCACTATGGTCTGTCAGAAGATCCTGGGCCAGAAGGCTGAAGATCAGATGTTCCAACGTCTTGAAGTATAGGGACTGTCCAGGTGTTCAGCAGTCTCTATAAATTGGCTAAGTTTTAGAAGCTATGCTTTGTGCTTCCCATAATTTCAGTTAACTCAGTCTTTCTGAATTTCTGATGGGGTTGAAAACTTATAGTCCCATAGCCAATCCTGGCTATTTACTTTGAGAGAAAAGGTTTGAGTGGATGGTTTTCAGCTGACATTCATTCTAAAGCCAAGAAAAAATCTAGATTCAGAACTAAGTGTTTTAGTTAGGAGAGATGACAGAAGTTCTGGTTAGTCAACAAAATGATGAACTGGTTATTAGGACTAACTTGTACCTCACTGGTACAAATTGGCATAATTTTGCTCTAATTTTATTTTAAGAGAAAGTTTTATTTTAACAGGAAGGGTGATATGTAGGAGGCGCTAAAGTCTGAGGAGTACAAAGAGGAAGAGAAAGAGTAACGAGAGGAAGAGAAGAAGGACAGGAGAAGCTAGGTGATGAGAGAGAGAAAGAGGGTAGGGGACATGGAGGCAGATGTTCATGTGTCTCCACCAGTCAAAGATAGTTTACATATCTAGGTTGGGTATTGGGTTACACTTCTGACTGAGCATTACCAAACTTATAAAGCCTTTGATTAACATTTTAAAAAATTGTATAAAAGCAAAAAGGAAAAGGGGGCATGGCATAGGGGTTTTCTAGGGAGGGGAAATGGGGACAGGGGATGACATCTGAAATGTAAATAAAATATCCAATAAAAAAATAAAAAGAAAAAAAGAAAAAGAAAATATCATCCTGAGTGAGGTAACTCAATCACAAAGTAACACACATGGTATGTACTCACTGGTGAGTGGATATTAGCTGAAACGTTTGGAATACCCAAAATACAATCACATACCATATGAAACTCAAGAAGAAGGAAGACCAAAGTGTGGATGCTTCAGTCATTCTTAGATGGGGAAACAAAATACTCATGGGAGAAAATATGGAGACAAACTATAGAGCAGAGACAAGGGAAAGACCATCCTGAGACTTTCCCACCTGGGGATCTATCCCATATACATACCCCAAAGCCATTTTGGATGCCATGAAGTGCTTACTGACAGGAGCCTGATATAGCTGTCTTCCTCTGGCAAACACAGAGACAGATGCTAGCAGTCAACCATCGAACTGAGCATAGGGTCACCAGTGGAAAAGTTACAGGAAGGACAGAAGGAGCTAAAGGGGTTAGCAACCCATAGGAAGAACAACACTATCAATCAACCAGACACCCCTCCCCCAGAGCTCCCAGGAACTAAACCACTAACCAAAGATTACACATAGAAGGTCATATGGCTCCAGTTGTATATGTATTAGAAGATGGCCTTGTCAGGCACTAATGAGAAAGAAGGTCCTTGGGTCTGTAAAGACTGGATGCCCTAGTGTAGAGGAATGAGGACAGGAGGTGTGAGTGAGTGGTTGCGTAGGGGAATACCCTTATAGAAGCAGGAAGAGGGGGAATAGGATAGGATGTTTTGCGGGGGTTAAAATTGGGAAAAGGGATAACATTTGAAATGTAAATAAATAAAATAAATAAAAATTAAGCAAAAGAACTGATTAGTGGTACTGACTGCTCTTCCAGAGGTCTTGAGTTCAAATCCCACCAACCACATGGTGTCTTATAGCCATCTGTAATGAGATCTCATGTCCGCTTCTAGTGTGTCTGATGACAGCTATGGTGTATTCATATACATTAAATAAATAATATTTTTAAAATTTGATAAATGGAATCTCATGGAACTGAAAAGCTTCTGTAAGGCAAAGGATAGTCAATAGGACAATTTGGCAACCTACAGATTAGAAAAAGATCTTCACTATCCCCAAATCTGATAGACGGCTAATATCCTAAATATATACAAAACTCAAGAAGCTAACTGCCAAAAAAACAAACAACCCAATCAAAAAAAAATGAGGTATAGAACTAAACAGAGAATTCACAACAAAGGAATCTAGAATGACAGAAAAGTAAAAAAAGAAATGTTCAAAGTCTTTACTGATCAGGAAAATGCAAATCAAAACAACCCTGAAATTCTACCTTACACCAATCAGAATGGCTAAGATCAAAAACTCAGGTGACAACACATTATATTGGCCAGAATGTGGAGAAAGAGAAACACTCCTCCATTGCTGGTGGAATTGCAAACTGGTACAACCACTCTGGAAATCAATCTGGAGGTTCGTCAGAAGATTAGAGATAGATCTACCTGAAGATCCAGTTATACCACACTTGGGCATATACCCTAAAGATGACCCACCATGCCACAGGGGCATTATGTTCATAGTGGCCTTGTTTGTGATAGCCAGAAGCTAGAAACAACCTAGATGTCCCACAATGGAAGAATGGACAGAGAAAATGTGGTTCATTTACACAATGGAAATCTATTCAGCTATTAAGAACAAGAACATTATGAGTGTTGGATAAAAATGTATGCAACTAGGAAATATTATTCTGATTGAGGTAACATAGACACAAAAAACATGCATGGTATGTATTCACTAATAAGTGGATATACCAAAAAAGTACAGGATAACAAAGATATAATCCACAGAACTCAAGAAAGTTAACCAATGAGGATGCTTCAATCCCTCTTGGGAAAGAAAAAAGAAAAAGGATCATGTTGGGGAAGGGGTAGTGAGGATGGGACCTAGGTGAGAGAGAGAAGGGAAAGGGGAAAAGAGGAAGATGATCAGGTATTGGGGTAAGGGGAGAAACAGGAGTGAAGCTCTGAGGGCCAATAAAATGAGTAGAAACAGGCAACTTTGGGAGGTTGGAGGGGGTGAGACCCTTTAGAATGTACCAGAGAACCGGGAAGTGATAGCATCTCAAGACCCAAAGGGAGAAACCTTAGACAAAATGCCCAACAGTGGGAAGAGGTAACTTCTAGAGTCCACCTCCAACAGAAAATAGGGCATCAAGTGGAAGAATGGCATTGCTGTCCCACAGTCAAAAGCTCTGACTTTGTATTGTTCCTGTCTAAAAGAATTACACAGACAAAAATGGAGAAGAGACTAAGGGAAAGGAGTTCCAGTGATTGGCCCAACTTGAGACCCCATCTTATGGGGAGACTCCAAGGCCTAACACTGTTACAGATGCTATGGTGGGCTTACAGACAGAAGCCTAGCATATTGCCCTCTGAGAGGCCCAACAAGCAGCTAAGTGAGACAGATGCAGATTCTGAAACCCAACCAATGAACTAAAGTCAGGGATCATTGTGGTTCAATTGGGGAAGGGCTGAAAGAATTTGAGAAAGGGGACCCCATAGGAAGACCAGAGGTCTCAACACACCTGGACCTCTGAGATCTCTCAGACATTGAGCCATCAACCAGGCAGTGTACACTGGTAAAAAGCCCCAGAAGTGTATGCAGTAGGGGACTGCCTGGTCTGCCCTCCAAGAGAAAAGGGGTGCCTAACCATCAAGAGACTTGGGGCGCCAGGGAGTGGGGAGGACTTGTGGAGTGGGGTGAGGTAGAGTGGGTGTGGGTGGGGACATCCTCTTGGAGATGAGGAGGTGGAATGGGATGAGGAGCTGTAGGAGGGTGGACCAGGAAGGGGATAACAACTTGCCAGTAAAAGGAAAAAAAGATTGAAGATAATTTTAAAGGAAAAAAAATTGTCAGATGAAAGATAATGGATAGTAAAATGTAGTTTATTCTTTTGAAGAGTATTTTTAAAAGGTTTCTATCTGTACCAATAGTTAGTTTAAAACTTTTAAAACTCAAGGCTCAAAATGTTCCAAAGAGAAGTTTGGCTCTATCAAGTAGGTAGACCATATAAACAGCTTCCGACATAATCCATGGCAGAAAACGAAAGAAGTATGGAATAAAAAAGCTAACAACAGCACTGATTGCACTATCTTCAGGAACAAGGGCATTATTAAATTAAATAACATTTTATTGCTGTGATGGCATTTGTTTATATTTACAACTATTCTTATATGCATCTATCTATCAAATGTTAGTAGAAACTGATGACATAACTTAGCATTTAATCCACATTAAACTGGAAAGCAAATTGGTTTCTCTAGAAGAATGAGGGAGCAGCACATAAAGATGCTGAAGTAAGTTTTGAGTCTTGTTTTGGAAAATAATATTTTTGTGTTTTCAACTGTACAGTAGACAGTTGCATTATAATCACATCACCTTATGGTTTTACTTCTTGGAAGTTTACCATAATTTAAAACAAAATGGCAATGAGTAGACTAAGGGAACTTTAAGCTTATTGATGTAACTCAGCTCAACTCTAATTTCCTTAATTGCCTTCCAGAAATGCATCTAGGTTAAGGCTAACCAAACCAACAGAAATTCTAAATGATTAGAAATACGAGGTTAAGTAATGGCTACCACATTTATAGAGATTACAATTAAGAACAACTGGAGTATAGCCCTAATAGGGGTTGTATGATTCTACTTTGGTTGGCCTTGAGAAATTGCTAGGCTACCCCAAATTTTTCATCTGCATCCCCATGTCATATATATATATAATATATATGTAGTTTCATGATCAAGTATGTTAATGTTTTTTCCTAGTCTCTTAAATCATTAACATCTTAATTATTTCTGATTTACTCATGATCTATATCATATTCTCTCATATATTAACTTGCTTTTTGTCTCCCCTTTATTACATCATATTCATTTTCTTTTCCTAAGAACTGTGGATGCTGAAGAATTCAAAATAGAGTTGATTCATAAGCTATAGTTTTATGGACTACTTAATTAGTCATTCTAACTGGTTTTGTTTCTCTTATTGAGATAAAATAGATGCAATGAAGGAATCATTAAATTCAACAATTTAAAACTAGGTTCTTATATTTCTACTTTTAGAAAAACAAAAATATGACTTAATTATTTTATAAATACTAAATTTATCACTGTCAAAAACCACAGTCAGTAATACATATTTGTACAGATTTGTAGTTTTATTATTCTGTTAATATATATGGGCTTTTTAGTATAGTATTACTACTGTATAATTATAATTATTATTTTATATTGTCATTTGTCATAAGTGATATAAACCTAAGAATAATTATACACTTACCCTAGTCTGTTCATGAAGGAAAATGGTTTGTTCCTGTAATTTAGTAGAGTGCATGGATATACTTATATATGCTTAGCTGAATTTGACAAGTGAATAAACACTAATGGTCACTTATACAGCAGATGTTTAATAATTTAAAAGTATAAATTAAGCTTATATATCTATATAGATATATAGATATATAGATATATAGATATATAGATATGCTAAATAAATCTTTGTTATCACTTAGTACTATAGATATATAGAGGATATACTATTCTAAAAAAGAAGTCCTCAAATTATGGAATCAATCTTCTGGTTGTTCATCTCTTCGTATATTCTCAGGATTTGTTCCTATCCCACAAGTACCCTGAAGATTTTCATATCTAGCTTAAACATTTAGTATATTTCAATTTCTCAACAATAATGCTTAATCTTGCTCTTCAGAAAAATTAGTGGACATGCTGTAAAATGCAGTCACCTGTGGGAAGATGATCCAGGGAAGAGGCATGTGAGGTATCCAGAGATGAGTGATCTTTTACTAAGTAATTGTGCAAAGAGTGAGTGTGCACTGCCCTTCTTGTCTTTATGGACTCTTGCTTATGGAAAGGATGCAATTGGAGGAAGGCCAGAATTTGATCACTGAAAATACCATGCTATGGGCAGGAAACTTGTATTTCTTAATTCTTACAGCAATAGCCACTTGATAATTAGCCAGGAGGCCATTATGGGTAGAAGAGTGTAGGGGAAAAAATGGTAGATAAAGTCAAGGGAAAGTAAGAGCTAAACATAATTGCATAATAGGCCCCAGCTGTCCATTAAGACTGCCAATCAGAAAGTACTCTTGCCTGGTCAGTAATTCCACACATTCAGATTCAATTGATCTGGGCTACCATCCAGTCATAGTTAATTTTTAAAATCTACCCATGTGACCCTGGTACATAGCCAAACTTGAAAAGTATGTACATAAACACTTTGCCTTTCTCAGACAGGAAACTATTAGAGAATTTGGAACAAAAAATCTGCCACAATAATTTAAATTTCAAAACAATATTAACATAGCAGCTAGATAGTGAATGGCCTCCAGCTAATGTAGAGGAAAAAAGGAGTGATACTTCTGAAAGAGAGATAGTGCTTTATGCCAAAACACCATCAATAATAGATACTAAGATGGTCATATTGATAAAGAAGTCTGGAAATTATGTAGCATCTATGTATACATACATGTATGTCTGTGTGTAAATAAATGCAACTTTGATATGAAAATGATATTAGATATACAGTTGTTTTAAACATTTCCATGGGTTTCTCTGTTGAAAAGTTGATTTTTGTATATTCCTGTTTAAAAGTCTTTCTTTCTGAATAATAATAAACAATATCTGAAATAAAATTCAACATAAAGTAAAATTTCTAACTAAATAATGTTTATTCTACCTGTAGAGAAACTCTATAATAACTTATATGACAATAAACTTTTGCTTACTAGGAAAATATGCATAATATAGTGTTTCTTTATTATGTAGTTTTCAACTCCAAAAGAAAAAGGAAAACCAGGAAAAAAAAAAAAAACAAAAGGCAAAACCAAACAAAAGAAGCAAGCAAAACCCACAAGAGAATTTCCCACAAAAATTCCAGGAGAGTCACCATGCCTGACCTCAAGATATAGTACAAAGCAATAAATATATATATTTATATATATATATAACCCACATGGTATTGGAACAGAGAGAGACAAGTCAATCAGTGGAATAGAATCAAAGACCCAGAAGTAAACCCAACACACCTGTGAATACTTGATTGTTGACAAAGAAGCTGAAAACATACAGTGGAACAAAGAAAGCATCTTCAATAAATGGTGCTGGTCTAACTGGCAGTTTGTATGTAGAACAATGAAAATAGACCCATATTTATCACCTTGCACAAAGCTCAAGTCCAAGAGGATCAAGAACCTCAACATAAAACCAGATTCATTGAGTCTTATAAAAGAGACAGTGGGGGAAAGTGGCAAAGGGGGAAATTTCCTAAACAGAACACCAATGGCTCAGCCTCTAAGATCAACAATTGAAAAATGGGACCTCATGAAACTGAAACGCTTCTGTAAGGCAAAACAAACCATCAATAGGACAAATGGGCAACCTACAGAATGGGAAAAAACAAACAAACAAACAAACAAACAAAAAAACCACTTCACTAACCCTACACCTGACAGAGGGCTTATATGTAAAATATATGAAGAACTGAAGAAGCTAACTTCCAAAAATCCAAAAGCCCAATTTAAAAATGGAGTACAGAGCTAAACAGAATTCACAACAGGGAACTATCAAATGGCCGAAAAGCACTTTAAAAAATGCCCAAAGTCCTTAGTCATTAGAGAAATGCAAATCAAAATGACTATGAGAATCCACTTCATATCAATCAGCATGACTAAGATCAAAAACTTTAATGACAACACATTCTGGTGAAGATGTAGCAAAAGAAGAGCACTCCTCCATGGAATCCCGTGGTGGAACTGCAAACTGGTACAACAACTCTGGAAATTAATCTAGCCTTTCCTCAGGAAATTGGAAATAGTTCTACTTGAAGATCCAGATAAACCATCCTTGGGCATATACCCATAAGATGTCCCATCATACAAGAACATATGCTCTGTGTTATTTTGAATAGGAGAGGCTGGAAACAACACAGATGTCACTCAACCAAAGAATGGATACAGAAAATGTCGTTCATTTATGCAACAAAATAATATTCAGCTATTAAAAATGAGGATATTATAAATTTTATTGGCAAATAGATGGAACTGGAAAATATTCTCCTGTATAGGGTAACTCAGACCCAAGAGGACATGCATGGTATGTACTCACTGATGAGTGGATATTTGCCAAGAACTACAGAACATCTAGGAGATAACCCATGGACTGTAATAAGTGTAACAAACAAAAGGCCCAAATGAGGATGCTTCAATGCCACTTAGAAGAGGAAAGGAGATAATCACAGGAGGCAGAAAGAGGGAAGAACATGCGGAAGAGAAGATAGGAGAGGGGAATCAGGGAACAGGATCAGATATGGAAATGGCAAGGGCAGGTGGGGAACAAAAGAGAATCATAGAGGATCAGGAAAATGAATGGAAATAAACAGCTTCCAGGGGTTAGGGAGTGGAAGCACCCTCTAGAAAGTATCAGAGACTCAATAGGTGGGGGTCTCTCAGGACTCAGTGGGAGATGACCTTAGCCAAATGCCTAACATTGGGGAGAGGGAACTACAAGTCTACCTCCAGTAGATAGACAAAGTCTCAAGTAGAGACAGGGTTACTACCCCACAGTCAAAATTTCTGACCCAGAATTGTTCCTGTCTAAAGAACTATAGGGACAAAAATGGAGAAGAGACTGAAGAAAACTCAGTCCAATGACATGAATTAAGGGAAAGACTGAAGTAGCTGAAGGGTAGAGGGACCCCATAGGAAGACCAGTAGTTTCAAATAACCGAGAGCCCAGGGATCTCCCAGAGACTGAGTAACCAACCAGGAGATTACAAGGTCCTTTCTGATGCTCCTGGCACATATATAGCAGAAGTCTGCCTGGTCTTGCCTCAGTGGGAGAAGATGAGCTTAATCCTGGAGATACTTGAGGACCCAGAGAAAGGGGAGGCCTAGTGGGTGGAGAAATACCCTCTCAGAGGAAAGGGGGAGGAGGAATGAGATGAGAAACTGTGAAAGGGGGCACAGGGAAGGGAACACAAAGACTGAAATGTAAATAAATAAAATACTTTTAAAGTAAAGAATGCAATTGCCTATTTGCTAAAACTCTGGTAAAGATAGTAGAAACACCAATCTTAGATTGACTTAATGTTTTGTTTTTAGTACCCCTTAGTGATAAACTTAAGAATTTTTCATTTGATGTGTGTATGTGTGTCTGTGTGTGTGTGTGTGTGTGTGTGTGTGTGTGTGTGTGTGTGTGTGT
>JANHMN010000012.1:53033554-53186054 GCA_030674055.1 Rhabdomys pumilio
AGGGCAGGGGAAGTGTGCATGCACACATGTGTGTAATTGGGTGCTATTAAAGCTAGGAGATGTCAAACCTGTTGGAGCTGGAGTTACAATTGGTTATAAACCACTATGTGGTACTGGAAACTGTCAGGTATCATGTCCATCATTTTACAGCAAGGAGAAAAGTAAACAAAACTGTCATGTTAAGCATCTGTCATGTTAAACAAAAAATATTTTATTATTCCATCAAAGAAAAGTTGATTCAAACAAGAAAATCTTATCCATAAAATGAAATAGGTAGAAAAGTGACCACTGCCATCAAGAGACACTTTTTTCTCCCTCCCAAGTGAGACTGAGGTGTCCTCACATGAGTCCTTCAGTTTGTTAATTTTCCTGAGTTTGTTGGATTTTATCCTGGGTAATCTGTACATTTTTGGCTAATATTCGCTTATTAGTGAGTATGTGTCATGCATGTTCTTTTAGGTCTGAGTTACCTCACTCAGGAAGAAATTCTCTAGTCCCATCCATTGGTCTGTAAAACTCATGATGTCCTTGTTTATAATAGCTCAGTATTATTACATTGTGTAAATGAACCACATTTTCTGTAACTATTCTTCTGTTGTGGGACACTTGAATGGTTTCCAGCTTCTGACTATCACAAATTGGGGTTGCTTATGTATACTATCATATCATCTGCAAATAATGATACCTTAGCTTCTTTGCCAATTTGTATTCCCTTGATCTCTTTTTGTTGTCTTATTCCTCTACCTAGAACTTTGAGTACTATATTGAATAGATATGGGGAGACTGGGCAGCCTTGTCTTATCTCTGATTTTAATTGATTGCTTCAAGTATCTCTCCATTTAATTTAATGTTGGCTGTTGTTTTGCAGTAAATTGCTTTTATTATGTTTAAGTATAGGCCTTTAATTTCTGATCTCTCCAATGCTTTTAACATGAAGGAATGGTATATTTTGTCAAATGCTTTTTCAAGTGATTGGAGGCTCCTGGGAGTGTGGAGGTCTAGGGAGATGTGGATGGGGGGTGGAGACATCTTTGTGGAGATGTGGTGGGGGTGGGAGGAAGTATGGGATGTGGAACAGTCAGAGGGTATTCTGGGAGAAGGATTAAAGTCTGGACTGCAAAAAAAGATTGAATAAAGAAATGAAAAAAAAAAGAGACACTTTCATGTTGTCCATTGTTCTTCCATTGTGTCATACCCAGAAATGATCTGGGAACTTCACAAGCACTTATCTCATGTACATATAAATAAAAAAAAATGTATCTCTTAGTGTAGTTCGCTGGTGTCCATCTACTCCAAGCCATTACCTTATAGGACAATACCTCTACTTTGCCCAGTCCTTCCTAAAAGAATTTTCACCACCAGGCTTTGCTCCTCCAATAGTCACTAGATTGCAAGCTCAGTTTAACAAGTACAATGGGGATTTGATCCACCATTGAATCAGATCAATGTCAATTCTACACTCCTGGAGAATTTCATAATTGTATTTAAGTAAATAAACAAAGGAATAATTTATTTGTAGGATTTCAAAACAGTATTATCAACTTGAACATAAACACATTCTTAACTAAAGTTATGCCTTTGTACAGCTAGTTATTTTGTGATTTCTAATTACATCTGACTATATTATTTATGATATAATGATTTAAATATGACATATAAAAATGTTTTATATTTATATTTTCTATCTCTCTTAAGACATTTAAAAAATATTCTGACCTGAAAGCCCTTTAAGTCTTATAGAATATAGTGTATATTAACATCATTCATGGAATTTAAGCTGTGTGTCTTCCAATCTACATCTTTTATGTGAGCTGATTATGAAATTGAACAGAGAGTTTAGTGACTGTACATCACTAACTTTCCCTACAACATTGTCAGTTCAATTTTTCATCTTTCTATTTTCATCTTCCTTCATTTCAGTGAAATTGCCATAGGCTACTGATCTTGAGTCAAATTTATCTGGAATTCAAACATAATGAAAATGGGAAATGATGAATGAAAACTCATCACAGCCATCAATGTTGATCGTAAGTAAATAAATTTTTCAAGCTCAAGAATGTCAGTACTTATGCTCATGGTAATAGAGTAGCAAGATAAATGAATATGATCCCGAGTGACAAATAATTAGTATTCATATTTTATCAGTTAACAATATTAAGTTCTTAAAAGATTTAAATCATTTCTGTCATTTGTGGACCTATTACACCTACTGAAGAATCAAGAAATTATCATTGATTTTTTGTGTGTTTGCTATGAAATTGGATTATAAAGTATGTATTATAAAATAAAGATTGATTTTTATGCATCAATGCCATACACATAATTTAGAGTTTTTGAAGACAGTTGGTATATTCCTGAATTTAAAAAAAGGAGAATAAAAACAAATTTTTTATTTCTTTTCTTGGGGCATAAACAACCTTCATTCTCAGAGACTCTTAGGCTGTTCTCAAAATTATATTCTTAAATGTTGTGGTTATATTAAAACTATGAGCATATTCAATAGAGATAATGTTATCTTCTTAAGGATACCAGCAGTGATGTACAATTCAGAATTTTTCCAAATATAACTGATTTAAAACAAAATCAGAAAAAGATTCAATAAACACATAATCATTACCACTGCATTCTTCATTGTTGTACCTAACAAACCCAAAGCCAAAAATACAGTACAAATTTTTAATAAGACTTAAAATTAACTTTTTACATAATTTACGGGAATATACCAGGCACTCAGGCCAGGGAATTAAGTAGCCTATTGTCACTTTACTTTCTGCCCTCCAAATTCAACCTCTTAGTCTTAGCTTCAGATTTGTAGCAGATGATATTCTGTGCCCTCTTTTTATCATCTCTGTCATCATTCCCAGAGTCCATACAGATCTTTATACTACATACTGCTTTCTTTCTTCCTGTGGACTTCCTCAGCTCCCCTTCTAGATACTTTACAATTCTTAGTGCAAGCACTCCTGGTGGCTTATATATGCTTGGCCCAGAGAGCGGCAATATTTGGAGGTATGGCCTTGTGAGAGTAAGTATGCTTTTGTTTGAGAAAGTGTGTCATTATGAATGCTATCTTTAAGATCCATGCCCTGGCTTCCTAGAGGCCAGTCTTCTACTAGTTGTCTTTAGAACAATAGGTGGAAATCTCCGCTCTTCAATCCCCATGTTTGCCTGAATACTGCCATGCTCCTGCCTTGATGATAGTGTACTGAACCTCTGAATCTGTAAGCCAACCACAATTAAATAATGTCCTTATAAGTGTTTCTATGATCATGGGCCTGTTCACAGCAATAAAGCCCTAATTAATAAAGCTCTCAAAACTTAAAAATAAGTCCAACCAGGAATCTCATGATCATTTCTCCAAACAATGTGAAGTCATCACATTGTCCTAATAACCAGAAAGGGCAACAGAAACAAACTAACTAACTAACAAAAAAAAAACCCAGAACATATACCTATCAGAGACAAGACCATATAGTGGGATGATCTGGTGCTCCTTGTATTCTAATGCTAATTTGGGCTTCCCAAAACTTGTTGATCCAGAGACAAGAGAGTCCATATGTAGATGCTAGCTAAGTGAACCTGTAAACTTAATTGTGATTGGTAAATAAAGTTGGTTACAGCCAATAGGTAGGCAGAAGAGACATAGATAGGGTTTAGGTTTTGTACTCTTGGCAGAAGAAGAGGAAGAAGAAGAAGAAGAAGAAGAAGAAGAAGAAGAAGAAGAAGAAGAAGAAGAAGAAGAAGAAGAGGAGGAGGAGGAGGAGGAGGAGGAGGAGGAGGAGGAGGAGGAGGAGGAGGAGGAGGAGGAAGAAGAAGAAGGAGGAGAAGGGGGGGGGGGAGGAGGGGGAGGGGGGGGGGGGGGGGAGGAGGAGGAGGAGGAGGAGGAGGAGGAGGAGGAAGAGGAGGAAGAGGAGGGAAAGGAGGAGGAGAAGAAGGAGAAGGAAGAGGAAGAGGACAAAGAGAAGGAAGAGGAAGAAGAGGAGGAGGAAAGGAGGAAGAGAAGAAGGAGGAAGAGGAAGAAGAGGAGAAGGAAAGGAGGAAGAGAAGAAGGAGGAAGAGGAAGATGAAAAAGAAGAGGAGGAGGAAGATGAGGAGGAGGAAGAGGAAGAAGAAGGAGGAGGAGGAGGAGAAGAAGGAGAAGGAAGAGGAAGAGGACAAAGAGAAGGAAGAGGAAGAAGAGGAGGAGGAAAGGAGGAAGAGAAGAAGGAGGAAGAGGAAGATGAAAAAGAAGAGGAGGAGAAAGAGAAGGAGGAAGAAGAGGAAGAAGAAGGAGGAGGAGGAGGAGGAGGAGGAGAGGAGGAGAGGAGGGAAAGGAGGAGGAGAATAAGGAGGAGGAAGAGGAAGAGGACAAAGGGGAGGAAGAGGAGGAGGAGGAGGAGGAGGTGGGAAGGTGGTGAGGTGGTGAGGTGGTGAGGTGGTGAGGTGGTGCAGGGGAGGAGTTAAGAGAATCTGCCATGGGTTAAGGGTTAAGAGAATATTACCCTGTGGGCCGCCCAATTGAGCTAAGAGCAGCCGAGATTGAACATAACAAATAGTCAGTAATAAATTGGAGTCATCAATAAGAAATTAGATTCTAACAGCATGGAGGTTAGGCAGCTTTTCAGTTATTGTGCTGCTTAAGGATTATTGTAAATATAAAGGCTGTGTGTCTGTCTTTCCTTTGAGAACTTAGTGATCAAGGCATGGTAGAATACCTCGGCCAGTATTTAAATATTTACTACTATTAAATTAGGTATCAACACCTAGAATTATAATCATCACAACTCAGATGGCAATATAAAGGCACAATCAATAACAGCTAGGACAATATTTCTCTCCTAGAGACCAACAACCACACTACAGTAGATCCTGAGACATAAAATACAGAAGAAGCTTAATACAAGGTCTCTAAAATATATGTGATGAATATACTCAAAGACCTTGGAGAATAGGAATAAACCCATTAATTAAATCTACAATACACTAACATAAAATAGAACATAAGGAGAATTGTCCAAGGCATAAATATTTGATAAATGCAATAAGACAAACCAAAATTGAGAGGAAACTGAAAATAAAAAATTTAGAAACTCAAGGAGAAGCCTCAAGGAAAGTTTCACTAACAGAATACAAGAAATAGAAGAGATGGAAATAAATTAATACCTATGTCAAAGAAAAATATTAAATATAATAAAATTTAGGCAAAAATATCCAGAAAAATCTGAGACACTATATAAAGACCAAATCTGTAAATATTAGATATAGAGGGAATAGAAGAAACCCAGGACAAAACAACAAAAATATTTTTAAAAAAATTATAATTGAAAAATTTTCTATCTTTGTCTGGACTGGCATAACTTTGGAAGGAACAGTGTGACATGGAAGTAGCTAAGGAAGTTTGGAAACTGCTGCTGATCCATTGTCCTTGTCTCAGGCCATGTGGCAGCACTTTGGAGACTAGACTTTCCTATAATTGTCCAGTTCTTGGAAACAGAGATGTAGGCCTAGTCTCCTTAACTCCAACTATCATGGGATCAGCCTATCTCTTCCCTCTCATCTCCCTTTTCAGTTTTGAGCCATCTCAATCCTTGAGATGTTTCTATAGACTGGTATTGTTTGAGAATAAATCCTTTTCTTAACAAACCTAACTAAAGTATTGATAACACAGGGACCACAAGTCAAAGATAACATCGATAGGATATTTTTATTGTAGGCTCTTTCTGACTAAGACCATGGATTCTTTGACCACCCTTGAATGGTCAACATAAAAACAACGTTCCTCACTTAATGCTGCATAAAGTCCTTCATGCTAGAGGAAGAGCAAGTCTAGTCCTCTTCTGTAAGACTACTACCAGGGAAGATATGGAATCCTGCATGGCCTTGATAAACTTTTCTATCTTCTGTATATCTGCATCTATCACCATTCATAGGGCTTTGTAATTTTACAAAGTATTAGGGCTGAGGCCCCTATACTAACAGCTCAGGCCAGCTCTATGTCAAGGAGAAAACCTAGTAAAAAAAAAAAAAAAGCAGAAATGGGTACACTTTTAACTTGATTGTTTGGAAATGCTAGCTGGTTGAACACATCCTCCCCAGAGTAATTAGCCACCATGGGAACAAGCTATACTAGAACACAAAAATCCTCAGTAGTATTTATAACCCAACCAGGCCATAAATACACTGAGAAAGCCCTGAGGTACAAGCCCACCAAGCATTCTCTGTATACTGTAAGAGTAAGGGTTACAGTGTGGTTGCAGAGGTGGGAATAAATAAGTTAGGGATACATAATTTCCAGTGCAGAGTCCCTGACCAGTAACCAACATTTCTATGTTAAGTTTGGGAGAGAAGAGTTAAGAACCAATAGTTTAATCACCCTTCTTGTCAGCCATTATGAACTTGATAACAAGTACCCAGATGGTAAGGAGGCTACTAGCTGATTCAGTAAAGTTTAAGCAGCAAGCAAATAGGATCATGAGTGCTGAGGTGATGATTCCTGGAGCAACAGTAGGGGTAACAGTGTGATTGCAGAGTTAGACATAGGCTGGGGGTACCTTATTTCTAATGCAGAGTCTCTGTTAAGTAACCAACAATATTGTGTTAAGTCACGGGGAAAGAGGAGTTAAGAATCAGCATTCCAGTCAACCATCTTACCAGCCACTGTGAACTTGATGACAAGGTTGTTGCATACACCCCTGGGGTACCCAGATACTAGGGGGACTAATGGATGGTGCAGCAAACGGTAAGCAGCAAGTAAGAAGGTTCAGGAGCACTGGAGTCACAGTTTGAGCTGATCAATAAGATGTGGAGTGGCCTTACATCATCCTTGTGGCAATTCCCCCTTTGCTGGGACCTCAACTGCTGAATCTTTTCTCTTCTGTCCTGCCAGGCTTAATGTGGGAGTGGTGAATCCATGTCCTCCATAGGTATGTTCAGGATCATAGTATGAGATCTTTTCCAGCTAGGTACCACAGTCTTTGGTTATGTCTCTTATTCCAGTCTTTGTAACCTGGTTCAAAGCAATGGGAGTTAGCAGGAGAAGCAGAATCATAAACCTGGCAGATGGCAGGCCAAAGTTGCTTCTGGATCCTATAGAGGACTTCCAAGGACTTTAAAAACTTATGTTGGTCATATTCAGCTAAAATATCAGACTGGATGTTAGGCAGCAAAAAACTGGTCCCCCCACCTGTCATCTCAAAGGGGGTGAGGCCTAAAATATAGGGGATGTTTCCATCCCAATATCCTTATATTGAGTTATGTGGATACCTCATGAGGAATGAGGTATGCCCAGTCTCCACCAGTTTCAGTGGTTAATTTTGTCAAAGCCTCCATCAGGGTTTGATTTATCTTCTCTATTTGTGCTGAACTCTGGAGTCTGTATGTACAGTGTAGTTTTTATTTGTTTCCCAGAATCTGTGCTAGATATTGTGTTACTTGAGAGATAAATGCTGGTTCACTGTTAGACACAAGCAGGGTAGGCAAACCATACCTGGGTATGATGTCTTCCAGAAGCTTCTTTGCCACAACATTGGCAGCCTCCTTCCTTATAGAGTAGGCACTACCAATCCTGAAATGATATCTATAAAAACTAGCAAAATACTTATATCTATATCCTCTTGTTTTTATTTTTGTATAGTCTGTTTTCCAATTAGCCCTTGACTATTGACCCCTGAATCAGGTTCCAGGAGAGGCTACTTGATTGGGGCCTGAGGAGTTCACAGACTAGCATTTTGCACAATCTGAGGATGCCTGATCAACAAAGGGTCCTATGTAAAATATTTTGTACCTCACCTCTCACAGCATTTCTTTCAGGTTTGGTGAGCAGGTATAAAGTTGATGAATCTGACAGATGAGTTGCTTAGCAAACTCCTTAGGTAGAATGGTGTAGCTTTCAAAGTTCGACAACCATTCATCTCTTCTGTAAATTCCTTGGCATTTTACCTGGTGTCATTTGTTTTCAGCAGTATATTCAGGGATCCCTGGGAGCCTGTGGTAGCACCAAAGCTACCAGGATGTTGGCATTGGAAGCTTGAGTGGCCTCCTTTTCACCTTTATCAGCTAGCCTATTCTCTCGGGCTTTAAATGATGTCCCTTTCTGATGCCCTGGGCAATGAATTATGCTACTTTGAGAGGAGGCCATAAATAGCAATGATTCTTTTTTGCCAGTTTTGAAGCCTGAGTTAGAACCTTTAATTCAGCTTTTTTGGCCAAAGTTTCCAGCTCTAAAGCAGTTGCAGAGTCCAAGTCTGCCCCAATCCCACGGGGCATTGAACTGGGATCAGAAGACTTGGAAGAGTGAACTGCAGGACAGGGGACACAAAGAATGCCAGCTTGTCTATAGTCTGATCAAACAATTTTATTTTTTTTTCATGCAAGGGTTATATACATATAAAGGCAGGATGTGGGGAAGGAGATGACCCAGGAGCATAGGTGTTCTCAGGGAGAATACAGATATCTTCCAGAACAGTGTTTTTGGCTGGGTGAAGAAGCATGGAGCAGGTCACTATGACTCTGTCTATGATTCACTTATTCTTATCTAAGCTGGTAATTTCCACCAAGTCTACCAATCTACAAGGTCTATGACTATTTGTTCTTGTCCAGGCTCGTAGTTTTCCACCAAGGCTGCTTGTTTACAAGATCTATAGCTATCTGTTCTAGGGTCAGTGTTTTCCCACAGAGACCAAGACTTTGTGTTAGTAGGCATGTATGTCTGACTCAGGCCTATGACTGACTTTAGGCCTTTAGTGTAATGAGCAAGGCTGCTCCTGACATAAGTCCATTACTGCCACTGCTACATACCTCATTCCATTCTGGATAAAGCTGTTGCTATCCATCTGGGAAGTAGACAGTTCAGCATCTGGCCGGGGTGTGTCAGTCAAATTCAGCCTGACATTCTAGATGTGCTCCAGAGCAATCATGCTGTACATCTGAGGATAGATCAACCACACATCTTTTTTAGGGTCCCAACGTTTGGGTGATCACCTCCTTTTCTATTCTCTTTCTCAGATCCACACACAGATGGAAAGGTTTGTGAATGTCTATGAGGGCCAAGGTTGACACCTCTAATATGACTATTCTCAGAGTCCTAAAAGCCATGTCCATCTCAGGGGTGCATTCTATTTTGTTTCTTTGGACCCTGGTGGGATCATATAACAGTTTGGCTACCTCGATGAACCCTGGCACCCAAAGTCTGCAAGACATAGCAGATCTCAGAAATTCCCTCACTTGTCATCTGGTTGATGGGACTGAGATGCTAAAGATTATTTGCTTCTGGGGTGTCCAACAGCATGCATTGGCAGGCCCCCCTTGGATACTTCCCCCAGATAGGTGACCTCAAGTTGACCAAGCTGGGCCTTCTTAGCAGACTCATCAGACAATTTGACTCAGATCCTATGACAGGTCTCATGTAGCTAGCCTCCTGGTATGTCTTCAAGTTGGTGGCCAGCAATACATACTAGATTTACTTCAGTGTGGGCTCACTGGTACTCACCCAAGTCCTCACGCAGTGCCTCCTCAAACGTGGTAGGTATGGTCTTGAATACTTGAGACAGAGGTGTCCGAATCAGTTGTCCTTTGAAACCACTTTCCAAATCTTGCCATTCAAAGGCAAATAGAGGCTGGGTTTTGGATGCTAGGGGCAGGCTACAAGGTCATTCAATAGTTGAAGCTTCCAATGGATGTCAGGGGCAATTTGCTTAACAAAAGTCATGTTCACAGCTGACTGGTGCTCTCTGGTGTCTGGGTTAAAAGGAGTATAGGTCCTATAGACTTCTCAAAGTCTTTCTAGCTATTCCCTGAGACTATCATTCTTTCCCTGCATCACCTAACTCACTTTAAATAAATCTGTGGGCTGTTTGTCAGCCTCTCTGACACCCCTCATTAGAATTGAAGGACCCTAAGGGCTATTGCCAATCTTACACCCTCACAGCTTCCCCCTCTAGCCTGGGGTCAAGGCTAGGCCAAGTTCCATTTTCCTCCACTCACAGGAACATTTTTGAGTAAGCAATTCACAGAATGTACTGACTGATAGTCACCTGACCCTCTGGAAAGTCTCAGGCAAAGTTCATATGCCTGTCAGGATCTGCCATTGCTTGTTAGCCAATAGAATTAAAAGTAAATATTCTTAGCCAATAAGTTTGAATTGTAACCTTGCTGACTGATGTAATCTGTGCCCCTAAAAAAATATAAAAACTGCTTGTAATAGCCATTTGAAGTTGTCTTCCTGTCACTCACCTTGAGGGACAAATTGAAGGTTGACCCTATGCACCAGAAAATAAACCTCTTGCTTTTGCATAGATCTGCATCTTGTTGTCTCATTTGGGGTTGAAGGGGACCATCTCGAAGTAAGTACCACTGACTATTGTTGCGGTCTTACAGATTTGGCAATGAACCCAGAGCCTCTCCTTACCTTCAGCAGTGTTAAATTCTCAGCCAAAGGAAAGACTGATTCAATATCAACCTGAACTTGCATGGTCAGCCCATTTGCTCCTGGAACTAATTTCCAGGCAGATCCAACAATCCTCTGTTTCTCTCTCCTCTGTCCTTAAGAGGACCTGGAGTAGTTGCTGACAGTCATCCCAGGTGGGTTGATGAATCAGCGTGATGGACTCTAAAAGACCTGTGAGACCCCTTCTAAAAATGGGGAATTCTGCAACTTCCAATTGTAAGGACTATTATCGGCAAATGACACATGTGTTATAAGCTATCTCCTCTGAGCATATGGGGGGGGGGGGTTCTTTTAGCCTAGAGGGATAAGGCTGTAGTAGAATCAAGCCCTCTTCAGAGTAAGGGCCAGAGTATGAAATGGACTCTAAGTGGAGTCAGGAGAGTCAGGGGGAATCAGAGTCTGCTCCTCCCTCTCCCTGTGTTGGCTGGGCAGGGTCAGCAACAGGAGTGGCAGGAGTAGGAATGTAAGGAGGGAGCAGAGGTCCCCCTAAGGAGGAGAAAGGGAGAGCAAGACAGGAGGTCAAGGCTGACCCTGCTTTAGAGGAAGAAGGGTGGGAAGTGGTGAAGCCCATTACATTTAGTTTGGGTGGCCCAAAGTAACATAGGCTAAGCCTTCACCCTGTAGATGAGGGGGAGATGCAAAGTCCCCTCCTCATGTCATCCTACTTTATAGGTGGGCCATTCATTCCTGCAAAAGAGGTTAGTCTGATGGGATGAATGAACAGACTGGAGTCTTCTACAACTTCACAGAAGTTCTTAAAATGGTTGAGAACCAGGCCCAGTGAGGTGTTTTTTGCCTGTCCAATCCTAGGAATAAAAGACAAATTTGTATGAGAGGATAAAAAGCAAAAAAAGAATACACACAGACAGACACAGAAGGACATTGTGGGGGGGGTGGGAGGACAAAGCAAAAGGCTATCTCAGGCACCCTTTATGGAGATATCCCATTATCAGGGCTTAGGGACTAGAAACTTGCTGGAGAGTTCTGGGAACTGTTGCCAAGGAAGTAGCTGAGGAAGTCTGAAACTTCTGCTGACTCATTGTCCTTCCCTCAGGCCAGGTGGTAGGACAGCTTCTGAGATCGGGACTTGCCTAGAATTGCCCAGTGCCTGGAAACAGAGATTTAGATCTACTCTTCTTAACTGCCAATATGAATCCTATCATGGCATTAGCCTATCTCATCCCTCTCAAGATAACAAGGCATAGAATTTTAGTGATAAAAGGGTAGTCTCCTCCACAGAAGGCATAAACAACTAAATTTGATAGAGTTATTCTGCTCCCTAAAGAATCAAGATATATGTGCAATTCAAATAGAGGATGAGGATGGACAATAGTCAGCCATCAAAAAAAAAAAAGAAAACTTAATGCTATTTTTCCTTTCTAGGATCAAGTAATACTTCCTAGTAATAAGTCTTGGAGTTACTGAGACAAAAAAAAATTTAAATATTAAAAGGTAATTGTTAGTATTCTGTCTAAACTCCAACTCCACAGTTACCTGGCAATAGTCAGGTAAGCCTGGTCCACTATAAAAGGGGCTGCTTGCCCCCTCCTCTTTCTCTTGGTCTCTTCCTCTCTTCTCTTTTCTCTCTTCTTCCATATTCTTCTCTTCTTCTCTCTCATTTTCCATCTTCTGTCTCTACTTCTCTCCCCCCACCTTTGCCCTATCTCCTGAATAAACACCCCCCTTGGAACCGTTTGGTCTGGTGTGGTCTGTTCTAAGTCTCACTTGGACATTCTAACACTAGTGCATTGGGCTGAGATCGAAAACTTCGGGAATCATGACCCGCTTGCAGCAGCTGCCAGCTGCCTCAGCCACTGGCTGCTCTAACCTTGCAGGACCAACACCACATGGCCTGCTGCGGCCACCACCACCACCACTGCCATCACTGCTATACCACGTGGACTTCATCGGCTGCTCCTGCCATCACCAACTGAGTGAACTTCTGCTGCTGCAGACCAACTCCAACTGCAGCCATTAAACTCTCACCAAGAGAGTTGTGCCATTGTGGCCCCTCATATGGTGCTCTGCCATGTGGGCTAGGCAGCCAGACAGGCCTACACAGACCTTATGGTTCCACCTTTTCTGATACCAGACTGCAAAAGTCTGCAAACACACAGCAGCATATTGAAAGGAGTTTCCAATTGGCAGGAGGGACCCTAGATGCCCAGATAGCGCCTGGCCAGCTTTTCCTGGGCTGAGGGGTGGTGTTTCAATGCCCCAGTTCATATGACTGGCCTCCTGGCTGACCTACGATTTAGGACTTTGGCTGTTGGGTGACTTCCCTTCTCAAAAGCAGTTCACAGAACCCCCAAGCTCTTGCAGCAGCTGGAAAATCCTGGTACCAGGTTGAACTGCTTTCTGGATATCTCCAGGAGTTCATCAGCCAGGGCCACTAGATATTCTAATGATGACTTGATATCTAGGCTGTCTGCCTGATTCATTACCGACTCTTCTCTTGGGACACTGATACAAATAGTTCGGTAACAGACCACAGACCCCCATCACCCAATGGGCACTACATTGTCTTTCACTGTACCCCCAGACACCCCACTGGGTTGTCTCCTGTAAAACCTCAAATCTCTAAAATTAACACCTGATTTGAGGCCTTCCAAACTGATACATCTCTTCAATAAGGTCTAGATTCGGTACCCTCTAGATAATGGTTTAAAATGGCCACCTAATGACACGCTAGACCCAATAATTTTAATGGGTCTTTATACATACTGCCAGCAGTCTGGTAAATGGAAAGAGGTTCCCTATATCCAAGCATTCGTCTAACTTCGGTCTAATACCTCTATGTGTTCTTTCTGTTCCCCACCCCAGGTTCTTTTAGCCATCCCCCACTGGTCAGAGTAATTGACCACATGGTCCCAGGGAAGCTTTCACAGATATTATCTGTTACCTCATTACCTAAACTCAGTTGCCCTCAATTAAATGCTTCATATTTCCTCTTCTTGTTATGCCACTGTCGTAATATTAGATGAGTTCCTATAAACTTGCCTAACTCTAATAAAACATTCCACAATACGATCCAGCAAAGGCTCATCTTAAAGACTGCTCACATTGTTAACTCATGCTGTTATCTCTTTTGTAAACTTACTTATAAGCTACAGGTAACCCACTCAGATCTACCTCTCACAGACCAAATAGACACGATCTAGATAAGTGCATCAGTCTAAAGTTCCCACTTACTACCTAATCCAAAGGGTGGGCTCCCTCTGGGTTTCAAATGTACACCTTAAAAAATTTTTCTTTCTCCCAAATGTACTTAATCTTATTCCCTACATCTTGTCAAGTCCAGGTACATCCAGAACAGCTCCAGAGAAGCAACCTCCAGATGCTTCATCTTCTGTCACATACATAGCTGCTTCTGCTGGACCTGTTCCTTCTGACTTATCCTGAGATGGCTCCATAGACCCTGGACAGCAGGAAACAGCCAACTCTCCTAAGACAGGACAAACATCCCCCATACCCATTCTTCTAGGTTCCCTCTAGAGACACATTGCCCGCAATGCCAGCAGGAAGTAGCCAGTTATCACGACAACCCTATTCCTGCTTTGCCATCACTTCTTTCTAATTTTTCTTTTTTAATTAAACCAAAATTGGGGGATGTTAGTATTCTGTCTAAACTCCACCTACACAGTTATCTGGCAACATCCAGGTAGGCCTGGCCCACTGTAAAAGGGGCTGCTTGCCCCCTCCTCTCTCTCTTGATCTCTTGCCTCTAGCTTCTTTCTGTCCCCTCCTCCTCCCCTTTCCTTCCCCCTCTCTCGTGACCAGCCTCTACTCCTCTACTTCTCTGCTTCTCTCTTCTTCCTCTCTCTTTATCCATCTTCTTCCATCTTCTTCCGTCTTTTTCCCCCCACCTTTGCTCTATCTCCTGAATTACACTCCCCCCCCCTTTGGAACCGTTTGGTCTGGAGTGATCTGTTCTAAGCTGTGTGTGTGGATGTCTAACAGTTATATTGAAGTAGCTAAAAATTATAAAAATGAGTTTTAATGCCACTCTCATTGGCATAAAAAAAGAGCTTGCTAAATAGAAAAATAAATTATAAGAACTATTATACTTAAAGCAAACTTTCTCACATCAAAATATCCTCTATATCTAGACTCGACACCACTAGTACTGTGCCCAGAAAAACACATACAAGATGCTATATTCAAAAAATGTACTTGCTGCTGGTTCATTTACTTCAAATGTGCTCTGTATTTAAGTTTTTACTTTTAAGAGTCAAGGTCATAAAATTCTGATTGTGGAATGATCAAAAGGAAACGTGGGGTAAATAATTAAACTGTTATATAATTTCAAAGGTAGCATATGCAATTGTAGTAAATAAAAGACTGGACTTTGGTCTTCAAGAAAGAACTTTCTCTAGCAGATTACAGAGCTTTCAACTTGAATCCAACACAGACTCCAAGTCTTCTTTTTTTTCTGTATGCATTCACCTCTTCTTCAGGACTCTGACTCAGAGTGAGGCTAGATCTTGACATATCTGAAATGAGATACTTGTTAAAGTACAAAAATTAAACATAATATAAAACGTAATGAAGCATAGTGGAACATTCTCTTTTCACATAATAAACCAAGGACTAAATGAACACTCACACACAAACAAACATTAAAAACTGGAAAAAGATTAACACATAATGTCAGACATTTTAGACTGAAACATGATGGAGACCCTAATAGGTAGTCGATCATGGTCAAATACTTTACAAACTCTTAAGAGACCACAGAGCCAGCCCAGAAAAACATTCAATCCAATATCTTAGTTATGATTTATATCACTAGAATAAATCACAATGAGCAAAAGGAAGTTGGGTAAGAAAGGGTTTTATTTGACTTACACTTGGTAATTCTTTTTCATTACAATAAGATGTTAAGATAGGAACTCAAGCAGGGCAACATCCTGGAGGTCAGAGCTGATACAAAGGCTGTGGAAGAATGCTAATTACTCACATTCTTCACAAGCTTTCTCAGCCTGCTGTTACTCAATCCAGAACCATTAGGCCATATTTGGTCCCATCCATAATAGGCCCTCTTACACCGATTACAAATAATGAAAATAACTTATAGATGGATTTTATGGAGGAACTTTTTCAATTGAGATAGCTTTCTCTATGTTAACTCTGGTTTGTGTCAAGGTGACATAAAACCAAACAATTCACTCAATATATGGAGAAAGACATTTCATAATAAAACAAAATTTAAACTAATTTAATATCCAGCTCTATAGAAGATAATAGAAGGAAAATTTCAACCTTAGGAGGTTAACCACACACAAAAAAATCCCACAAAGAATAAATAATCTTGGACTAGCAAAGCAAAAAAGCAAAAACATCCCCCACACCACAACAAAATACCGGGAATAAGTTACAAATGCCAATTGATGACTGTCAGTATCAATAGTCGGCATTCTTTGATAAAAAGACATAACACAGACTAACTGATTAGTTTCAAAATTAGGTACACTATTCTATTGTATCTAAAAAACATTTCTCAAAATCAAAGATAGACATCATCTCAAGATAAAAGAATGATTAAAAATATTCCAAGAAAATGAACACAGTAAATACATGGTATAGCCTATTTAATATATGACATGTTGTATTATTTTAAGCAAACTAATCAGAAGAGATAAAAAAGACTATGTACTCATAAAAATATTAACCACTGTTACACAATGTAGGGTTTCTCAGCTGTTAAAAACAATGACATCATAAAATTTGCAGACTGATAAATGGGACTAGAAAAAAATCATCCCGAGTAAGGTAACACAGGACTATGTCTCCTCCTCTCTCTCTCTCTGGCTCTTTTGTTCTCTTGATCTCTGGCCTTCTTGTTCTCTCTCTGTCCCCTCACCCCTTCCCCCTTCCCTTCTTTCTCTCCATGTGCTCATAGCTGGCCTCTATTTCTCTTCTCTCTCTCTCTCTCTCTCTCTCTCTCTCTCTCTCTGTGTGTGTGTGTGTGTGTGTGTGTGTGTGTGTGTGTGTGTTTCTCTCTCCCTCACTCTCTCTCTCTCCCTTTCTCTGCCTCTACTACACTGTTAACACCCTGAATAAACTATTCTATACTATTTCAGTAGTGTGAATGCTCCCTCGGGGGAAGAGATGCCTCTGCATCTGCAGGGCACTGTTGGGGAGCAACTTGTGGTTCATAACTTACTATGAGAAAAAAAAAAGAAACACCTCAAAGACTCAAACACATATTCCAATGCCTGGTCCAGACCCTTGGGTGACCACACCCCTCTAAAGCAGCTTGTCTCTCACATCTCTTCCCTCCAGGCCTAGGGTAGAGACACTTTCTTGTAAGTCTAGGACTTATTTTATGTAGCCTCTAGGGGGCCTTTGTGACAATTTATGCCTCTAGCCTGGCTAGAATTTTGGTTATTTAATTATTCTCAAGACACTGGTACAAATAATCCCAATAATTTCCCAATGTGACGTCTTTGAATATATATTTTAAAACTATCTTCACACATACTGCTGGTGGTCTGATAACTAAAAAATGATTTTTCAAGCACTTACCTATTCGCATTCCCACACCCTTAGTCTGTTCCCATGGCCTGCATGCGCAGTTTGTGTCACAGGCCTGAAACTGCCTGGAAAAACTCATTTTTTGTCACCTCAATCTTATGCTATTGCTACCAGCTTTCTTATTCTGATCCTAGCCAACTATTTACTTGCTAATATAAAAATGTGCTTTTCTCTATCTACCAACCTGCCAAAATTATTTAAGATTTTCTTTCCTATCCTGTCTTAACAGATTTCTACTACTGTCATTAAATCATACAGTTGTAACCAATCAATATAGCCCTCAATTGTGGGGCAGTGGGCTGTAAGAAGCAGCCGGGTGCTTGGTTCCAAGCAGCAAGAGCTTGGAACCCTGGAACCTTACTGGACAGCAGGAGTTCAGCTCTTCTCTCAGGCTCTGGTTCTTTTCATTTAGCTTCAACCCTCCAACAACCACTCCCACAGAGAGGTTTATGGCCAATAATCAGGAGGAACAGGCCTCAGGCCATAGAGAGATTTACATACTAATGAGGTACCTGAAGGCCAGAGGGTGGAGCCAATTAAGCATTCTTCCCCAGCCCCTCCCCAGTTCCTCCCTATTTAACTCAGGTCTGCCCTGGGTTTTGGGGGCGGGGTGCATTCAGATCCATCCACTATCTGCCATGACATTATAGCCAGTAAAAACCCATGGACTTTCTTGTGTCATTGGGGCTGCGCTATGAGGAACTGTGGAGCCATAGCAGCCGTGTCTAACTTCCCCCTAGAGGGACTCTCAGCATTCCCAGCCACAATTAGCTATTGCTGACACCCAACGTGTGGCTTGATCACCCATGCAACTAAGCAAGTACAATAACCTCACCCCTTTGGGGTGCTGCCAGGATCTTTTTTTTCTCCCCTCACCCTCATTTCTCTCGGCTGTGGGCTAGCTGGTCTCACACCCACATTCCCCCTCAGCATTCCCAGCCATTATTACCTACACTCAATCTTGTCAGAAGTCTGCTAATAATATTATTATGATTATTACAGACAGAATTCCCAAAGCTTTTAACAAACCCCATGAGGACTCAGAAAATGTGGACACACATACAAGATACTGCCTGGATTGTGATATGATAATCACTGAAGAATGCAGTGGACAAAACCAGATACATGAGTCAAATGACTTGGCTAAACCAAGGCAATTTCTCATGTCACAGGTTTCCACGCCACAGAGAAAAAAAGCCCTGTTTCTTCCGAACTTGGGTGCCAGACTGACTCTTCACAAAAGACTGTAGAGACCACAGGAACTGTTGGCTAGTGGACTCTCTCATTTTTAAAATAGTATGTAACTGATGTGTAACTGGTTGATCAATGTTTATTCTTTCTCAGCCTTCTGACTACATTGACAACTAAACTTTCACAGATATGGTACCTCATTATCTAAACTCAATTTCTGTCAATGAAATGCTTCATATTTCCTCTTCTTGCTATGCCACTGTTCTAATATCCAAGTTTCTATAAATTTGCCTGAATCTAATAAAACATTCCACTATATAATCCAGCTTTTTAATCAAAATTCTTGTTCTGCTCCACAAGAGTCTCATCTTAAAGACTGCTCATGTTGTTAACTCATGTCCTTATCTCTTTTCTAAATTTATAAGGTACAGGAAACCCACTCAGATCTACCTCTCATGGATCCAGTAGACTCCGTCCAGATAAATACATCTGCTTAAAGTTCCCACTTACTACCTATTCCAGAGGATAGAATTCCTCTGGTTTTCAAATGTACATCTTAAGAAAAAAGTTTTCTTTCTTCCAAACATACTTAATCTTACTCCCTACATCTTGTCAAGTCCAGGCACATCCAGAACAGCTTCAGAGAAGAAACCTCCAGATGTTCCATCTCCTGTCACACACACACAGACACTTCTACTGGACTTGTTCCTTCTGACCTATCCTTAGATGGCTCCACAGACCCTGGACAAGAGAAAAGAGTCAACTCTTCTAATACTGAACAAACATCCCCCATACCCTTTCTTCTAAGTTACCTAGAGACACATCATCCCCAATGCCAGTAGGAAGTAGCCAGATATCAGGACGACCCTATTCCTGCTTCACCATCACCTCTTTCTAATTTTTTTTTAATTAAACCAAAATGGGGGAATATTGACATTCTTCTAAACTCCACCCCCACAATTACATGGCAACAGTAACTCTCCTCTTTTTCTTGAACTCCTGCTTTCTTGTTCTCTTGATCTCCAGTTACTCTCTTGCCTTCTTGTTCCCCTCTGTTTCCTCTACCTTTTCCCCTCCCTTTCCCCCTCTCTGCACTTGCTCATGGCTGGCCTCTATTCTCCTCCTCCTCCTCCCCCTCCTCCTCTTCCTCATCTTCTTCTTCCTCTCTCTCTCTCTCTCTCTCTCTCTCTCTCTCTCTCTCTCTGCCTCTCTCTGCCTCTACTACCCTCTTAACTCCCATCCCCATGTCTTGCATATTCTCTATTCTTTACTATACCATCATGAGGCTGGTCCCTCGGGGGAAGGAATGCTGCAGCATGGGCCTGCTGAGACAACTCCTTCCCCCATACTTCACCACACACCCATAGAACATATTCTATATCTCTTTATTTTTTTATAAACACATCAATGTCAAACTTTATAAGTATATATAAACTTCAAATTAAAGAATAATATTGCTACAATCTATAACTCAAAGACAGAAATAACAAGAAGTGCTCACAAGGAGATGCATGGATCTCCCTGAGAAATGGAAATTAAATAAATTATTCAGTAGATTTTGAAGCAGGTAGAAATGAGAACAGGAGAAATCAAGTTGGAAAGAGAAGATCAAAGGAAAAAATATAGGGGGAATGACTGGTATTGAGGATCAATGTGGGAAGCTACTGAAGTAGAATCTTCCTGAAACATATGAGGGTGACCCTAGTGAACACTCTTAGTAATGGAAGAAATAGAACCTGGACTGGCCATCTTCTATAACTAGGCAAAGGAAGCAACTTGTAGTCACACTGGAACACCAGACCAACCATAAAACTATGGACCTGTCCTGTCTGCAGGAACTTGTGTGAATAGTCACTCAATAACTAGTCTAACTTTAGACCTACACCATGATAGGGAGTATGGTCAGGAACTGGAAACTGAATGGCCCAGAAACCAGGGATAGAAACAAACATGACTGGCAAAGAAAAAAAAATCAACGAAATGATTCATAGATTAGTTCCTTGCCCATTAGAGAGGTTTCTTCCAGCCAATGGTAGGAGCAGATGCAGAAACCAATGAAATATTAGGGTAAGTTCTGGGAATTCTCACAGAAAAGAGGGAGACAGGATCATAAGAAGCAGATGGGTCAAGAATACCAGAAAAACATGACCCATAGAAAGAACTAAGGTTCATCGGGTCTCAAAGAAACTGAGGCAGCAATTAGGAGCATGTATGCACCTCTATATACATGCTGTAGACTTTTAGCTCCTTTGTTTTTTGCCACTCCTAACAGTGAGAGTGGGGGTATTTATGACTCTTTTCTCAGATCAAGAACAGTTAAAAAATTTAAACAGACCTATAACTCCTAGTGAAGTAGAAGCCATAATTAAAAGTCTCCAAACCAACAAAGCCTAGGGACTGCTGGCTTTAGTACAGAACATTATCAGAGTTTCCAAAAGGAATTCATGCCAATACTCCCTAAAATGTTTACAAAAAAATAGAAACAGGGTGAACACTGCCATTTTTTTCTTACAAAGCTACAATTACCCTAATACCTAAAACACATAATATGACAGAGGGGCGGGAGACAGGGGGTGGGGGGGGAGAATTAAGTATCAAATTTCCTAATGAACTCTATAAAAAATTCTCAATAAAATATTCAAAATGGAATCCAGAAACATAAAAAGAGCATCTACCATAATCACATAGGTCTCATCTCAGAGATACAGGGAAGTTTTAAGAAGTATTAATAGATAAACATAATCAGGCTCAAAGAGAAAGAGTACATGATCAGATCATTACATACAGAAAAGTCACTTGACTTAATCCAAACATCCTTAAAGTAATCCACATGTGGTATGCATGCTGGGGACTAAGTGTGGTTCTGTGCCCTCTGATTCCTCTCTCAAGGTATCCAGGTGCCAATGTACACCAGGCTGGAAGAATAAAAAGGAGAGTCCTGAACAAGTGAGGTTTAAAGGATTCCTGGCCTCCTGAGAGTAATTGCAGAGGAGGGAGAAGGCCTTCCTTTGAGGATTTGTTACAGCTATTTAAATAATAATACTCAATGAAACAGCTCTCTTAGGTGACCTTCAGTGAAACATCTGATATATACTTACTTTTTATGGGTGACCAAAGCTATATATGAACCTTGGAGATTGGGAAGGAGTTTTCAGGGTGAAAGTAAAATCATTGACTAGAGTTTAAAGTAGTGTGAATGCCTCATTTGTATGGAGATACATTCCAGGAATCCCAAGTATGTGCTGAACAGGTTCTCATTGGGGAAAGAGGAAGTTGAGCATGTAGTGTTCAAGTGCTAAAGGCTACTTGACATTACACAGGTAGAGGGTATGAGGGGTCTGGTTACACAGACAAGGTCAGAAAAGGAGAAGCCTTGCTGGAAAAAGGGAGACCTCCATTTTACTTCAAGCTCAGGGGAACTATCAGGACATGGTAGACTTCCACATTAGGTAGCAGGGTTTAGTAATACACACACTCCTATGGATAATTGATTTTTGACAAAGAAGCCAAAATACACAATGTAAAAAAGACAGCAGCTTTAACAAATGGTACTGATCAAACTGGATATGGGCATGTAGTGAAGGATCCTAAAGGCTTTTGCCAGTTTTGCCAGTCTTACAACTCCCCCCCCCCCCTTGGGTCAAAGCTAGGCCAAGTTCCATTTTCCACCTAAAAGAACATTCTTGAGTAAACAATTCTCAGAAACAATGCAGAATGTACTGACTGATAGTCATCTGACCTTCTGGAAAGTCCTAGATAGAGTTCAAGTGCTTGTCTAGAAATGTCATGCTTTCTAGCCAATAGATTTAAAGGTCATTATGCTTAGCTAATAAGTTTGAACTATAACCTTTCTGATGTAACCTGTGCCCCCTAAGAAGTATAAAAACTGCTTGTAATAGCCATTCAGCGTTGCCTTCTAGTCACTCACCTTGAGGAACTAATATTTTGTTTGTTTGTTTGTTTTTGTTTTTTCGGTTTTGAAGCCAGGAAATATTTCTTGGATTTCTTGGATAATTGTCTCAATAATTGCCAATTGTCAAAATTGAGAGATGGAGGAGTCTTTTTGGCTCACTGTGCGGTGCTCTGAACGATGCTACTTGTGCTTTGGGTCACCCCAGTGAGCCTGTTCTTTGTTGTGACAGTCATGGCTCTTCTTGCCTTGTAGGATTGCCCAGGTGACTTTGAGATTCCCAGGATGGAATGGCTAGACATCCACCAGCACTAGGTGAGCCGTAGGTACAGTCCAGAGGCCTGAGCACTTGTGGGAAAGCAGCTCTTGACCTGTGCTACAGGCCTAGGTGAATTTTCCCCAGTCCTCCAAATTGACCTGGAGCAAATCAAAGCTAGAACCCCGATGTTTAGGTCCTGCTCAAGTCGTATCAAACTTTGGAAAGGTTGCATCTGCCCCTCAGGGACCCCCAGCATATTCAAAGAATTCACATGTAAAGGGGAAAGGGAGGGGCCTAGTCACTTTCTAGTGTCATTCCACAGTGCTGTGGAAATCTGGAATGACTTCCTTCAGTAGCTCTCAATTCTACCTCTTAGTCTCAGACCATGGGGACAATTACATCTGTCTCTCAGAACTGCCAGGTATTGGTGTGCCTGG
This sequence comes from Rhabdomys pumilio, assembly GCA_030674055.1. Lineage (NCBI taxonomy): Eukaryota > Metazoa > Chordata > Mammalia > Rodentia > Muridae > Rhabdomys > Rhabdomys pumilio. The sequence goes on from JANHMN010000012.1 coordinate 53,056,312, forward strand.
GACCCTGGGAATTATTGGATGTCTAGAAAGTACCCATCACCTCATAGGTGAATTACAAGTTTTTCCAAGGGTTCTGATGGCCCCCAGCCAAAACAGTCACAGTGATATCAGGATGACTGGAGATCTCCCAGAGTGGGCAAAGGCTGGTGTCATTCTCCCTCCTGAAGAGGGCACAATCCTCCCTCTATCTCCCCTAGGCTTATTGCCTGAGGCAGAAACAGCTCCTGAAAGACCTGTGACTCAGAGGATTCCTAGTCCCTTGAATTCCAGAAAGTAGGCCCTAAGGGACAGGTTCAAGGAGACATTTTTGTTTTCTGATGATGAATCGTACTTGAATAAAGAGCACCTGTACCTTTGATCTTGAGGAAATAGGCAGATAGGTGATTATATTGTCTTAATGAGTGACTTCAAATCCTGTCAGAATCTGGTGGCTGTGGCATCACCTGTCCCCCGCTCACGAGGTGTGGCTGGACACGTAGCCTGCCAGCTCTGTGGTTAGCAGGTTGCGGCACTTGGCCCTGTCCCACTTCAGAGACTGATGAGGTTCTCAACGATGTGACTGACAAGAATTACAAAACTCTCGGATTCTCTGAATTATACTTCTGTACGGCTGCTGTGGTTGTTGAATCTGGGGCTTCAACAACAACAACAACAACAACAACAACAACAACAACAAAAAAGACTGGCCTTTGTACCAGCTCCTGCCTATGTGTGGATCCAGCGGCACTTTGTCCAGAAGAGAGATCTTTAGGTCTTGGCACGTGGCCTCTGGACCCGGAGTTGTGGGAGGGAAGATCTGAGACTCTTTCTTGCACTTGGGGCAAATGAAGCCGCTCACCTTCTCTACCACATCAGTGATGGGCAGCTTTGCCTTGTGGAAGAAGCTGATCTCTTTCCGGACATCCTGGCTGGCCACCTCCTGAGGATCACCGCCCCCATCAATATGTGCTGCAGCCAGATACTAGGTCACAGAGAGATGTTCATAAGATGTGCTGGGTGGTGTGTCTATGATGAGGTAGTCCACATCTCCCCAGTCTACACCACGGAGAAACTGGTTGATCATACCATTTTATTTTTGGTCCCCTCCAGATGACAACATCATCCGGACTATTGTGCCTAACTCCTACACTCTGTTGAGTTCTTTGCCACCTTCCAGAATTTGGTACACGGTCTTAGACTTGAAAGATACTTTCTTCTGCCTGACCTTGGAACCCCAAAGTCAAGAATGCTTTGCCTTTCAATGGAAAGACCCAGAGAATGGGACGACCAGTCAGCTGAAGTAGACTAGATTACCGCAAGGATTCTAAATTCGTCCACCATCTTTGATGAGACCCTTCACCAGGTCCCACTCTTTTACCTTCCCTTGGCAATTGAAAGCAATGATCAGTGCCTTGAAAAGACTAATTGTAAAAGGGGTTTTGACTCAGAAATTGGGTCCTTGGAAAAGTCCAGTAGCCTACCCATCCAAAAAGCTGGATTCTGTGGTAGCTAGGTGATCCCCATGTCTTAGATGTCATCTTGGTTGAACTTCTACCTCCCGGTCATATCAGTGCAGAAAGCAGAGCTAATTGTCCTCACCAAAACCTTGAAACCTGGGGCTGGCAAGAAAATTAACATCTACACGGATAGCCGGTATGCCTTGCCACAGCCCACATCCATAGTGCTGTATATCTAGAGAGAGGACTGCTCATGTAAGAGGGAAAAGACATAAAAAACAAGCAGGAAATTTTGGATCTCTTAGATGTCCCGATGAAGCCAGCAACTGTGAATATTATTCGTTGCCAAGGATGTCAGAAGGGAAGAGACTCAATGGCCCAAGGCAATAACCAGGTAGATCAAATGGCTCAAAAAGTGGCTATGCAGAAGCCTATCCTGGTTATGGGCCTGCAAGAGACACCCACTAGGAAATAGGTGTCTGGACTAAGGGATGGACACATTTAGAATGTACAGAAGAAGAAAAGACTTATATTGCTAGTCACCCTACCAATTATTACCTGGAATCTCTAGAATAGTGTAAAGTATGCCAGCAAGTGATTACTCATGTTCAAAAGGCAAACAGGGAAAGAGACTTAGGGGAGAACATCCTGGGGCACATTGGGCGGTGTGTGTGTGTGTGTGTGTGTGTGTGTGTGTGTGTGATTTTATAGAAGTTAAGCCAGGAAAATATTGTTACAACTATCTTCTAGTCTTTGTAGATACTTTCTCTAGATGGCTTGAGGCTTTCACCACCAAGCAGGAATCTGCTACCATGGTAACAAAAAAGATAATAGAAAAAATCTTCCCAAGGTTCAGAGTGCCCAAGCTATTTGGATTGGATAATACTCCAACTTTTGTTTCTAAGGTAAGTCAGGAATTTGCAGAGATATTGAAGACTAATTGGAAGCTTCATTGTGCTTATCATCCCCAGAGCTCAGAGCCAGGTAGAGAGAATGAACAGAACCCTAAAAGAGACCTTACTAAATTGTCCTTGGAGACTGGTGCTGACTGGGTGATGCTCCTTCCCCTGGCCCTGTTCTAGGCCTGGAATACCCCCTACCATTTTAACCTGACACCTTTTGAGATCCTGTTTGGTACCCCAACTCTCTTGGTGTCCACTGGGATACCTGGAGGTATGCCAACTCACTTATAGAAACCTCTTGTTGAGGCTCCAAGTGGTGGAGGGACCTTTCCTGTTGCTGCTAACCACTCCCACAGCCCTTGAGGTGTATGGTATTGTGGCCTGGGTGCCTGCTTCCTATGTGAAATCTGCAGATGCCCTGCTCTCTGGGGACCCCCAGTGAACTGTATAGAAGACGGACAATCCACTCAAGCTCAAGATCACTTGACCTTGATCATGACCACCTGGTGGTAACTTTGGATTCTGGTTCCTTCCCCCCATCTATGAAGCCCTCATGTGCCCATCCACCAAACCTGGACAGTGGTCTTTATTAGAACCAGATATGAGGTCATCTCCCTGATGGCCTCCAAACCCCTTAACACATGGTGGCCTGACCTCAGTCTCAACTTATGCCAACTGGCAGCAGGACTTGACTCATGGGACATTTCCATACATGAAGGGAATAGACTACGAAGTGTGGGGGTAGGATCTCCTGTAATAGTTTGAAGGGGCAGGACCTCAGGTTAGGAGGTTGGAAAATAGGGTACGGACACCCTATGAAAAGGTGTCATCTGATTCCCATCTATCCTTGCCCTCAAGACAGAAGAAGTTGAGAAAAAGCTTACCAGTGTGGAGGTGCAGAACAATACTATTGTGCAGCATGGGGATGTGAAACCACAGAAGACACCTATTGGAATCCCTCAACATCATGAGATCTGATCACATAAAGAGAAAATATTCAGCTTAGGAACCATAATATGGACTCACTGGAGGTTTATGTGCTGCCTTAGCTTAAGAGTGCTGCTTTTACACAAACCATTCCTTGGGTGCTAAAGACTCAATTGCTAAGGTGAGAAAAGGGCTAGCCAAGGAAAAGAGAGAAAGAGAACAGAGTCAGGGCTGGTTTGAGTCTTAGTTTAACTCCTCCCCTTGGTTAACTACCCTCATATCCACCTTGTTAGGATCCCTAATTGTTCTCCTGCTATTGTTGACCTTTGGACCCTGCATAATGAAAAGACTTATAGCCTTCATAAAAGAGAGAATAGGAGCAGTACAGCTGATGGTCCTGTGCCAACAATATGAGACCCTAAGTACAGGATCTGAAGAATATGGTACTTTCACACAATGAAATAGTACTTTCACACAATGAAATAGTACTCTGCTATTAAAAACAAAGACATCATGACATTTGTAGGCAAATGAAAGGACCTAGAAAATATTATCTCAAGTGAGGTAACCCAGACTCAGAAAGACATATCACATGTATTCACTCATAAGTGAATATTTGCCATAAAGTAAAGGATAACCCTGCTACAATCCACAGACCCAAAGAAGCTAAGTAACAAGGAATGTCCAAGCAAGAATATTTGAATTCCACTGAGAAGAAAAAGTAAACTAGAAATCAGAGGTAGATTGAGGGAGGGATTGGAGTGGTAGAATGGGTGGGGAGGGCAACTGAAGGGATCAAGGGTAGGGAGGAAAGAGGGAGAGAGAATTGGGATGAGAACACCAACCCAGACATAGAACCTTTGATACACAATTGCCCCACCTACAAGACATGCAAGGATACACAGGGAGCAGAGGGTGAGGGAATGCCCAAACAGTTACTTGACTATCTTGATATCCATGCCATAAGAGATAATCCACCACTGACACTATTAATAATATTCTGCTGTAATTGCAGACTATCATAACTGTATGCCTAACATAAGTGTAATCTAAGAGGCTTCAGCAACTAATGGAAACAGATGCAAAGACTGTTGTGGGGTGTGGAAGTGACCCTGGTAGAGGAAGAAATGGAATGGGGACCAAAGCTCCTATGACTCCTCAAGGAATCCTGATCTACCACCATACATGATCTTAAGATGACTCCTGGCACAGTAGTGAGACAGAACAAAGAACTCAAGGCCTGGGCAATGGCTGTTTCCTCTGTCTTCACAGAAATCTCCTCAGGAGATTGACCTCTCTCCTACAGAGTCATGCAGACATAAATTAGATTCAGCAGGACAACATGTGTAATGCCTTACTTGGCCCTTAATTTTGTAACTGCACCTTGATTGGCTGAAAAATTGTATATAAGTTTATGTACTGTACAGGAACGTTAGATATGCACCCTGGTGCTGGTCTCCAGAATCTGACTCCTGAGATACTTCACTGGCTCCATTTTTACTTCAGCTTCTCCAGGTTCTTGTTGCCACAGCTGGAGCTTGAACAGTGATCCCCACATGTGGACTTCTCTAAGTAACATGAGTAACTACAACTCTCATCATAGAGACTATCAGCTAAAAGTATTGAAAGGGATATTGGAGAATAAGTGACTTCGATTTTCTGAAAGGTAATTGAACAATTTTTGTGACAAAGACTTAGACTTTTCTCCAAGGCTGCAGGCAGGACAGGTATGGGATGAAAGCTCGTGGAAGCAAGTAGCTTGGACTGCACAGCACAAGGAACATGAAGACTCCTTGCTGCCTTACTTCCATCCTATAATCTCATCACTCTTGAGCTGCCTCTGAGGTTCTGACAGCCCAGTAATGGCAGTGGAGACAGAATCGGCAGAAGCAGGAGGGGGTGCTTCAGATAACGTAGCTGTGCCCACAGATAAGAGTGCAGATTCAGAAAAGTTTCCTGCTGCCCTTATAGATAAGAACACCACTGGTGATGATACTTCTGCTTCCCCTTTAGATAAAGGCACAGCCATATGTGATAGGAAATCACCATTACCATATCCCTGGCAAGCTACCCTGAGCAGGGTGCAATGAACAGAAGAACCCAGAGAGAAGGGGAGGCAAAAGTTTGCCCTTGTCTCCAACCTCTAGGGCTACCAAGTGATGGAGAAGAGTGAAGAAAAGGAGTCACATGTGCTCCCCCTATATAAGGTCAGACATGACTCCTTGGCTCTTGCCACTGCCTTTCCTGTAATCCTTCACCCTGCCCCAGAGGGAAATCCTAACATGAGAGCCCTACATTCAATGAACATTACAGAAGTATAGGAAATCTATGGTAGAGAATGGGTTACATCCTTCCCTCATGGAGAAAATGTTTAAATCTATGCCACCATTGAATATCCCACAGGATTGGAAAACAACTATGAGTGATATGTTATCTGGGGGCCAAATCCTTCAATGGAAGGTTAGGTTCTATGATGAAGAAGTGCTGAGTGACAGTAATTCAGATTAGGGTATCTAGCTGCCACCAGACTCTGACCAGGGAAGGGAACTTTTCTTACCCAGCAGTATAAATGCAGTGCCCTCCTAATTATTTTGATCAAGTGAACTTGTATGCTATGTAAGATGTAAAATGGGCAACAGAGGAAGCCACAGTACTCTTTAGTAGACTAAAACAAAAGTCCTTGGAATCCTTTGCAGATTTTGCCTTTGAGTATAGCTGACAGTTAACTGCCATATTAGCCATCATGCTGAGGCAGAGGGTCTTGCTAAGAAATTGATTTGGGAAGGAGTGACCACTGAAGCCTGTAAGGCAGTAACTCCTATATGGATTAGAGAGCTAGAGGACTGGATACATGCCACCAAAAATATAGGCACATGGTCAGGCTATGCTGAGAGCCTAACAGATGTTCTTGTCATACATTTAAAAGCCAGGAATGGCACTAACAAAGGGAAAGGATGCTGGTATTGTAAGGCCAAGGACATCTTTCTAGACAACGCCTTAATAAAAATCAGGAAAAAGAAAAAAAAAAAGAGGCAGCCCTAACTGTACCCCAAATGTAAAAAGTGATTTTATTCGATGAAGTATTATAGATCTAAGACAACTAAGAATGACGATCCTTTAAAGTTCCATCAGGGTAACCTCTACTACTGAGATTAATGGGAAATCAGAAAGTGACCACTATTATGTAAAGTATTCCTATAATGAAGAATCAGGCCAGGATGAAGCTAAAATTTGAAGGCATCATATTTGGAGGCATTGGAGATACAGAGGAGGATTTAGACTTTTATTTAAATTAAGGAGGTCCTCCCTTCCTGGAACCCCTGCCTTTGGCCTCAAGTAAAAGGCATTGGTGGTTTGATCATTTTCTAGCAGACTGATCATTGGTTTCTTGCTGTTACTTGGCAGATAATAATGACAATCAAAGAGACATCTGGCCTCTGGGCCTTTTTGGCCTGCCAAATAACTTAGGGGAAATAGATATACTTGGCAACATGAATGTCATGGTAATCATAGACAATATGGCCTTTTATAATGACTGTATAGTCCAGGATAAACTGAGCATGTGACACCCTGAATTCTAGTGGCAGGTCCCCCCTTAAACTTTTCTAGAACTCTGATGACACAGTTTGGGCTAAGCAATGACCTGGGTGGGGGTAAATAACTACTGAATTATTAAAGCTTGTGGAGAAGCAGTTACAATTAGGAAGTGTAGAGAGCCCTGGACAAGACCGTGGAATTAACCATACTTTGTAATAAAGAAAAAAATTGGGAAAGTTTGAATTTTTACATGATTTAATAGCAATTGATGCAATGGTGTAGTCTAGGGGGGTCATCCAACCAGGCTTACCTGCATTATCTGTCATACCAAAGACTTACTATATAATAACTGTAGATATTAAGAACTGCTTCTTCTCCACACCCCTACAGGAAGAGGTTATACAATTGTCTTTTCAATGCCAGCAACCATTCATCAAACACCCATGCAGCATTATCAATGGAGGGTGTTATGTCAGTGAATAAAACATAGCCCTACCATCTGCCAGGTGTATATATGGGAGACCTTGTGATCTGTAGCAGATAATTGCTTTGTTATCCATTATATGGATGATATCCTCATTGGTTGTAATGAATCTGATTGGTTATGCTGAATCTGAGTGGATCCAAAGTAAATTGACCATTGTAATTGCTGCTTTGCAGAAGTCTGTATTGTACATTGCAGCAAAAAGTGTACAAAGACAGAAACATTATTTTTAGGTCACTTCATTATGGGTAATATTATTGAACCTCAAAATCTTTAAGTCATTTTCCTCAAGCCTCTGGTATTCAGGCAAACCTTTCTGGGAAATCTGGCTTGGATCCGACCTAGCTTGTCTGTCACATCTGGGCAATTGCCTTCCACCCCCTACTTCAGCTCTTAAGGGATCCTAAAAGGTAGATGTTATCACAGAAACTTCTGAGGCTAGAGAGGCATTTAAAATTGTCAACAACAGTCTTTAACACTTCAACAGACCTGCTTTCACAAATTTCACAAATTTGACCCTGCTCTAGAGCTCTGGAGTCTGGTTTAACCCACCAAAAGCCTCCTCACTGGAACAATCTTCAACTTCCTGACATGATTCTCTATTGGACTCATTTTGCTTACTCCCCTGCACAATAACACAATTAATAGATACTTCTTTTATTTTTTTACCAGCTCATAACATACTGAAAATGTCCCTTACAAACCTTAACATATTTCGCCAATGATAATATACTGCTTTCCCAGGACCTTCTGGTCCATTGCCTAAGGTGTTTTTAATAAATTATCAGGGAAGATTAGATGAGAATTTTCCAAGACATAAAATCTTTTCTATTTTCTGTGTGCCACCAATTGTCAGAAAATCCTATCCTTGAGGGAGCTATTGGCTTTAAAGATGCCTCTAAGTTTGTATTTGTGTATATTATTCACCCCCAAGGAACATAAAACAAAAATAAAACAAAAAACCCAAAACCCAACTCTTGCAGCTAGGTGTGTTGAATTTAAACAATCAGGTGGGACTTTTATAGGAGAATGCTTTTACAGGATCTTGCTCAAGTTAATTGTGATCCATATTATCCTGCTATCTGCTTGACACAATAACAAATACACCTTATACATCAGCTGCATAATAATATTGTCTCAATTAATGCTACTCATCTAGATGTTAATACTTTGGGCCAAATGTCTGGATTCTTTAAGCATGTTGGGTCAAAGCTACTCCAATTTGTTTCTCCTACAAACCTTTTTATTTATCCTATTATTCTTTTTGGAGATGGAATTTTATTTTTCATAATCTGGGCCATTGACCTATAACAGTGCAGCAGCTCCACACCAAATTTCTTTTATTAGAAGTATTCAGCCTTATAACCAAGAAAGAAGAGGGACCTGTGGGGGATATGAAGGCAAACCTGGAGGAGGAAAAAAAAATGGATTGGAGAGCAAAGCTCCTGTAACTCCTTGAGGAGTTCCAAACTACCATATACTGTACATGACCTAAGATGGCTCTCAACACACCATTGAGACAGAACAAAGGACCTGAGGCCAGGGTGATAGCTGATTCTCCATCTTCACAGATATTGCCCTGGATAATTCACCCCTTGCTGACAGAATTATGGCCAAGCTAATTAGATTCAGCTGGACAACACTTGTAATGCCATGCTTGACCTTCATTATGTAACAGCACCCTGGTTGGCTGAAAAACTGTATAAAAGTTTATGTATTGAGCAATAAAGTTAGATATGCACCCTGAAGCTGCTCTCTGGAATCTGAATCCTGGAATTCTTTGGGGGTTCCATTTCCATGCTCCACCCCCCATATCCCAGTTCCTGTTGCTGCAAAGACCCACATCTAACATTATGTTCAAAATTCTGTCAATCCTGTGGAAGATGAGGAAGAAAGGTTATAGGAGCCAGACATGTCAAGGACACTACAAGAAAACCTATAGAATCAATCAACGTGGACCCATAGGGGCTCACAGATATGAAACCACCTACCAGAAAGTATGCATAGGATGGACCTAGACCCTCATATGTAACATATGTAACATATCTGTTACCACATATGTAACAGATGTGCAGTTTGGTCCTCATATGGGACCCATAACAGCAAGAGGGTGTCTCTGACTCTGTTGCCTACTTTTAGACCCCTTCCTTTAACTGGGGTGCCTTTTCTATCCTCAATAGAAGAAGATTGCCTAATCTTACTACAACTTGATATGCCAAGACTGGCTGATATCAATAAGAGGCCTCTTTTTCTGAGTAGAAAGAGGTGAGTGTTGGAGGATGGGGAGGTGAAAGATAAGGACTTGGACATGAAAGAGAAGAGGAAAGTTAACTAATAAAGCAATTACTTCATTAACAAATATAAAATAAAATGAAAAAGAAAAGAAAAAAGAAAGAAACCTGACACTTCATTATGAGGCAAAAATCTTCAAAGTTGCCTTTGAGTTTATTTTCTGATGGCTAGCTACTTCTGGGCAAGTGGCCTACGCTTAAGAAAGAATGAAACTTTCTTAATAGAGGCAGGTCTACACCAAATGCAGTCTTCAAGCTGAAAGAAGAAAATTGAACACATGCTTCCATGTCTACCACAGAGCTTACCTCCAATATTTATCATTTGAAAATAAAAATTTAGTTTTCTTTATTATTTTTTAAATCTGAACCCAAAAATCAATTTTCTAAATAATTTAACAATTATAGTTACTTTTTTCAAGTTTTGACAAATGTATAGTTGTATGTCTCCCCTGTTTACTACATTATCCAAAATGAATTTAACATCCTATGTATTCCCTTACATATTTCATATTCAGTTACTTTTTTCTTCGACTTAGTCACTGACACCCAACAATTTCAATTGTTTTTTATTATAGCTTGTTCTTTATAGTGTTTGGGATGTTTATTAAGTTAGTTTACTTCATTTATTAAATGTTCTATGTGTTTTTCTCTCACTTAAAATAAGTATGAATAAATGTGTCATCAAATTTGCATAGAGGTTTCAGATGAACCTATCTGCAAATGACAAATGATTGAGGAAAATTTGTATAGACATTTCTCCCAATCATATAGATATCTCTAGCTGTATAGGTAGAATGTCATAGTACAATCCTGTAATTTAGTTCACAACAAATGCACTACAGACTATTGTGAATTTAAGGACAGGTTAAATTACAGACTGAGACTCTTTACAAAATGCAAAAAAAAAAAAAAATCCTAAAAATTGGTAATCTGATTCTTTGTGCATATGACAGGAATTTAGGCTATCTGGTAAGAGTCTTATTGATTTCTATCTCACCCCCAAATTTTTGTTATCTGGGAATTCATATTATTTGCAGTTTAACTGATGAATACTGATACTCATTATTTATACCTGTAATTTTATCGTGTCGCATACTGTTTATATTTCTCTTTCATACATTGTTGCCATTTTACAGAATTTTGATAATCTATATTTTTACTAATTTTTAAATTTTTAAAATTAATATAAAAATTAATTTTATATATACATATATGTGTATATATTGCAAATATATTTTAGTAGCTCATGATCTAAAAATATAATACCTGGGATTATCAAGTGAGTCAGAAATATGAAGCTGATAGTCTTTATTTATGTATACATATATATTTGTCTCTTTATTTGTTTTTTTTTTTTCTAGACAGGGTTTCTCTGTGTAGTCTTGGCTGTCCTGGAACTCACTATGTAGACCAGGCTGGCCTCGAACTCAGAAATCCACATGCCTCTGCCTCCCAAGTGCTGGGATTAAAGATGTGCACCACCACTGCCTGGCTATTTGTCTCTTTATTAATAGCTGGATGGATGGGTAAACAGCACAGTAAGAGCAGACCAACACAAAGATAAATACTACATGGGATTAATTCATGCCTTGACGTGCATATTTTCTTGAAAGTAATCTGCCTTGAATAGTTCAGAAGTTATCAATTCAGAAGTCAATCTACTTCAGAAAAACTATTCCTTATATATATAAAATGCACATAAGTTGGTGGGCTTTAAAATATGCCTTCTGTATGAATCCTCTAATTGTTAAAAGGAAGATTCAAAGAAGGTTGTTATAACCTACCAATATTGTAAATGAAGTGATAATGAACAGAAAAACGGCTGAGAAAAGGAGAGTCATAGGGATAGTGCCATAGAAATATACTGCGATGCTTCAGGAATCAAAGGAAATCTGTGGAGAAAACAATATATTCAAAATGATTTCAGTAAAAATTATTGGGAAAATTATTTGTCAATAAACACAATGACAAATCTAGATGTAGCCATTACAAGTTTAAAAATGTAAGTAAGGCTGGAGATATAACTCAGTGGGTAAAGAGCTTGCTGGGAAAATATGAGAATCTGAATTAAAATCTCAAGAACCTGTGCAAAGTGTGGTGCTAGAACACATATCTGCAGTTCCTTTTCTTCTAAGGTAAGATTGGAGGCAGATATTTGACAATCCTTGATTCGTTTGAGTACACAGTGGTAAATAAGAAAAAACTTTGTCTCAAAGAAAGTAGGATAAGTCTGAGTAGTCTCAAGGTTGTCCTCTGACCTTCCCACAAGAGTAGTTGTATGTATGTATGCATTGGAATTCACAAACACCAATAGGCACACATTTATGCACACATATCATATTTACACATACAAATAGGTATTTTGAAGTAAATTAAAGTGATCCAGATATAAATGCAGTGTGCTAAACTTTAAAGCATTTAGGATAACATATATCAATATTTTTTTTGTGAACTTAGATTATTTAAATAAAATGTCCAAAATATGTGACCTGTAAATATAAACCATTATCAGCTGTATTAAATTTATATATATATATATATATCTTTTAATTTTTTAAATATATATAATCTTTTAAATATATATATAATCTTTTAATTTATTTTAGTTTTACTTTTACAAGAGAAAATCATACACCTTTTATTCTTCTTATTCAATTACATGCAGATCCTCACAAGAGACTAAAGATTTAAAGAAACAACAGGGCAGAAAACTTTTATATCTTTTGAGACAAAGAATCATAAATCTGTGCAAAGAAAGGATAGGACAGAAGGGTACAGGAAGGGACAAGACATTCCAGGACACCACAAGGATATATAGGTGAATTGTAAAGCTGACAGAAGGGTTGGCTCAGTAAGAATATTTGTGCCGGTTCATTGCAATAATTCTGTGTTGCTGGTGGAGAAGGGTTATTTCTCATTCTTGTACAGAAAAGGCTGCCTCCCTCAAATAATTCTTACAGTGTGCTCACATTAAGAAAGTAGAGGCTGGCGAGCTCTTTCTACAAGAATAGTTTCTTGAGGAGTTCAACTGAAATTATCAAGAAACTAAAAGGACATATTTGGGGGTAAATATTCCTTAACTGAGTTGCCATTTCATAGCACCCACAAAAAAAATGTGCTCCATCTGCAGACTTCTGCACAGAACATTCCTTTCCATACATATGCTTTCTATCCTGCTCTAGCTATTCTTGTATGTAGTACTACCTACAGTATGGGGTCAATTGGACCATTTCATGAGAGACTTACATGAAATGACACCAGTAGTAACAGCCAGTGGATTTAAAGCCTTTCATACTCCCAAGAATGATAAGCATTGAATGAATTAGCTCTAGCTTTCCCAGAAGCCTTCTGCATGAGTCTGCAGGCTCTATTCTACCTGGAAAAGAGACTGTGTCCTCAGAGGGTTCTCCCTCTCAGGGACAGATAGGTCTCCATGCTGTTTAGCAGAAATTACCCTTGACACCTGCAACTGGGAATAAAACTGTGTGTCAGATGTGTCTCACAGAGATATTGGAGCTTGGCTAGATATTCTACCAGTACAAGATGGTGTGAAGGGACTAAATTTCATGTACCTTTTCTTTTCCATTGTATGTAGTTGCTGGGAAGACTGAGGGTTCCTCCAAGGGGAAGTTTTGTGGCTGGGAACGCTAAGAGTGTTCCAGGGTGAAGTTAGGCAAGGCTGCTGTGGCTCCATGGTTCCTCACTGTGTGGCCCCAATGACATGAAAAAGTCCATGGGTTTTTACAGGCTTTAATGTCGGGATAGTGTATGGATCTAGATGCAACCCCCTTATAAAACTCAAGGCAGATCTGAGTCAAATAGGGAGGGAGTGGGGAGGCACTGGGGAAGAATGCTGAATTGGCTCCACCCTCTGGCCTTCAAGTACCTCATTAGTATGTAAATCTCTTTAGGGTCTGAGGCACTGTTCCTCTTGACTGTTAGTCTTAGACCTCTCTGTGGGAGTGTTGTTGGAGGACTGAAGCTAAATGAAAAGAACCAGGGTTTGAGAGATCTGAACTCCTGCCTGTCTGCTAAGGTTTCCAGGTTCCAAGCTCATGCTCTACCAAGAACCCAGCTGCTTCTCACAGCCCACCACCCCACATTCCATCTTGCTTTGAATGTAATCGAGAACTTTGTTGGGGCCAATACTGCCAGGAAAGGACATTCCAAGAAGACCACTGATAGCCATTGCTATCTAGGAATCATGCTCCTAGCTCCTCAGAACAGTAAGATTTCTTTCTGCATTAGCATTCCAACACATATTATAGCATTTCCTTCTTTCTGCATTAGCATCCCAACACATAAGCATTTCTTATGTCAATGAAGACATAAGAAAGTCACGACATGAACTGCCCCAAAGTCTACCAATTTAAATGTGTGTGTAGGTTGGTGGGTGCTGGGTCAGGGATACAATTTATTATATGGCATCTAGTAGAACTCCTGTGTGCCTTCGCTCTGTGTTTTAACTTTGCCCACAATGAAAACAGTCCATTGTTTCCTCATCTATGCCATGTTCTCTCTCTCTCTCTCTCTCTCTCTCTCTCTTTTTTTTTTCTTTCTTCCTTTCTTTTGCTTTTTTATTGATTATTTTATTTATTTACATTTCAAATGCTGTTCCCATTCCCAGTTTCCCCTCCACAAACCCCTTATTGCACCTTCCTCCCCCTGCCTCCTTGAGGCTGCTGCCCCACCCACCCACCCTCTCCTGACTCACTGCTCTAGCATCCCCCTACACTGAGGCATTGAACCTCCATAGTACCAAGAACCTCCCCTCCCATTGATGCCAAGTAATGCTGGAACCATGGATCCCTCCATGTATATTTTTTCTTTGTTGGTGGTATATCCATGGATGCTCTGGTGGGAAGGGTGCAATTAGTTTATATTGTTGTTCTTCCTGTGGGGTTGCAATCTTCTTCAGCTCCTTCAGTCCTTCCCCTAGTTCTTCCATTGTGGTCCCCATGCTCAGTACTATGCTTGGCTGTGACCATCTGAATCTATATTGGTCATGGGCTGGCAGAGCTTCTCAGGGGACACTTATAACAGGCACCTATCAGCAAGCACTTCTTGGCATCAACAATAGAGTCTGGGTTTGCTGCCTGCATATGAGATGGATCCAGAGTTAGGACAGTCTTTGATGGCCATTCCTTTCATTTCTGCTCTAATCTTTGTCCCTGTACTTCCTTTAGACAGGAACAATTCTGGGTTAATATTTTTGAGATAGGTGGATGGCACCATCCCTCAACCAAGGGCTGTGCCTATCCACAGGATATGGTCTCTACAGGCTCTATCTCCTCTTTGTTGGATGTTTTGGCTAGTGTCGTTACTGTTGGGTCCTGTGGATCTCTTGCTACCCTGACATCTGGGAGTTTATAGTGGTTACTCCCAGTTCCCCATTCACCACTGCTATATACCTCTGTTCAATTTCCTGACCCTCTGTTTTTTCTCCCCTTTCTCCTTCCTTTGGCCTCCCCTCCCTCCCATGTACCTCCCTTACTTACCTCCTGTAATTATTTTGTTCCCCCTTCTAAGGAGGACTGAAGCATCCACACTTTGGTCTTCCTTCTTCATGAGCTTCATATGATCTGGGATTTATATAGTGGGCATTCCAAGCTTTTGAGATAATATTCATTTATCAGTGAGTATATACCATGAGTGTTTTTTTTTTTTTTTTGTGACTGGGTTACTTCAGTCAGTATATATTTTGGTTTCATCTATTTGCCTGTGAATTTTCTGAAGTCATTGTTCTTAATAGCTGAGTAGTACTCCATTGTGTAAATGTACCCCATTTTCTGTATACATCCTTTTGTTGAGGGAC
Source organism: Rhabdomys pumilio (assembly GCA_030674055.1). NCBI lineage: Eukaryota > Metazoa > Chordata > Mammalia > Rodentia > Muridae > Rhabdomys > Rhabdomys pumilio. The sequence continues at coordinate 53,071,704 of JANHMN010000012.1, forward strand.
ATCTGGATTGTTTCCAGTAAAAAAAAGAAGAAATCCAGTGATAGTTAAACTATCCTCAACAATAAGAGAACTTCTGTGGGAACTGCCATTCCTGACTTCAAGCTCTACTACAGAGCAATAGTGATAAAACCTACATGGTATTGGCACAGACACAGACAAATATATCAATGGAATAGAATTGAAGACCCAGAATTAAATCCACACACATATGGTCATCTGATCTTTGGCAATGAAGCCAAAACCATCCACTGGAAAAAAAGATAGCATATTCAACAAATGGTACTTGGTCAAGAAGAATACAAATTAATCCATTCTTATCTACTTGAACAAAGCTCAAGTCCGCATGGATCAAGAACTTTCACATAAAACCAGATACATTGAATCTAATAGAACAGAAAGTGGGAAAGAGCCTCAAACACATCAGCACAAGGGAAAATTTTCTGAAAAGAACACCAATGGCTCAGGCTCTAAGATCAACTATTGACGAATAGGATCTCATAAAACTGAAAAACTTCTGTAAGGCAAAGGACACTATTACTAGGATAAAACATCAACCTACAGACTGGTTAAAGATCTTTATCAACCCTACATCTGATAGATGGCAAATGTCCAGTATATACAAAAAACTCAAGAAGTTAGACTCCAGAGAACTAAATAACCCTATTAAAAATGAGGTACAAAGGATTCACAGCTAAGGAATCTTAAATGGTCAAGAAGCACCCAAAGAAATGTTCAATATCACTAGTCATCAGAGAAATGCAAATCAAAATGACCCTGAGATTCCAATACACACCAATCAGAATGGCTTGGATCAAAAACTCAGATAACAGCAGATGATGACAAGGATGTGGAGAAAGAGGAACACTCCTCCATTGTTGGTGAGATTTCAAGCTAGTACAATCATTCTGGAAATCAGTCTGATGGTTCCTCAGAAAATTGGATATAGTACTACCTGAAGACTCAGGTATAACACTCCTGGGCATATACCCAAAAGGTGCTTCAACATATAACAAGGACCATGCTCCAGTACATTCATAACAGCCAATGCTTTGTTTTCATTTTTCTTCCATCGATTCCCCTTTCTGCTCTCATCTGCTCATTTCTTTCTTAACTCAATGTCCCCTATTTCATTTCCATGTCAAATGTATTCTGTTGCCATCACTCTCCACTGAAAACACCTTTTTCTTATATTTGATTTCACTCTAGTTTTACAACCTAGAAACATAACCACAGAAACATATGCACTCACACATAAAAGTTAAAATCTAAGATCTCTGTATAAGGAAAAACATAATGTATTTGTTTTCCTAAACTTGGGTTACTTCACTTAATATAACTTTCAGTTATATCTTTTCCCCTGCAAATGTCATCATTTCTTCCATCTTGTGACTAAAAAATATTTACTGTACATGTATAACTTTGCTAAAATTCCCTTTCAGAAGAAGATTTAAGAAATGCTTTCCTTTTTCTTAAATTCCTTACATCAAACCCACTTAGAATTCCAACAAAGTTTATTTTGAGGAACAAATATGTTTAATGAAGTTCCTTCTACATCATAGGTGTGAGGTTACTCACACTGGTGCATGTATTTCTATAATGGATAGCACCTGGAAAACCTTACTCATCTGGTTTGAGGGCTTCCCTATAGCTTCATAGGCGAAGCACCAGATCTAGTCTTCCCTCACCTTTGTATAATTTAGTCCCTCTCCTAAAGCACATGCTGAGCTTCCAGTTGATAGGAAGTAGTAGTTGGATACTCATGAATGCTGTGTGTGTGGGGGTGGGGGGGTCGCGTGCATGCGTGCGCATGCCCATACACTCTCACAAATTTAGCTGGGAGAATCTTTTGCAAGAAGACAAAAAGGAATGTCTCAAGATATCAGTAACTTGGCTGGGAAGATAGTGATTCGGAAAAGCATTACAATGATTATATTCATTCATCTCTTTACGACCATTTAGCTATTGTGACAAATATTTTATTAAGCATGGATATACGGTTTCTCTGATATTAAGACTCAGAATCCTACAGATTTGTAACATAGTGTGGAATAGATAAGCCAATGATAGTTCTAATGTTAGTTTTATGAGGAACCACTGCAAGTGCCAAGGTAGTCATACAAATTTGCACTCTCTCCTCTTTTTCCTAACATCTTAGCTAATATGTTGTCACTTTTAAAAATTATAGTCATTCAATATGGGGTGAGGTAGGTTCTCAGAGCACCTAATTTTAATTTGAAAATTTCAGATGACTAAAGATTTGCAATATTTTTTAAAATATCTACTAGCTATTCACATTTTTATCTTTTGAGAACTTCTTGATGTAACCATTCTGACTATAGTAAGATAGACTCTTAAAGTAAATTTAATTTGCATGTCCCTGCTGGCTGAGGAGCCTCCTCTATGAAAAGGACATTTCAACAGCTCATTGATTTGGAAAGAACTAAATATCTCAAATACCATCTGATTTTTTTCTTGACCTAATTCTACAACACTTTATATACAAAAAACTGCTCCAAAAATAAATGAAATTTAAAAAGAGAGAAATAGAAAGCTTCGAGAGGGAGAAGGAATGAGAAACAGATAAGGGAAGAGGAGAGAGAGAGTAAAAGAGAAGGGGAGAGGGAAAGGGGGAGGGAGAAGGAGAAGGACAGACGGAGAGAGGGAAAGGGAGAGGAGAGAGAGAGTGGAGAGTAGAGAAGGAAGAGAAGGAAGGAGAGGGAAAATTGGAATTTTATCTGTCTTGCCCTGTTGCATTGATTGAATCACTAAGAGTAACTGCATTAGGAATTCATAATTGGTGACTTTCAAAACATTGTTTGTGCTCTCACACAAACATTCTGTCTAGTAGTTAAGTCTAAAGAACAAGTGTTAATCTCTACTGTTACAAGAACCAAAGAGACAAGTCTGTGTTGTCAACATTGACTTTCCTTCCTGACAACAATACTCACTTTACTATTCATGTTTCAGTGTGATTATTTGTTGTGATGCACTTGAGAAGATTTAGGGTGAGAGCTAAAAGCCAAAGAATAAGCCTTCCAGGGTACCAAAATACAATTAGCACAATTCAGCAAAGAACAATGAATACTGACAAAGGAAATACAAACTCATTTTATATTCTAGTCAGAGGGAATCCAACTAAGAGGACCTTGGAATTAGACATGTGCTATTCTTTCTTTCTATGCTGTGTTGATGTAATGAATAGCTCACATGTTGATTGAGGTGGATACATGGCAAAGGGCAACAGACTGAAGCTTAGTTACTGCTAACTCAGCACATTATCACACTGCTACAAGTTCTAACCAAATTTTTCATGCTGGAATATTTTCAGTACTTAAATCATTCACCTCTTCATTTCATCTTACTGACTTAATTTTTCCCCATTCGCAAGTATAAAGCTTTTCCTAGAACAATGCAATGACTTGTATATTAAAACTCAATCCTGATGGTTCTACTATATATGATATCTAGTATCAAAAAAGCCCAGCAACAAGAAAAGAATATGTGTAGCTAATCTAACTTTCTATAGTCTTAGATAACTAGTTTGGTTCTGGAAATAGGTATTTTAATCACAATACAATGGTCTTGGCACCATATGTGCTCAGTGCTGAAATATAAGAGGTTAAATAGACTAGTATGAACTATCCATGTTGCTCTTTACATCTAGGCAATTTAATGTGTGAATGTAGTGGTTTGAAAAGGACATCCCCGAAAGGCTTAGCCATATGGAATGACATTATTAGGAAGTATGGACTTTATGTTGTTGGTGTGGCTTTTTTGAAGGAAGTGTATCACTCTGCAGCAGGCTTTGAGGTCTCAGATGCTCAAGACAGGTCCAGTGTGGCTATCACTTTCTGATGATTGCCTTTGTGGTTTAAGAGAGCATGCCAATAATATTTTTTTATAAGAATTGCTATGGCCATAGTGTCTCTTTACAGCAATAAAACCCTAACTAAAACAGTAAATTATGTGGAATTACAGTTTTTCAAAAGCTTGTATTGTTCCTGGGATGCAGATACTCTCTAGCAAAGCAATGTTCATATAAACTATATGTTATCTTTGATAATTATGCTTAGAGATCGAAACATTCCTTCAGTAGTAGCCTGAAGAAAACATGATTAAGGCAGTAAATCTGGAAAAACAACAACAACAACAACAACAACAACAACACCCCAACAAACACAGGCTAATTCAATGGTAAATAATACTTGTGTTATTTTTTTTGTTTGTTTCTTTCTTTCTATCACCTTAAGACCCAACCATATACTAAAAAGATTATGTTTATGGATGTACCTGTAGGCAGATAAAAATCATGTATTATAAAGTAAGATCCAACAAGTTCATCTAGTTGGTATAGATTCAGTACATTAGTAGATATGTGATTACTGCATACTTCCGTGGTTTAATAAGCCAGACAAAATTACTAAGACTGGATGCGAATTCATGTGGAAATTCTGTTGCAAGATATTTGATCACACTGTGAACCTGAAATTGTGTTATTTACAGAAAAAAAAAGGAGTTTCTGTTGTGGTGTGGCTTAGCCTTAGTGTGCGTCTTTAATCCCACAGGTAAAGTTGATATACAGTGATGTCTAATTTAGTAGCAAACAAAGTGACAAGTCAGAGTAAGATTTGATGGAATAGTATATGCCTAATTCTCACGAGAAGAGAGAGGTAAGTGAAGCTAATTAAGAGAGGGCAAGGCAAGAAGAAGAGAACTTTGGTCGTTACAGAGAAACAGGTTGCAGAGAAAGAACAAGCTCCACCGGGTGAAGAAAGACTGAGACAGAGAATGAGAAAACTTATAACATATTGCCAAAGTTAGTGTAAGGTCAAGAAGAGCAAATTAGGAGAGAAGCCAGTTTTAATCAGTCAGCTTTGAGAGGAATAGCTAAATTGAACCACCCAGCGAGAGCTCAGAAGAAACTAGAAAAGGGGTACTCACGCAGCAGTAACCCGCAGAGGCTGAATAGAATCTGGGCCAAATGAGATTTTATGGAGCTATGAGCTTCCAATACTAGGCCTGGATCAGCAGACTGAGGCAGTAAGCTTCCAAGACAACAATTACTGATAGGAGTATAAAAGATACTTTAATAAAATTCTCTAAAATTTCAAAAGATATGGTATATCTAGACTATAGGTTCCCCCCCCCCATTGGAACAGATTTAAAAAAAAAACAAACAAACAACCTTCTGCTATTAAGTCTGAAGGTAAATGTGAAGGAATAGAACTTTTATTGTCTATTGCATACAGTGACAGAATTTGTATTTTATGTCTTCACATGTGGTGAGGATATTTTATTTGAGATACATAGTAATAAAGCAAATGTAACTCAAATTAATTAAGTTGTAAAAAATAGCACAGATTTAGATTTAAGAAAGCAATGACCGTGGACTTTACACACAATTCATTTCTTTTATTTGGTATTCAGTGTTTATTTCTTTGCTATTTATTTTTGGTATGTGTTTTGTGTGGGAAAGTGGTTTCGGATTCACAGTATGCATGTGAATGTTAGATAACAGTTTCCCAGGAGCTGACCATGTGAACCCTGAAGACTGAGTGCAGGTCATCAGTTGTGGAGGTAAGCACCCTAAGCTGCTGAGCTAGCTTGCTGGGCCCCATATATCATTTTAAATAAAACCTCATAGTGTTTTTGCACTTATTTTCTACAGGGAAAGATAACAATTAGATTTCTTTTTAATTTTGACATCTCATAGAGGGCAAAACTATTTTAGTTATTAATTTACTTCTTCATGGCATATCCTAAATCAATTCAATATGCACTTCAAATTTTATTTTCTGCAGCATTATACTGAAGTTTCTATCTGCTCCTGTAGAGCAATTAAATGAGAATGTCCCTATTGTCTTCAGATGTAAGATTATGAAAACAAAAGTATCTTTTAAAATACTCTACAAGTTCTATGACTGCATAACACCGTGAATTTTTAGGTCCTTCCATTATTATCATTCCACACACCACAAATGTTAATGTGTTGATTTGAATGACCTTATATATAATCATAGACTGCTGTGATTATTTATTCTGGTACTGTTACCATTTTCCCTGAAGAAGTAAGACTTAATGGGAGGATTTAAGAGAAGTGCTGGAGGAAATTAAGCATGATGAAAATACATTATATTCACCTATGAAACCCTCAAAGAATTAATAAAAAAATATTTTAAACATCAAGATTGCTATTAGAGTTTTTTTGTTATTTGAACATATTCAACTCTTTATTATAACTTGAATTTAAAGTTTTAATAGATATAGTAAATGTATAAACAACTTGATTTTTCAAATAAATTATATTATTAGAATTAATGTAGTATCTTGAATCCAAGCATCATATTTTGTCATTTTTGAAGGATGCTTATGACTTTCATCTATTTCTGTAGTTTCTTAGTATAGGGAGAGAAAAATTGTTTTTTGACCTCTAAGACTGGATTTAAGAAATGCTTTTATTGTCAAAGGTACACTTCTAAAGTGTTCAAAATACCACCGAACTGTGTATATTGCTATAATAAAACTGCTAAACAGAGACCTAGTGCAAATTTAAAAAGTAACAGCACAAACCAAATCACCAAGCTCTACAATCTTGTCAGAAGAATGTATGCACTCTGGAAATGATTCCCATCGTTTTTCCTTGACAGCTTCTGAGAGGAATTTCTGATATTTCCTCTGGCCCGTGTTTTACACTGACAAGGTAAGCTCAAAGACATCCTACAATTAATGTATGTGGGCAAGCTGACCATAGTCTAGGCAATAGAGCTTACCAGAGGAATGTCAGCTTCAATAAAAATTCTAACTAATCTTATACTATAGGAAGTTATCAAACTCAAAATCAAGGAAAAATTGCAAAACTAATCAAAGTACATATATGGCATATGCAATTTATTCTGACAGCAAATACTTTGAGGCTACTTTAAAAAAACGAATTTAAGAAACATATTCTAAATTGTACAATTTGTGGTAAATGTCAAGGAACATTATTCTGATAAATGCCAGGGTAATAATTGCATGGAAATTGTTCTGAATACTACACACTATATAATCAGTTTCGATAGAAGGATCAAAGGTATAAATTTCATGACCATTCATTGGAGGCATTTATCAGAAACTTTATTGGAAAGTATAGAAAGAAAGAGGATAACTATTTGTGATAAAAATTTTACTCAGGCAAAAAAAAAAAAAATTCCACTGACTTTTAAAATACATATCATGCACTCAATGGTCTTTTGAGGGAACAATTATAGTGCTGTTAATATCGGAACCAAAATAGTACTCATTATAATTGAATTTAACAGTTATCATGAAATATACACATAATCTTCCCCCTGAAGTTACAAGACAGACCCAGGAAATGAAAGATGGAAAATTTTTATAAATTATCAGGATAAAATGTGTCAAGGCTGGATGTGGAAGCACACGTCAGTAATCCCAGAGCTAAGGTTGAGGAAGAGTCTTAGAAGAGCCTTCTGTTCTAGGCATTCTGGACCAACATAATAAGATCATGTTTCAAAAAGTCAGCAAAGACACAAACAAGAGATAATAATGACTTTGGTGGTTGGTTGTACTTTCTTCTGTGGAAATAGTACTGAGCTGGTGAATACATATATGGTATGTGCTCAGTAATGTATTTTAGAGGATACTATACTTAAAATAGTTGAAATGTATGTAATACATTTTATGGCCTTTCAAAGCAAATGCTATGCATTTATATGTTATAAATATCTTATGTGTTATTTATGTGCCATGTTTTTGAATCATCACAAGTGCTGTCATTAGTATCACTATGTATCTTAAAAAGGAGAGAGGATGGAGGAGGGCATTGTAAGAACTCATTCAGTATTCAACAGATAAAGCTCCTTGCATTAGGGTTCAGAATGCTTAGTTCAAAAGAGTCATGACTGTCTGACACCCTGTCTGACATTTTAAGACATACTCTCTGCCTGTCTGTACGTAGTTTGGCATAAACAAGAGGAAAAAGTGAGAGGGAGCCAAGGTGATTTTTGGAGCAGTGTAATTGATTCGTCAATTCAGGAGTCCTCACAGAATTCAAGGTCAGACTAAGTCTCAAGTAGAAAACCCAGATCAATTTTGCAGTGGCTGAATGTTTAGAACAGCAGAGGCATATTTAAACCCATTTAGGAGAATCTATTTCCTCAGTGAGTTAAGTTTATGGATCAAGTGGGGTTTATGTCTGTCCTTTATTAGAACAGTAACATTTTAGCACCCGCCCCCCCAGGATGAAATGTAGTGTAAGAGACTAAGCACATAGGCTCTCAGGACTAGCCATTCAAAACTGGAAGCAGACAAAGGGTCATCCATCTTACAGTACAAAGAACCTTGCAATCTTGCTTGCACCTTTTTTGTCATTGTATTTTACTGTAATTATAAAAATATAGTCATCCAAATGATTTCTGAAATAACTTTTCAGATATTTACATTATGATATTATAGATGATTTCCAAATTTATTTTACCTATATATAACACATGTAGGTAAAATTTATGTCTCTTTTTGTTTGCTGTAACTTATGAGTAGCTCATCCTGCAATTGCCTTTATCCAGTAAGGACTTGTAACTTCCAAGCAATGCCTATTTATTCAAGGACAAACAAATTTACAGAAATTCTCTCGATGGAGAAAAGGAAAGGCCCTTGTGTCCTTTTATTTTAATAAAATAAGCAATGCAGTGGAATTTTATTTGAAGTGAGCTTAAGAAGTATGAAATTTATTATCACGGTATCTGAGGTGCAAAGTGCTATACACATTTTGTAGGTGATTTTTATATTTAAAAAGCCTTTCATTTCTCAAAGGCCACTATTTAAATGGCTGACAGGGATAATTTGTTTTGTTCAGTGAATTCCTGATTGTTGTACAAGGAACAGATCTTTCACCTCTCATTCAACAATCCATCTTCCTGTGGTGATTTATTTTAGTATTTCTAGACATGCTTTATTATCAACAGATTTTCCACGGACATTTTTTTGTCATTTTGGGAATTTACTGAGTGAGCCCCAAGGAGCTATACATATATTATGCTAAGTTATAAATATAAATTTAATGTTATTATATACAATTATGTTTTCTTTGCATATTTGCATATTTTAAAATATACAATTATATACTGTTGTATAAAATTAAGAAGATTGTTGAAATGTGGCCACATACAAAAGACAATTTTATTTGTTAAGACATATGCAATAATTTTACATGTTGTTAGCATAGGGAATGATGAACTAGCATTTGTGGGAGATAAAAATATTTACTATTTCTTAAGGTGGTGTCTTACTTTGGTTAGTAAGCAAAGGGTTCATGCTCTAAGTAGAATTTATGTCAGAGTGAAAAGAAAAAAATCGCGTAATAGCTTTCTTTTCTATTGTTCTTATAATTTACTTTAAAGTGCAAATGTAAGTTTTTAAAAGAACCTAAAGTTCAGATGATCAAATTAACTATGATCTCTACATTTGACATCAACCTTTAGTTTAATAAATTCCTCATATGCCTTCTGTCAGTATATAACTCTTATAAAAATATACAGCATTTTTTTTTTACAAAATTATCATTTTTAGAAAAACACATCTTGATTAAGGCACTCACTGCTCTTCCAAAGATTCTGCTTTCTTTTTCCAGTTCCTATGTCTGGTGATTTCAGCACCAGAAAAATTGTGACATTATTCCTATTTACCAATACATTTCAGCTACGTCAAAGGCCAATTTGAATAAAAATATTACAGTCAAGATTGTATAATTTAAACAATCATCATGCAATACCTAAGAAACAAATTCTACCAATACTATAAACTTTTTTATCATATAATAAAAGGAAAGCAGCTCAGATACAGAGTAAATTGTTGTTTTCTTTTGTTTACTTTAGAAGAATGTGAAAAGATGAGACACTTGTGAGGTGATTTAAAGTTCAAATGATAGAGTCGTGTGAAGGAGTTATTAAAGATATTAAAGAAACTGGAGTGACACTGGAGTCAGGAAACCAAAATTCCTCAGGGAAAACCAGTTGTAAGTATGAGATAGAAAAAGAATGATTGCAGACAAGCCAAAGGAGCACAAAAGACATAGCCAGCTAGAATACCGCTCTTCCTAAACTGTCTTCAAATAACAAAATAGAATTTTCTTTAAGCTCATCGTCTGCTTAAAAGCTATCAAGTTATAATTTCACAAATTAGGTCATAATCTAAATCAGAAAATCATGCTTTACATCTCATTCAATGTAGAGCAATCCTGAAAGTGTACACTGGTTTCATATTCTAACTTACAGGTATAAATGAGCAATACTTCCTAATACAAAAGCATCCAATGTCATCTAGCTAGAGAAAGTCTCTGAAAGCTAATAGATTATCATTTTATCTTATAAATAATGTTACTCTAATTAGGTATATGTTATTAAAACTTCTTGGTAAGCTTTTTGATATTTGTTAACCGTGTTCTATTACTTCATAAGGTGATGGTTATAGTAAGCTTGGAGTGTCTTACATGGTCTTATATCACTGAAACACATTTTACCTGGAAGGAAAAGTTAACATATTTAAAAAAGACATGTTTATAATAATAATAACAATGATGATGATGATGATGATAGCAACAACAACAACAAATTCTTTAAATACTCAAAAAATAATTTTTATTAGTAACTAAGACAATAATCACTTATGAGTCAAATATGCTTATTAGAGGAGAAATCAAAATACTTTGCTTAATTACTAGGATGTGTCTTCAGGCCCGACAAAGGAAAAGTGAGGAACATCAAAACACTTCCCAGGCTGGAGTCTTAAGAAAATAATTAGAGAGAAAAAAATGAGCCTATGATTTATCTCTAGGGAGAGTGATGACTGTCATTAGTTTACACCTATTTCTAGTACCTTTTGGTAGTACCTTCTATTTCTAGTACCTTCTCCTATTCTCTAACATTTATAGAGGTCTGCTACATAGAACCCCTGTTAGTTAGGGCTACTTCAGGAACAGTGAAAGAACAGCAACTAAATCTAGAAAAGAACAATATTCCCTGAGCAAGCAACAATAAAGAAATAAGTGGCTGTGGAGTCTGCCACTAACAGTAAAATGAAGCCTGTGCTCCAAAGCTGATAGAAGAATGCGACCTTGATGTCGAGACTTATTGATGAGATGTGACAAAAGATTTGTAAAAATCCTAGTGATGATAGGGCTGTGTCATAAAGACCTGTAATCCCTAATTATTTAGAAGGCTGAAGCAGAAGGAAAGAAATGTCAAATGATGCCTAGGCTATGAAGTTCAAGCTACATGAAACAACTTAATAAGCAAATGGTCCCTCTTGCTCAGTCCAATGGTTGGCTGCGAACATCCGCCTCTGTATTTGACAGACTCTTGCATAGCCTCTCAAGTCCCCAGCGGAGGAGTTAGAGGAAGGACTGAAGGAGATGAAGGGGTTTGCAACCCATAGGAGAACAACAACATCAACCAACCAGACCACCCAGAGCTCCCAGGGACTAAAGAGTACATATGGAGGGTCCCATGACTCCAGCAGCATGTGTAGCAGAGGAGGGCCTTGTTGAGTATCAGTGGGAAGAGAGGCCCTTGGTCCTGTGAAGGTTCAGTGGCCCAGTGTAGGGGAATTCAAGGGTGGGGAGGCAGGAGTGGGTGGGTAAAATAGGGAGGGAGGATGGGATAGGGGATTTACTGAGGGGCAAACAGAAACTGGGATAACGTTTGAAACGTAAATTAAAAAAAAAATCCAATAAAAAGGAAAAGAAAAAATGCTGCCCCAAACCAAAAGCAAAAAGAGAATACTGGATGTAGCTCAGGGTTGGAATTCTTACCCAGAAAATATGAGAAGGTGTAGAGGGAGACTCACTAAATGTTTGGGTAAATAAAGACAGCAGAAGCCAATCTCTGGAAAGGACAGAGGCAGTTTTCCAGGTCCCAGGAGGAAGAGGCGGAGACGACATAGAGAAAGGGCTTTTCAGCCAGGCTGTGGGGCAGAAAAGATAGACATCATGTAGGCTTGGGGGCTGTTAGACCCAGTGGATTTTAACACAGAATAATAGATTCTATACTCAGTGGTTGCAACATTGGGCTGATTTTAAATATTAAGATTATCTGGTGTTTTTCATCCTCAACGATGAGCCAGATGAGCATGAGTGTGACCTTAACAACTGGGCAGTTGTTGGCGTTGGGCAGTCAGACACAGGTTTGTGGGAAAAGTGTTAGCTAGCCATGGGAGGTGAGTGAGGCTGGTGGAGCTAGCTGTGAGAGGCTGAGAGACCACTGGTGGACCTCTCTAGAAGAAAGAAGCAAGTGTGGATTTTAAAATTATACGTGGATTTAAAAAAATATATACTGGTTTCAATTCCCAGTACTTGAAAAAAATGACAATATATTTACCTCATTCCATTGAGTCTAATATGTGCCTAGGAATCAGCACAGGCAGACAGGTTTCCTGTGGCCCTTCATATGCACTTAGGGTCTTCTAAGTTTGAAAAGTATTAAAAGAAACCACATTCAAATTGACTGAATTAATCAAAGTAAAACCATACAAATGAGCACGTTTGCAAAGCATTAACTTTGAGGATGAGGAAGGGAGAGGATTTAAACCAAGGCTTGCTTTAAAGACAGGGATGGAAACTAAGGGGGAATCTAAATTAAACACAAAGAAGTTGTTTCTCAGTCAAGAACAATATTCTGCAAGATTAAAAGGGATGTGAGAGAGAAAATCAGTCCTTTGTGATCATCAATCTATTTCCAGACAGGTATACCTGAAGAAGTGACTTCTGAGTGCTTGGTCCCAAACAAGATTCTGTGTCACCCACAGTAAGGACCAAAGACTATCATAGACCTGATCTGGAAAGACTGTGGGAATTGAATCATGGGGAAGAGTGCAGTTGAGTATAGATGTTAGGATAAATTATGATCTTTGTAATCATAAACTCATATGATTTTATATAAATAATGAAATCATAGAAGTGCCTGAGTGTGGTCTGAAAAGGAAAGAAAGGGAAGGAGCAAGTGAGAGAGCAACAGAGTGAGAGAACAATAGCTAAAGAGAGTGAGAGACAGAGAGAGGGGGAGGAGGAGGAGCAAAGGTAGAAGAGGTGGTCATTGGGAGGGGGATGAGAAAAGGAGTAAGGGATAAATGTAATCATAGTTCCTTGGATATAATTATGGTATTGTCTAGTATCAAAAACAAGAATTATTTCCATTATTGTTCTAGTTTCTTTTCTGTTGCTTTGATAAATTTTCTGACCAAAAGTAAGTATAGGAAAAGTTTTATTTCATCTTACAGGGTATAGTTCATCAGTGAAAGCATTCAATGCAGGAACTGAAGCACGAAACATAGAGGCAGAAAACATAGAGGAACCCTGCTCACTGCCTTGATTTGTGACCTATGCGATTTTAGCCTTCTTATACAGCTCAGGATTATCTGTCCTGAGAATGATAACGCCAACAGTGAGCTAGGCTCTCTTACAGCAATTAAAATATTTCCCCACATACATTCCAGAAGGCTAATCTTATGTAAGCAATTCCTCAAGTAATACTCTGTTAGCTGAGTCTAGGCTGTGTCTAGTTGACTGTCTAAGATAACACAATTAATCCACCTGATTTTAATTAGAAAACACAATGTGCTGAACAATGGAGATATAAAATATGTGTGAAAAAGTATGTGTTTACTTTTATAGCATTTAAATATACTTACAAAATGTTTAAAACAAGGATAATTATTCTATATTCTCACTTTTATTAACATCTAATCTAATACTCCCCAACTAAACAACTAAAAAGAGTCTTTCTTGTGTATGTGCACTATCTGCCATTTTTGGAAAAACTGGAGTGGTATGAATGCTTGTAATAAAAAATCATCGGTGAACTCATTGGTTTATTTATCTAATATCTGAGTTTGCTTATCAATTGAAAATGTTCTGAAATAGCCAGTGTAAACCTATATACAGCATCTAAGTAGTACCTATATTGTTCTATATCATTATAGTTAAATTTCAAGCACCAGAGACTAGATATAGGGAAAGGAATAGATGAGTCTTTCCATGACTTTGCCTAATTTTGGAAACCACAAAAGATTACGGAACATTACACATACTGTTTGTCAGAATAAGCATAATGATGTCAAATGCAGATTCCAGACAAGAGACCTAGACTTCTTCAGTTGATTTCTCTCTCTCTCTCTCTCTCTCTCTCTCTCTCTCTCTCTCTGTGTGTGTGTGTGTGTGTGTGTGTGTGTGAATGTTGAGAGTTGGGCATTTCAGAGGTTCTAAAGCTAAATGTTGTGAATAAAATATATATTAATAATAGAAAATAAAATACTAATAAAAACCCAGCTGAATTTTGATCACTTTTAAAACATATAACCAGCTACATTGTTTTTACAATACATTGGCAGCTACATTATATGATTTTAATTTTTAATGTAATGAGCACTTGTGGGCATCTGTGACTAGGGAGCTGGTCTAAAGGAAGAGTGACACTGAAATGTGCCCAAAAGCTCATCATGGTACTGGCAGGAGGTAGGGTTGCTCTATCCCTGCTCTCAGTCTAATTATTCCGACACACAGTCTCTACCTCCCTCACATCTGAGGACAATCACATAATTTGTGGCCAGATTACAGGTCCAACTTCCTCTCTTCCAATAAGAACAAGCCTTCCAGATTCTTAGAATTCTTTTTTATGTAAATGAGGCATTCCCAGTTCCTAGCCCTAGACAGTAACTTATATTTACCTTAGAATTCACTGCCCACTACCTGAGATATATATAGCCTTCTTTTTCACCCTGAATAATGTTGACCTGTATGGATGAGGCGTACCCAGAAATCAATCTGTCTGTACTCATACTGTCCAAACACTGCCAGCAACTTTATTGCCAGGGAGAAGGGGGAGTCACATGTATTTAATGTAATATTTTCTAAAATGCATATTTAGCGTATAGTCTCTTATCTCTTCAAAATTTAGTTGTTAATAATATAATGATTACATTGTGAACTTCTAATTTCTATTGTCCTATTTCACTGCTACCTAAGCATTTGAATGTAGCAGTTCAAAGCTGATATTCTACATCCTTCCCAACATGTGCTATCATGTGAGATTTTGATCTTAGCCATTCTTAGGGTGTAAAGTGGAATCTCAGAGTTGTTTTGACTTGCATTTTTCTAATGATTAAAGATGTTGAACATTTCTCTAAATGTTTCTTGGCCATTAGAGATTCCTCTGTTGAGAATTGTGTTTAGCTCTCTAACCCACTGATTGTAACTTGGTTATTTGGTTTGTTGGTATTTAATGTCTTGAGTTCTTTATATATTTGGATATTAGCCCTCTGCTAGATGTAGGGCTGGTAAAGATATTTTATCGTTCTCTAGACTACCACTTTATCCTATAAATGGGGTCCTTCTTTGCCTTATAGAAGTTTTTCAGTTTCTTGAGGTCCTATTTATTAATTATTGATTTTAGTGTATGATCTATAGGTGTTCTGTTCCTACAACAGGAAGTTGTCTCCTGTACCAAGGAATTTAAGAGTATTTTCCAATTTCTCCTATTAGACTCAGTGTTTCCTGTTTTATGTTGAGGCCTTTGGCCTGCTTGGACTTCAGTTTTGTGAAGCATAATAAATATGATTCAACTTGCATGCTTCTACACACACATCCAGTTAGACCCGCACCATTTGTTGAAGATGCTTTCTTTTTTTCATTGTATGGTTTGGACTTCTTTGTCAAAAATCAAGTGACTATAGGTGTGTGGGTTTATTTCTGGGTCTTCAATTCTACTCCATGGATCAATCTGTCTATTCTATACAAATACACTGAAGTTTATTATTATCCTTGCTTTGATTGAAACTGAGGAAATGGCCAACTTGATGGATGGCCCAACTTGAGACCTAAAACATGGACAAGATCAAATTCATGTCCCTACAAATGATACTCTGTTATTCTTTCAGACAGCAACCTAGCATGACTATCCTCTGAGGTGCTCCATTGAGCAACTGGGCTAAAGAGATGCCAAACATTAGATGGGCTTGGGGATTCTTGTGGAAAAGTTGGGTAAAAGATTTAGGAATCCTGAGGAAATAGAGACTCCACAAAAAAAAATCAATGGAATAAAATAACCTGAACCCTTGGGGGCTCCCAGAGACTGAACCACCGACCAAAGAGTATACATATACTGGGCTTAGACCACTGCAATATGTAGTAGCAAAAGTACAGCTTGACTTCATGCAGGTCCCCCAACAACTAGAGCAGGAGCTGTTCTTGACTCTGTAGCCTGCCTGTGGCTCCTGTTCTACAGAGAGACAGATAAACAGAGAGAATGCATTAATTTTAAATAAGCAACCATCTTGTAATATATCCAATGATCTCCATTTTTAATTAGGACTTTCCTTCAAGGAGAATTTTATTCTTGAATACCAAACAATATAGACTTTACAAAAATCTACTCTATTTGATCAAGGTCAAGTATTAAACATTAAGCTCATTTATACTTTGACTTAGGCAAAAGTACCCAAGTGAGTCTCACTAAAAGACAAAGACAAAAATCATTAGACCATAGAATTCTTCATCACATCTCATATCCACATCAATTCCTAGAGAACTACATGGTTGTATTCCGTTTATATCCCTAAAAATATTTGAAGACAGAGAGTACTATAATAGCAGAACATTAAAGGAAAATATAGCATCTGATGACGAAGTTACTGGAAACAGGAAACACTTGCTGACTTCTGTCTATGGAAATAAATGCTTATGTTGAAATCTTGTTTTTACATATTATCAAAAACATACTTTTCTACAACAATAAAACTAGTGAGTTCTATTAATAAGGAAAACATTGTGACAAAGTATTTACTCATAAGAAACTTGGAAATAGCAGAAATTTTTAATTTTTATGCTAGAAATTTAATATATCAGTTATGAATATGTTAAAGAGAATGAAAAAAGTAGAAAGCATTCCAGAAACATTAAAAATGTAACAAAAAGATGAAAAGAATAAAAGAAATAAAAGAAAATAAGCTTTGTCAGTAGAAACTTTCCAAAATGAAATATGAAGGAAAATAAAAGTGAGAAAACAGAGAACAGTATGCCTAAGAATAATAGGGCAATTATAAAAGGTCTAAAGCCATAAAGTGAATTCATCAGATGGAAAAGATAGAAAAGGCTACGGAAAATGTCTAAGTAATAATGTTTGAGAAATATTTAGAACTAATACCAAATACTAAATCACAGATAGCATGATCTCAGAGCACACTAGGAATACTGAAAAATATCCATGTCTCAGTATGTTATTTTTCAACCTGCAGAAAGCTAAAGTAAAGAGAGTACATTGCAAGACATTGGGAAAACAAATTGACAGCATGCATATGGAGGAAATGGAACAAGGATTACATTGAGTTTAAAAATAGTCACAAAAGGAAATATTTAAAGAGAAATGCTGGGAAAAATACCTGCACTATAGAACTATATGTCCAGTGAAATACTATTGAAAAGTTAACAGGGTATAGGTTGTTTTTCATTTAATAAAATAAAAATAAGTGAGCACAAAATATGCTGTAAAAGAAATGTTAAAATAAATTCAACAAAGAAGAATATGATAGAGTTGACCTGCTTGAATTTTCCTAAGAAGGGGAAAATTGCTAAAGAAATGAAGAATAAATAAAAATGCATAAAAAGTTTTAGTTGATTAAGTATGCAAATGTTTTAAAAAATAGTAAGATATATGGTTTATAGTTATAGAGCCTGGATTTAAAAAGTAAATTTCAACATTTTCTGGGGTGAAAAGGTATAATCAGGAAGAACTTAACATTAGAAATAAAAGATTTTGACATTTAAAAAAACATAGATTATTTCTAAGCATGTATTTCAAATCTATGATAACTATTAAAAAAATTTTAAAACTAATTATCATAATAATGGAAGAAAGAATATTAAATCACAAAAATTATAAAAGACACAAATATAGATATCAATAGCAACAAAATAAAAAATTAATCAGTGAGCATTAAATGATCAACATATGAAGCATAGTAATCCAACTATATTATCAATTTAAATGCAGCAATAAAAAGACATAAAATTTATTAAAAATGAGCCCCAACTTCATCCTGTCTTTCAGAAAAAAGTAACATTATTTGTAAGAAAACTGAAGGGATGCAAAAAGACATATTATGCTAACATACCTTGAATAATATAAGGAAAATCCAAAATAATTAAAAAATAAAATTAATAATAATTTCAGACCAATTTTACTTATGAATATTGATACAAAAATACTAAATAAAATAACTGTGAGCTGAATCCAAGAGCATATCGAAAACATTATCCACCATGTCAAATAGCCTTCATCCCAGGCATGCAGGGATGGTTTAGTATATGAAAATCTATCAATATGATCTATCATATAAATAACCTGAAAAAGAAAAAAAAAACGCATGATCATCTCATTAGATGAGAAAATCATTTGACAAAATCCAACACTTCTTCATGTGAAAAATCTTGGAGAGATCAAGAATACAAGATACTTGCATAAATGAAATAAAGGAAATACACACCAAGCCAAAGGCCCACAGCAAATTAAGAAAAACTTAATGGAATTCCACTAAAATCAAGGGCAATACTAGGCTGTCCGTTCTTTGTAGTAGCAAATGCTAATAAGGATGAGGAGCAAATGGAACGCTCTTCCATTGCTGATGGGAGCACAAGCTTGGAAAAAGACTTTGAAAATCAATTTAAGTTTTCTCAGAAAACAGAATCGTTCTACATCAAGACCCAGATGCCCCACTCCTAGGCATATACCCAAAAGATGCTCCACCATACCACAACAGCACTTGCTCACATATGTTTATCTTAGCTTTATTAATTATAGCCAGAGACTGGAAAGAACCTAGATGTCCCTCAACTGAAGAACAGGTAAAGAAAATGTGGCACATTCACATCAGCTTTATTCACAGTAGCCGGAAGCTGGAAATAACTGAGGTGTCCCTCAACTGAATAGATAAAGAAAATGTGTTGTATCTATATAATGGAATACTATTAAGCTAATAAAACTAAAAAGATCTTGAATTTTGCAGGGAAATGGATGAAACTTAAAAATATCAACCTGAGTGAGGTAACCTATTCTCAAAAGGAAATGTATGGTATATACTCACTTATAAGTAGAAATTAGCCATAATATACAGGATATCCATGCTACAATCCACAGAACCAAAGAAACTAAATAAAAAGGAAGGCACAAGTGAGGATGCTTGAATCTTACTTAGAAGGAGTAATAAAATAGTTATAGGAGGCAGATGGAGGGGAGGAACTGGGTGGGAGAGGGGATGGGCAGGGAAATTAGGGGTTCATGATCAAGTGATGAGAGGAACAGGAGAGATGGACAGATAACCATGAGAATACATGTAAATTTACAACTGACAGAAGTGCGGAGGTAGGAGGCATCTCCAGGATGTCACAGAGATCGTGGATATGAGAGGTGTCCAAGAATCAATCCAGATGACCTTAGCTATGACTTAGTTGACTGGGGATATGAAACATAACAAGGCCACCTCCTGTATCGAGGCAGGAATCCCAGTAGAGCTATAGGGACACCTTTTCTGTCTATAAGAAATGCAGGGACAGAGAATAGAGTAGAGACTGAGGGAATGGTCAACTAATAACTATCCCACCTTGAGACCTATCAATGAGCAAGCACCAATCCTTAACAGGATTAATGATACTTTGTTATACTTTTAGACAGAAGGCTAGCATGGCAGTCCTCTCAGAGGCTCCATTCAGCAGCTAACAAAGGCAAATGCAGACACCTAGAGCCAAACAGCGGATGGAGTTCAAGGACTCTTGGAGAATACTAGCAGAAAGTATTGAGGGCCCCAAAGGGGATAGGAACTCCACAGAAAAATCAGCAAAATAAACTAACATGCACCCTGGGGGCTTTCAAAGACTAAATAACCAACAACAAAGAATACATGTGCTGGACCTAGACATCCCCATATATATGTAGTAGATGTATAGCTTGGTCTTAATGTGGGTCTTGAACAACTAGAGCAAGGGCTATCCCAAAATCTGTTACCTGGCCGTGGTATATGTTCTTCTTGCTGGTATGCCTTGACTGGCCTCAGTGGGAGAAGATGCATTTACCCCCAGAGACAATTGATATGCCAGAGTGGAGGGTTACCCAGATGGGCTACCCAATCAGAAGAAAAAGAAAGGAGAAAAGATTTGTGGGAGGCGGTGGCTGGCAGATGGCCAGTGAGCAGGATATAAAGTAAATAAGTAAACATTAAATAAAATTAAAAAGAAAAGAATTATATAGGTACAACTTTTCACATAAACATTGAAAATACATATAAATTATACATATGGAAATTAACCTTAAATTTGTATCAATACATAATAACCTATGCCAATGTATCAAAATCACTTTATTTCTCTATCAGCATATAAAATTCAGTACAAACATAACAAAATATAACCTTGATTTTGCATCAAAATACAAAGATCATTACCAATGCAAGATTATTGTTGTTATACTGGGGTTTGATTTTATTTATTTATTTTTTTTGGTTTAAAAATATTTTCAATCTATCTTTTTTGTCTACTATTCTTACAATATTCTATATCTCCTTTTTCTCTTTTAAACTTTCTACCACTTAACCATGAAAGAAAGGATAGAGAAAAGTAAAAGAAAAAGAAATATTCCTGAGTCTAACTAAGTTTCTGATTTTGTTTCCTCCCTGGCCAAGACCATAACTATTTGTAACCAGCACCCTAAGTGACAAGCATTCAACACCCATTGAATGACCAAAAGTCAATCCCCCCACATCTTTGGAATGGGGCATAGCTTTATTATAATTGACTCTTATTGATTTTGGATGTGAAATTCCTTTTGAGGGTGCAAGAAAATTAGAAAAATGGTTAGTCTTAAAAAAAGCTAGCTATAGTACATGTTGTCCTGTCGCTATGTGCTGAAAAATCTCAGGGCTTAACTGAAGTCCTGACTGGAACAGTCTGTGATGTTGAACCATGTGAGCTAGCTCTTTAGAAGTTTATCTGGAAGGAAGTATTTAGTTAAAACAACATTAATGTTGCCTAAGGTAGGATCAAGCAGGACACTAGTATAGAAAGTCTCAGTGTCCCCGCATTCCCGATGATGAACCTTCTCAGGTTTGTACTTTTGCCTGTTTTTATTGTTTTTACTGTGTACATAAAGCTTTTAAAGCTTTTAGAAGTAATATATATTTCTGTGTTAACATAATGTATGGAATGTGTTATGTGCACAAATTTATTTAAGATTATTTTTTTTTTGTTTCTTGTTTGAGCAGGTAAAAGACATCTGTCTTTCCTTATAAATTAGTTTGCATTATATAATCAAACAAATCATCAATTCCATATGAATGGATGACATGTAAAAAATAAAGAAAAAATAAAAAAAGTAAATGAATGGATGGCATGTAATAATATGTCATGAGAATTCTATAGCCTCAAGATCACTTGCCATACATAGCTGAAGTGTTGTCTGGAGACACTTTGATGTCTCAGTCAGTTCCAGAATTGTTCCCAATTGAAGGGAGCAGCAAATACATCACCTGTTTGTTTGTTTGTTTGTTTTTGATTGTCTCCTTTGTTTCAATAGCCAAGATCTTCAAGGGGTTTTCTCCTATTATGGTCATTATTACCTTGGAGGAAACCCAAAGACTTTTCTTCTTTCCTATTGATACAAACATAAAGTGCTTCTCCCAACATAACATGTATTTTGTCCAGCAGTTTTAAGTCATCATAAGTATAGACTAATCCAATCTAGCAGCTCTTTTTTACATCTATATCTGCTCCATTTTGATCTCTTTCAAAGAGAATATAAAATACCATCATTACCATTGTTAACATAAGCATTTTCACGTTGCTAAATAAAAACAAGTCTATACAAAGTCCAAATATAGGCCTCTACAATGAAACATAATTATAGTTCTTTATTTAAATAGGCTTTCTCTGTGTATCCTGGGATGTACTGGATTTGTTCTGTAAATCAGTCTCGCCTCAAAATCACAAGAAATCTATCTGTTTCTGTTTTAGTCTCCCAAGTATTTGGCTCAAGAATATCTATTTACCCTTTAAAATATTTATATCAGTTTTATCACTTTTTCTCTCCTTTAGAGATTTATTTTTTAATGTGGATTTATTTATTCTTCTTTTTTTCTCCCTTTGTTTAATATTCTTCCTTGTATTCACCTTTATTTAAATTCCTTTTAATCTCAGTTCCCAAGCATATTCTCAAACATATTGTACTGGCTCAAAGTTCTTGGTCTGGGTTTCATACTTTATGCTATTCTGAGTTGTCATCAGTTCTCCTATGAGAGCCTCATCTCTATAGAAACTGGTTGGATAATCAGAGCAATACTGACACCCTAATTCACTGAATGTATTAAGCCCCGAATCTATTCCATTTTAAACTATACCATTATCTGTCAGTCAGTATACTCAGTTGAATACTCTTATGGCATATTATATTTGGACCTCACTCAGCATGAATCATTTATTAATTTAAAATATCAAATTGTTTCTATGGCATTTTTATTTGACTTACCTTTTGTGACAAAATGCATTTGTATTCAGTATTGCCAAGAACGTAATTAACAAGCATCACAGTTCATTAGCCTAACAGTACTATTTTTTATTCTCTTGTCCAATGGACTCTGGATTCTTTAGTTAGATGCTTTTCTTCCCCTAGAAAGATAAAAGCAAACAACCCTTGCCCAAACCTAACTCTGGGTCTTCCACTGACTAACAGAATATAACCTTCCTAGGATAAAATGCTTTTATACAACAGAAAAGGCATTATCTTTCAAATTGAAATTATAAACATACCTTATGTGGATAAATATACCTATGTTCCTCTTTCTCTTTGTATAAATTTTGATTGATAGGCAATTATTTTTTGAATTACTAAAGTCCTTTCTATTTACTATTAAACAAACACATCCTAGTACCTTTAAGAAAATATGTCATTTTGAATTTTAGAGAGACCTTTCCATGTGGCTGTATCTATCAGCAGAGAGTCCGACTATGACATTATTGTATAAAGGAGGCAGATCTAGAATTCCCAGAGATCTGCCTGTCTCTGTCTCTAGTGTTTTAGCTCAGACACTGTGCTGGGCCTGGGCATTCCCCAGTCCCTTTGTTTACAGTTTCCATCTTCTTTCTGACTTTGGAATTAGGGCTGCAGTTTTGAAGGTCATGAACATTGAACATTATTCCCATAAGACTGGATTGGGTTGATAGGATGTGTTAAGCTTGGGAGAAACTGAAATGGTTTATCCCATAGCTGTGATCTCTAGGTTTTACCATCTGTTACTGCATGTAATCAGCCCTATTTCTATGTAATAGCACCAATTTCTATGTTCTAATTTTTAATTCAGTATGGGCTTCTTTAAAAAGTCACTTTCCATACTGTCTCTCTTGTCTAGGAACAACTTCTTCACAGCTATTTGACTTGTATTGTTCTGGAAACCTTGATTTTGGTCTCATTTCATTCTTTTTCTTTCTCCTATTTTTTAAGGCTTTTTTCCTAGGCCTCTTATACGAATAGCTTGACTTTTTTCCTGCCTTTTATCTGAGCCTTGTAAGGTTGTAAGCTTGGATTCTAATTACCGTAGTTGGGCACCATTTATAGAAGTTATAGTTGGTTCCTCCTCCCAGCCTCTTGTTCTCAGAAATAAGGCTTGAACTCAAAACATATTTACAAATACCTTGATCATATAGCTTATATCTCTGACTACATGATAATTTAAGTTAATCCATTTATTCTAATTTACGTTTTGTCATGGCCTGGTTATCTGCACTCAGATTCCAATCATCCATCTAGTCTCTTCTTCAAAGGTGAATCTCCCACATTTGGCTCTATCCCATAATTCTTTTAGGACTCCTGGTCATCCCATTCTTTATTATACTGTTTTTCTATAGGTCATAGGTTTATTTTTCTTTTTTTGTCACATGCATTGCATGCATACAATACACAAGATATTCTCCGTGAAATTCCTGACCATAGCCCAATAACACTTAATCAAGTATGTTTATGGCAGCTTTATTCATAGCCAGAAAATGAAAACACTCAGACTGAAGAACAAAAAATGAAAATGTGGCACATTTACATGATGGTATATGATTTGGTTATTATAAACAATGACATCATATCATTTTCAGACAAATGGATAGAACTAGAAAAGGTCATCTTGAATGAGGTATTCCTGAACCAAAAGACACACATGGTATGTACTCACGTATAAGTGGCTATTAGCCATAAAGTAGAGGATACTGTTCTACAATTCACAGACCCAAAAAAAAAGGTAATTAAAAAAGAGGACCCAAAGGGGGTTGTTTGAATCTCACTGAGAAAGTGAAATAGATTAATGTTGAGAGAATCTTTTATAAACACCAAATCAATAAAAAAGCCAATGGCCAATGAGCTACGGCAAGAAATAGGAGGTAGGACAAACGCAGATATAAAGGCAATTCTTGGAAATAACCAGAAAATAAAAGTAAACAGAGGGAGAGAAAGAGTCTAGAGTGCCAAAAGAGACATCCAGGGAAACAGACATAAACCAGGAGATAGATGAATTCAGGGTGAAGCTAAGGAGAGTGGAAAGAAAAAGTGAGATTCAAGAAGAAGTAACTAACCAAAAGGTAAACATAAAATAGTTTATATGGATTAAATAATTTAAAAACTAGTCAGAGAATGAGCCAAAGCATTTTTATAATAAATAATTTGTCTCAGAGTTGTCATTCTGGGAGCAGAACCAGAAAGAATATAAAACAGTTAATTTTTTTTAATAGATTAGATATTGGAAGTAGATGGAGAAAGGACATTGGTTGAGGGAGATTTGAGAAAAAGAGCAGGAGGAAAGAGGTTGGGGCTGACTAAAGGAATGAGAACTGAAATGAGTGGCAGGAGTATCTCTGGGATGATCTAGAGACTTGGGACATTGGAAGGTCCAGGGAATCTATTGGAATCTGAGACCTCTAGCAAGAGGATATACGGGACCAGAAATGGTCACCTCCTTTAGCCATGCAAAACATAAAATGGAGAGATGGGGTTGGTTCACTCACAAGGTCTTCAACCTGGAATATTTCCTGCCTATAAGATGTGTAGTGATAAAGATGGAACATAAATTGGGGGACTGGCTAACAAATGACTGACTCAACTTGAGATGTAAACCTATGAAAAAAAGAGAACCCTAACACTATTAATGATATTATGCTATGCATGCAGAAAGAAGCCTAGCATAACTATCCTCTGAAAGGCTGCGTCTAGCAGTTGATGGCGGCAGATGCAAAGACCCATAGCCAAGCATTAGGCAAAGCTCTGGTACTCTTATGGAAAAAAGGGAAGGAGGGATTTTTCAAGCCAGAGAGGCCAAGGACACCACAAGAAAACCTACAGAATCAATTAAACTTAGCCCATGGAGGTTCAAAGAAACTAATCCGCCAGCCAAGAAGCATTCATGGGATGTACATAAGCCTTCTACATATATGTAACAAATGTGAACCTTTTTCTTCATGCAGAACTCATAAAAGCATGATTATGGGCTGTCTCTGACTTTGTTACCTGTGTTTGGATCCTTTTCCCTTATCTGGGCTGCCTTGTCTGGCCTCATTGAGGATATTCCTGGTATTACTGAAGCTTGAAATGATGATTTAGGCTGATGTACAAAGGAGGCCTCCCCTTCTCTGGGAAGAGGAGAAAGTGGAGATGTGGGGTAAAGAGGGGCAACTGGGAGAATACAAGGGGGATACAAGATGGATATGGATTGGGTAAATAAACTTCAGAAAAGATAAAAAATTAAATAAATAAAATGGTACATTAGAAAAAGGAAAAGCTTTTGGATACAAATATTATGATCAAGATTGATAAAAAATAACCAACAGACTGGGTAAATATTTTATTTTATTTTATTAACTTTTATTAATCATTCCATTTGTTTACATCTCAAATGATATCCAGTTTCCCAGCTACTCCCCCCAAACAACCCCATCCCATGATATCCCACTTTCTGGTTACCCATCGACTACCACCGATCCCACCTGCCCTCCCCCCCTTACTTTTGCCTGTATGAGAGTGCTCTCCCACCCACACACACTCTCCTGCCCCACCATTCTAACATCCCCCTACTCTGGGGCATCAAACCTCCCGAGATCAAGGACCTCCCATCTCATTGTTCTTGGTCAAGGCCATTCTCTTCTCTCTCTCTCTCTCTCTCTCTCTCTCTCTCTCTCTCTCTATATATATATATATATATATATATATATATATATATATATATATCTGGAACCAAAGATCCCTTTCGGTACACTCCTTGGTTGGTGGTCTAGTCTCTGGGAGAAGTGGGTGGTCAGGCCAGTATATATTTTTCTTCCAATGGGCTTGCAATCCCTCTTCTGCTCCTTCAGTCTTTCTGTCAGCTCCCCCACCATGTTCCCAGAGCTCAGACTGATGGTTGCTCTAAGCATCCACATCTGCATTGGTCAGTTGCTGGCCAGACCTCTCCAGGAACTGCCACACTTGATTCCTGTCCCAAAGTACCTCTTGCCCACAGCAACAGTATTGGATTTGGTGTCTGCAAACACGATGTATCCTTAGGTGAGGCCATTCCACAGTTGGACCTTCCTTCAGTCTCTGTTCCCTTTTTTGTTTCTGTTCTTCCTTTGGACAGAAACATTTCTGGGTTCAAAGAACTTTGAAATGGGAAGATGGCTCCATCCCTCAATCAGAGGCCATGCCTATCTACTTGAGGTGGTCTCCACAAGTTCTATCTCTTCTTTCTCTGCCCATTACAGCTAAAGTCAATCCCTCTGGGTCCTGGGAGTCTCACATTTCCATGGTGTCTGTGTTCCTCCAGTGGCAATCCCCAGTTCCACATTTCCCCTGCTACCTAATTTTATTCTATTTCCTGACCCTCTGTACCTCTCACAGTTGTCTTCCAGATTCTGATAATGCCACCCTTATTTCCTCCTCCTCCTTTCTTCTTCCCTTGTCCCCCTTTCCTTCTACCTCCCACTATTGTCATGTTCCCCCCTCAGTGCAGGACTGAAGCATCCACCCCCTGATCTTCTTTCCTTCTATGTTTCATATGTTCTCTAGGTTGTATCATGCATTGTGATCTTTTAGGTTAGTACCCCCTTATTAGGGAGTACATACTGTGTGAGTTCTTTTCTGTCTGGGTTACCTCACACAGGATGTCATTTTCTAGTTCCATTCATTTGCCTGAAAATTTCATGAAGTCAATGTTTTTAACTGCTATATGGTACTCCATTGTGTATACACACCACATTATCTGTATCCATTTTTTCATCGAGGGACATCTGGGTTGTTTTCAGCTTCTAGCTATTATAAATAAGGCTACTACGAATATAGTGGAGTATGTGTCCTTGGTATACATTGGAGCAGCTTTTGGGTATATGACCAGAAGTGATATAGCTGGGTCCTCAGGTCCAAATACTATGTCCAATTTTCTGAGGAACCACCAGACTGATTTCCAGAGTGGCTGTACCAGCTTGCAAGGCCACCAACAATAGAGGAGTGTTACTCTTTCTCTACATCCTCTCCAGCATCTGCTGTCACCTGCATTTTTTATCTTAGCCATTCTGACTGATGTGAGGTGGAATCTTAATTTGTTTTGATTTGGATTTCCCTGATGACTAAGGATGCTGAACATTTCTTTAACTGTTTCTCAGCCATTTGAGATTCCTCGGTTGAGAATTCTCCATACTTCACTTCTTAATAGGGTTATTTGGTTCTCTGTAATGTGCCTTCTTGAGTTGTTTATATATTTTGGATATTAGCCCTCTATCGAATATATAGTTGGTAAAAAAAAAAAAAAAAGCCTTTTTGCAACCTGTGGTTGCCATTTTGTCCTAATGATAGTGTCCCTTGCTTTAACAGAAAGTTTTCAATTTTAGGAGGTCCATTTGTCAATTGTTGCTCTTAAAGTATAAGCCATTGGTGTTCTGTTCAGGAACTTTTCCCCTGTGCCCAAGTATTCAAAGCTCTTCCCCACTTTCTCTTCTATTATATTCTGTGTATCTGGTTTTATGTGGAGGTCCTTGATCCACTTGGACTTGACCTTTTGTGCAAGGAGATAGGTATGGATTAATCTGCATCCTTCTACATGCTGACCACCAGTTAAACCCTAACCATTTGTTGAAAATGCTGTCTTTTATTCACTGAATGGTTTTAGCTTCTTTGTCAAAGATCAAGTGACCATAGGAGTATGGGTTCATTTCTGGGTCTTCAATTTTATCCCATTGATCAACTTGCCTATTTCTGGAGCAATTCCATGTAATTTTTATTATTATTGCTCTATAGTATAGCTTGAGGTGAGGGATGGTGATTCCTCCAGAAGAGTTTTTATTGTTGAAAATATTTTTTGCTATCCTAGGTTTTTATTTTTAAATCATGTATCCAATAAAGAAATTGTATCTAGATTATGTAATGTGTTCTTACAGTGTAATTATGAGAAATAATCATAGTTAAAAAGTGGAGACCTGATGAGCAGGCTCAGCAGTTAATTGTATGTACTGCTCTTGCTTGCATAAGGCTCCAGTTCAGTTCCCAGAACTTATGATGGGAAGTTCACAATGACTTATAACTCCAGCTCCTCAGGATCTGGCACCCTCTTCTGAGCTCTATCAATACCTACACTATAGAGTATAGACTATATACAAGCATGGAATACATAATTAAAAATAAATTAATCTTAGAAATACAAAAATAATATTTTAGATCTTAGAGCAGCATTGCATAAATGATTAATAAAACAATTTTTCAAAAATGCAGAGTAGTTTTAGTACGTGTAAGCGTTACAAATTAAGGAAGAAGTATTAATATCACACTTATGGGCATTGAATGGAAAATAAGTGTGTTAACCAGTCTATGCCTAGAATATAACTCATGTAAACTGACTAATTGTTTAAAAAGTACAATCTACTAACAGTCAGAAGAAGAGAGAGGAATAGACTTAATGGGTCTGTATAGACTAATGATACTGAATTAATAATTAATGACTTCCTGATATAGAAAGCTTGTAAATATATGCAGTTTCACAGATAAATTCCAAATTAGCAGAGCAAGTTTATTAATTCTTTACAAAATCACCCTAATACTTAAAAACAGAAGGACCAATGTGTAGCACATTTAATAAAGCCAGGTGTGTACTAGGATAAAAATCAAAGTTAGTATACCATCAACTCACCACTAATGCATAAATATTCATGTCAAAATCTTCAATATAACATTAGCACATTGGACCCCAGTTCGCACAAAAAGAATTGCACTTTAAGAGAAACTGAAGTTCATTCAATTTAGTCATTTGGTAAGTGACTTTAAGACATACTTAAAGTAGAAAATGCACTAATATAGCTTATTATTTTAACTTGCTAAGATGGAACCTCAAAGATTCCTATCAGGGGATTCACTAGATGCATTTAATAAAAGTCACACCTTTCAGGATGGGAGATTCAGAAAACCTCTAAGGAAGTAGGGGTCTCACATCTTTTAAAACAGTGAATTTGGAAAATAAAATATTATTCAGAAATAAAACCTAAACTTTAAATTATTGACAATCTAAAGATGCTGTATGACTGTTATTAAAAGAAAGAGTCAACTAGAAGGTGATATGTATGATTTCAATGGCAGAGCATAGTAAAAGAGGCAGTTTTACTGAGTGTAAACTGAGTTGTTGTCTACTCAGTTAATGGAAAATGTAAAAGATAATTTGGGGATCTCAGAGAATTTTATGGCACTGAAAACATCCAGTATGTACTTGACACCATGTATAAGTTTAAATCAAGAAAAATGGCTTAAAGTAGAGCAGATATTTCAATCATGAATATTAGCTAATAAGATACCAATAACATTTAGTTATTTTATACCAATGTACAAAACAAAATATTTATGGTAGAGAAAAGAGGAAGGGTTAAATGGCTAACTTTTTAGAACAGTAACAAGTTCTATTAACTACCCTCCAGGCCCCTTTCCAGTTTCCAACCCAGATCCTTCAAATATTTCCTCCAATGAATTCTCTCTCAGTTTCCCAGCAGTCTGCTTAAACATATTTTTTACAGTTTTCCCAGTACTAGCAGATCCAATATATAAATACCGTTCTTGTCCTTCTGCTCAGCTCAGCTTCTCCTGGCTCAACTGTATCATAACAATATCTTATGCAGCAACTGCTTTCTCACTTTGTTAGCCCATTCTGCTTTCTCAGCCTCAGCTGGCTTTTTAAAACCTATTCTTTTCACAGAAATTTAAGAGGCAAGCAACACTGATGGTCATATGGTCAGTTCTAACAGCTAAGAATTTTTTTTTAATTTACATTTCCTATACCATCCCCTTTCCCCATTTCCTCTCCCTAGAAAACCCTTATCCCTTCTTCCTCTTCCTTTTTGCTATTATACCCTTTTAAATTCAAGCATGTATTAAGATCAGTTCTAGGTAGAGAAACTAGCAATACAATGGATGCAAATAGTCAAGGAACAAGCAAGACAATAAACACAAATAGTCAAAGAGCAAACAAGGCACTAAACAGAGTTCTGTGAAATCTCCCATGATCACTGTTTCTAAGGGCTTATCACGATGTCCACAATTAAAAGCTGGTTGTCTAGCAACTTGTTATCTTATAAAGGGACAGGCACACAATGCAAATCACACTATGGAGAAAGGAGAAAGTAGTCTGTTAAATAAAATCTATTACCTAGAATAATTATCAATCTTTAATTACAAGCTTCATACTCAGAAGTAATTGACTAATGTGTAATGAACTTCACATTGTGTGTGTGTGTGTGTGTGTGTGTGTGTGTGTGTGTGTGTGTGTTTTACTTACAGTTTGGAGAATTTTAGAGGGTGGTTTAATTTTCTTAATTTGGGGTGTTTTGTTGTATTAGATTTTATTTTGAATAAAAAGGTTGGGTGGGTAAGGAAGGGGAGATGATGTAGAAGGATTTGGAGGAAGAAGAAGAATATGACCAAAATACTTTTAATTTTCAAATTGCTTTAAATGATAAAAATACATAAAATAAGTATATATGATATGGAAATCATTAGAAAATATTTATTTGGAAAAATTTCTACTGTCTATAGTAAATTTGTATTTTTAAACTGTAAAATAGAGCTTTGCCTGAATTTTCAGGGATCATGACTTACTTTTTATTTAGATTTTTTTTATTTTATTATTATTATTATTATTATTATTATTATTATTATTATTATTTTTTGGTTTTTCGAGACAAGGTTTCTCTGTGTAGTCCTGGCTATCCTGGAACTCACTCTGTAGACCAGGCTAGCCTTGAACTCAGAAATCTGCCTACCTCTACCTCCCAAGTGCTGGGAATAAAGGCTTGCACCACCACTGCCCGGGATTTTTTTTAATTTTAATATGGTAAATGTTTTTTTGTTTTTGTTTTTGAGTCTTAAGATTTTTGCTCTGTTTTCCTTTATTTTGTTTTGATTGATTTAGCTGAAACAAAGAACATCACTTTTCCCTTTCCTTTGCTCACTGTAGACCACTTCCCATCTCAGGTTACCATCCCTCACTCCTCCATGTTTTCTCCTCTTTCAAGTTAATAGCCATATTTTTTGTTTATTTGTGTATGTGTGTGTGTGTGTGTGTGTGTGTGTGTGTACTCAACCTGCTGATCCCATTTTTGTTGATAATGTATGAAAGATTTCAAGGCTGACAACTTTGAACTGGATAACCAACAAAGAGGCTCATCCCAAGGAGAGGCTAAATCACTTCTCAGAAGTCATTTGTACCTGTAGATCTTTGTCTTTGTCTAATGGTGGGACCATTGAAACTTTCCCTATCCAACATTACTATATCCACTAAGATTGCCATTGTTCTGGTCTTATTTATGCAACTGTTTCTAGAAGAGACTCTTACAACAAATTTCCAACAAATTACAACAAATTCTTTAAAAAGAATTCTGTTCTTTTCAATCTTTTTCTACTTTCCTCTGTGATATTTGCTGAACCACAGATGCACAAACTGTGATGTTTATGTATCTGTTGAGGCTGGCTTCCCCATGAGATTTGCTCTCTATAGTGTATTTGATTGTGGTTTTCTGTGAAATCTCCGTATGTTATAAGGAGAGATTTCTTTGATGAGGGTGGTGATACTAGCTATATTTATCTGTGGAAACATCCTATCCAATACTCAATAGCTCTTAAAAACAAAAATGGAGATAATATTATATAGATCAAGCAAGTTATATTTAAAAACATATGTGTTCATATGTAACAAAAATTAATAAAAATGGTGGCCATGAAATTGAAGAAGAGCAATGACATGAAATTTTGAAGGTTTAAGGGGGTGAAAGGGAATGGATAAATTATATTATTATAATCTCAAAAATTATAAAATCAATGGTACTATTTAATAAATAGTAAGGAGTTAAGCAAAATGGCAGTCATAGATTATTTTCTAAAGATCATGAGTTTCTAAGCCCCATCCAGATATGTATCAACTTCCAGTCATAATTTTATTCATTTTGAGTGGGTCATAAGTTTAAAAAACTGGGACTGCATGCCACTGACATGTAAATGCCACCTTTATCCAAATATTACCATAAAGGTAATTTTTATGATGCATAGATGTTTTGATTGGATAGGAATATTTAATTGTTTCCTATCCTCAGCATCTTGAGTACCATTTCTGTATTGGTGGAAGATGGACCACATAAAAGAGACTTTCAGGTCAGTTTCAGTTCAAATCATCCAAGTTCTATGTGATAACTATATAATATCTTGAACAATAAGGACCATTATATATACATATCTTAAGTTTGTTATCCACTCGTCAGGTGAAAAATATTTGGGTTGTTTTCATTTCCTGCCTATTGTGAATGTGGTGACAAAAAACATTGCTGAACCACTATCTGTGGAGCAGGATGTTAAAACTTTTTAGCACATGACAAGGAGTGGCATAGATGGGACATATCATGGACTTATTTAACTTGCTTTTCACATAATGAAGTTGGCATAATTTCTTCAGAATAATCTTTTTGTCTTGATCTTTATTGTAATATCAGACCAAGAATATGTACTTGCTTTGTATCTATTTTAGTTTTTATTTCATTTTGAATGGATATACTTCTAGTTGTAAGAACTCATTAATATAAAATCTAGTTTTTTTCAGATTTTATATTACTACCAACTTCTACACTTCTTGGCCTACAGGTTAAGGGAGATGGTTAATTTTAATTGTCAATTTAGGATTAAGATGTACAGAGTAGATTAGTAAAACAAACAAGTAAACAATGTCATGCTGGGTATATCCGTGAGGACACTGCCAATGTAATTTCACTTAGGGAGAAATCCCACCCTGAATGTGGACTGGGTCACTTTCTTACCTGGAATGAGCAGACAATAAGTGGCTGAGAAGCAGAAAGTCATCAGACTGGAGGTAGCCTTTTGCTCTGCATCTTTTAAGCCACACAATGAAATGCTCTGCTTGAACACAGCCCTCCTACCTGATGGACTGAATCCTCTAAAACTATGAGTCAAGATATTACCAAACCGTGATGTTATCTGGGTTTTGTTTTCATTTATTTTTTATTTTGTCTCAAGAATAAGAAAAGTAACAAATACACAAAGTGAGAAATTTCTTAATTTTCATTGACTGAATATTTATTTAGCTAAAAAAGGGGAACCATCACATGAAAAACAAACAAACAAACAAACAGAACCTTTTTTTTTTTTCACTTTAGTAGCACAAGTCAGGAGCATCTTTTTTTTTTCTTCTTCTTTTTTTATTTTATTGGATATTTTCTTTACTTACATTTCTAATGTTATCCCCTTTTCTGGTTTCCCCTCTAGAAAACCCCTATCCCATCCTCCCTCCACTGCTTCTATGAAAGTGCTCCCCCATCCACTCACCCACCCCAGATTCCCTGCCTTGTCATTCCCTTACACTGGGGCATTGAGCATTCACAGAACCAAGGGCCTTTCCTCCCACTGATGCCCAGCAAGGCCATCCTCTGCTACATATGAGGCTGGAGCAATGGGTCCCTCCATGTGTACTTTTTGGTTGGTGGTTTAGTCCCTGGGAACTCTGGGGGGTTTGGTTGGTTAACATTGTTGTTCTTCCTATGGGGTTGCAAACCCCTTCAACTCCTTCAGTCCTTTCTCTAAATCCTCCATTGGGGACCCCGTCCTCAGTCCAGTGGTTGGCTGCAAGCATCCACCTCTGTAATTGTCAAGCTTGGCATAAGAACATTTTATATTGAAGCCTATAATTAAGTTTATTTTTTTTAAAAAAATCATGCTTAGCCTACTTTCTTCTTTGTTCATAATAATATTTTTATGAAGCAATGAGAATTTAAACCTCCTTGAAGTGTCCTGTTGTGAATTTTGCTGGCAGCATAATTTTTTTGTCTTATTAATTGGAATGAGTTGTTATCAGTACTTTCCTTCACAGTTGAATATATTATTTAAAGAAGCTAGAATTGCTATATTTTAATATTGAATGTCCTGTTTCTCATTTCAGTAGTTCAACACAATAAAAAAAACATTTATGGAAAAAAAAGTTGTTTATGCACACAATGGCTAGAATGAAAGCAAAATAAGGTCAATTTTATTGAATAGACTATCTCCAGACCAAAAATCTAGACATAAAAAAATTCTATTCATCATGACTGCACAGAAGCTTTGAAATACAAAAGTGCAGGTTAGTACTTTTAGAAATAAAATACTTCCTTTTGTGAAACTGTAAGCTACCTTTAGCGATGGTGTTTTACCAGGTCATTATGGTGGGTAACCAAGGGCAATGGTAACAGCCTGTGCTGTTTTTGAGATGTCTGCGGACTCTCTGAACAATGACTCATATACTGGTATATTAGTTACTTTTCTGTTGCTCTAAAAGACACCAGAAGCAAGGAAACCCATAAGTAAAAGAGATTAAGGTGCAATTTATGGTTCCAGAGGTATATAGTCCATGACTAGCATTGTCTCATGTACAGCTGTTGCTGAGAATTTACATTATTTTCCTCAAGCATGAGGCAAAGAGAGGCAACAATAATATAAGATTTTGAAACTTCAAAGCTAGCCTCCAGAAAAACACTTCTTCCTGGAAGACCACACCTTCTAATCCTTCTCAAACAGTTCAACAAACTGAAAATCAAATATTCTCACTTAGAGGCCTATGGGAGTCATTCATATTCAAACTAACACAACAGGAATTACATTTCTGGGATTTCCATTTAATTACCTACATTTTCTGTGAAAAACATTGCAAACCTCAGTAGAGTGTGCCTTTGAAAATTTTTTTTTGGCTTTCATTTTCTTTTTATTGAATATTTTACTTACATTTAAGATGCCATCCCCTTTCCCCATTCCCTCTCCCTAAAAAACCCCTATCCTATGGCCCCTTTCCTTTTTGCTTTTATACAATTTTTTTAACTGTTAATCAAAGGCTTTATAAGTTTGGTAACACTCAATCAGAAGTGTAACCCAATACTCAACCTGGATATATAATCTATCTTTGACTGGTGGAGACACGTGAACATCTGTCTCCATTCCCCCCCACCTCTTTCTCACTCTTCCTCTCTCTCATCACCTAGCTTCTCCTCTCCTTCTTCTTCTCCTCTCCTTACTCCTCTTCCTCTCAGTACTTCTTCCACCTTAGCTCCTCCTACATATCACCCTTCCTGTTAAACAAAAAACAAAAAACAAAAAACAAAAAATTTTTCTCTCCTAATACAATAACAGCATAATTATGCTTATATGTACCAGTGAGGTACAAGATCATCCTAATACCCAGTCCATCATTTTGTTGACTAACCAGAACCTCTGTCATCTCTCCTAACTAAAACACTTAGTTTTGAACCTGGCTTTTTTTCTTCTTGGTTTTAAAGTTGTATTGGAGATGAGCTTATTCACTGCTGCCAGAGAAGCTAAGAGGCCAACTAAAGATCTTCACTTCTCCTCCACTCCTTTAAGTCCAATCCCACAGTGTCGTCTGCAGATCTTCAAATGAATACCTGCTGCAGCCTGTCATGACCACACTGGCCTCATCTGCTACTACGGATTACACAGATCTTCCCCTGCTGCCCTCCGTTCTCACACTCATTGTTTTATCCTAGCGACCATCTCCAGTAGGCACTCCTGGAAACACACAGGCCACACTTGCCGGGGAAGCAAGTAGAATAACTGTAGATTTTCACCTCTATTTTCGCTTCTCCAAGTTCTATTTCCCAGTCTTGCCTGCAGCTCTGCAACACAGCATTTGCTAAAGCCACTCCTACACACATCTCCTGCAGATCGGATCACACAGATCTTCCCATCCAAACTTTCTTCCACCAACTCATTGCTTGGTTCCACTCCCTGCCCCCAACTTCAGTAGACAATCCCAGAGAACCCCCTGGCCACTCTCAGCAGGGAAGCATTATGGCTTACAGTAGCTTCTTGCCTATCCATCTATTTCTTTAAATTCAACCCACCGGTCTCTTTCCCATGTCTGCAGCAGGTTTTCTTTTATGATTTCTCCTAATTTCCTGGCCCCATTCCCCGGAGAATAACTAAGCTGATCCTGGTTAAACATTCTGTTTCTCTCCCTCTTGTAATCACCCCCACTGATCCAAGTCCATCCTAATTCTACATTGTAGGTTCCCCAAACCCAGATGCACATTTCCAGTGATTATATCTATCAAATCCTTCAAAGATTTTTTTTTAAAAGAAACGCACAGGCACCACAATATTCTAGGAACAAGACAGGGCAACAGAAACCAGAGGCAATCAGTCAAATCCCCTACCCTGAAGAGACAAGTCCATACATCAGCATGTAGAATTACAATCTTCCCAATTCCAGATACCTAGATGCCAGGGTAAAAATACACTCAGTAACAACCAGGACAATACATCTTTTCTAAAGCCCAGGAATCCTACCTTACCAGTTCTTGGGCGTTGCAACATAGTTGAACAAGAAGTAAAAGACTGTAAAATAGCCTTTATGAATATGATATGGGTCCTTAATGATGAAATGGATAAATTTTTTAAAGAAATCTGTGAATAAACAATGGAAGGAAATCAAAAAGATCCTTCAAGTCCTGACAATAGAAAAAAATACCAAGTAAAATACAAAAACACAGACTTATTAAAATAAAACCTGAATGCTCAATGAAGTCTCTAAAAGCAAGAAGGGTCTGGAGAGATGTGCTACGTCCTATAAGATACCACAGGTGACAGTCCAGAATACTATACCCAGTAAAATTTTAATCACAATAGATGGAGAAAATAAGACATTCCACAGCACAACTGAATTTAAGCAACATCTATCTATAAATACAACACCAAGTTCAGAAAGTACCAGAAGGAAAACAACTTATACAGGTAAGTCACAACAAAAAAATAAATAAATAATTTTTTAAAGCCACAGGGAAGTAATAAGACCAAGGAAAACACACACACATCATCATCACCGTCACCACCACCACAACAAAAATAAAATAACAAAAATCAACAAAACCCTGTTCCTCCAACATCAAAGTTCTCAATTTCTCATTTAAAAAACACAGGCTACCACAATGAATTGGAAACCAGGATCCATTCTTTAAATGCATCCAAGAAACACATCTTAACATCAAGAATAGACATCTTATTTTCTCTTTTTATAAAAGAAAAACAACAAAAAAAAAAGGTATGAATGAAGTTATATATTCAATCCACTAGCTTCTTTTAAAAATGTGCATCTCTCTCTCTCTCTCTCTCTCTCTCTCTCTCTCTCTCTCTCTCTCTCTCTCTCTCTGTGTGTGTGTGTGTGTGTGTGTGTGTGTGTGTGTGTGTGTGTGTGTATGTGCGCGTGCGTGATAGAGAGAGAAAGAGGGGGTGGGGCAGGCTTAACAGACTTAAGCTTTGTTTTAAGTATTCTGTAAATATTCTACCTACCTTTGTTCCAAAATCCATATCATCATTCATATCTAAGATATCTATTTTAGATTTGCATATTCCTGCTTAACTACAAATAGAACAAATAGAGCACATTAAATAACCACACATGATCTCACCATGCTATGCTGTTATAAGAAAAGCACAATTTATATATATTTTTAGCATATATACACACACATGTATTTAATAGTGTATAAATACAGCAAAAATATAATTAATTAATTAATAATGTATAACTAATAATAGATTTGGTTCAATGATACCTGTTGTGTGATTAGGAGGTATTTTACCACTATATGCTTCCACTTATTTTATAAGCTATTTATTATGTCATGTATATTGAAGAAAAATATAAGAATATCTTAGTATTACATTTACAACATACTTTTAAGAAAGAGAAAGAATTCTCCGTCAAGGTTTGCTTTGGAACAATTGATAGTTTCAGTTCGTCATGCTCTTTCAACTAAACATGCTGTTGCTTTGCATAAATTCATACACTTTATTCAAGGGAGATTGC
Organism: Rhabdomys pumilio; assembly: GCA_030674055.1. Taxonomy (NCBI): domain Eukaryota; kingdom Metazoa; phylum Chordata; class Mammalia; order Rodentia; family Muridae; genus Rhabdomys; species Rhabdomys pumilio. The sequence goes on from JANHMN010000012.1 coordinate 53,110,125, forward strand.
CTACAAGGTATTTTTAGGTTATATATGCTTTCTTTATACATTTTCTAATAAAATGTACATCTAACACTGTATCCAGTATCAAACTCCCTTGTGTTATGAGAAGTTAAGAAAATATAACATTTTTAAATCCCTTTTCTGATTTAAAAATTTAAGTTACTAACTTAAAATATTTCTGAATACTATTTTTGGTGCTCTTAGCTTTGATAGTTCTGCTTAAATTTCTTTTTTTTTTTTATCTCTTTTTATTTCCCCTCCTTCTTTCCAGTTTTCTATGTATATCATCTTTTATGAACATCTATTCTATTGCACTGTGTTTTGTAGCAAACAAGAATTTATTTTTGGCCTGTTTTTGTGCACAAGTAATCTTATATTGTGATAATCTTATATTATCATTCAATGATCATACATTTTTCAGTCTGGGAAGAAATTAAACTCCATAGTGGCTCTTGATATTCATAGGTCTGAAGCTTCTGTGAAAAACTGTGAATAAATTGTGTGGAGGGGTGGGGTGTGTGTACGTGTGTGTATGTGTGTGTGTGTGTCTATTTTTGCCTATAGAAACCAGAGATCAATGTGAAGTTTCTTCCCCAAACTATTGTTTTTTAAAAAACAGTTTCACTGAACTTGAGCCCACTTACACAATGGGACTGGCTAGCAGGAAAGCCTAAAATTGCTCAAATCTGGCAATATAAATGTGGGCCATCTGTGTCGTTTTGTACATAAGTGCTGGAATCCTAACTTAGGTCTTCATCCTTGAGTAGTGAACACTTGAATGGACTACCCTTAGTCCAGTAATTGCATTTGATGACTTATATTTTCTCTGTGCTTTTTCCACTCTCTGCTTATTTATTTGGGTGAGCTGATATCTGGAGTCACACTAGCTCCTTTCTAACCAGATGGTGTTTATCATAAAATGTCAATAGAAGCATGGATCCTCAGAGAGGGCTTTTAGGCATTTTTGAGATAGTACATCAATGTTGGCTTCTAGTAGAATGTCAACAATATTACCTAAGCCAATGCAAATCAGATGGACTTTGTCAGAATGCCATATTGGCACAGTCACTTGCCAGAACAAATTTGTGTAATAGTAAGGCAGGTTTATTTATTTATATGCTGCTGAAGAAGAGAATTTGTAATGAAATGAAAATGTATCCATGAGTAGCTATATGAAAGATTTAGAACAAGAGTGAGAACAAAAACAAAAGAAAGAGAGAAAAATGGTAGCTTGCTACTAAGTTTATCTCCTGTGTTATTTTCTCATGAAACAAGTCCGTATTTATTCCAAAAAGAAGATGCTTCAGGTACTGTGGAACTTACATATTTACTGCAATATTATCTTCTCATTGTAAGTCGTATGTCCAGAAAGTACAAATGTCAAGAATAGATACTCTGATGGATATGTTCACAACTGCAATTATCTGTCTTGATTTTGTTCATCAAGAAAAAGCATTTGGTATCTTTGGTTCTTAAAATAAACATGATGTCACAAATATCCGGTGATTCTTAGAAACAGAGAGGGACTTTGTGTTATTCATATTCCTAAACAAAATAATTTTATACTGTAACAATGATGGCAAAACAGCAAATTTTCACTATATTTACCTTACCTATAAGTAATTAATCACAAAAATCATACAGAATCATATCACAGAAAAGTAGAATCTCATAAAACACTTATTCGTGGGTCAATGCATTGGCATATGGTCTTGATGCTTCACTCAGACATTTTAGGTTTAGTTCTTGACTGACATCCTTGATTTGTCTGCAAGACAATTCCATACTTGTGTCACTCTTTCAGTATTTTATTTTTATGTATTTGGAACAATTAAATTTTACTGTACTGAGGTGAAGGTACTGAACTGAAGGTCTCTGTTTATCCTCAACTTTTTTCTTTTTAATACCTCAAAATTAAGTGTTCATCATTTTTCTTCCTTATATCTTTATCCCCTAAAATATCACACCATTAATCTTAGTGTTAATCTTTGTAAGGAAAGTATTAATATACTCTCATTTATCATTGTATTTTATCCATTAAAAACTTAAAATAAGTAAATGTAAATATAAAAATAAGCAACTTTATTAAAAAAAACAACAATTTTTTTGTTTGACCATTAAAGAAACATTTCTGACCAACAAGGTATTATTCAATATTATTTCCAGGTTAGTCTCATCTGACTTGATTATTGATTATAGATGTATAATACATTGATACAAATTTATTAGGTTAGAGTATAATAGCTAACCAAACAAAGTATTTATGAACTATGCTTATGTAGTCCTATAAATTAGTAAAATAATTTAAACATACATTTGAAAAAAGCCAGAATGGATTGATTCTGCATGGCTGGATATCACTTCCAGAAGACATAAATTATTAAATGAAAATTTTAGTACAATGCTTGAGAAACCTCCCTGTGATTTACCACAAACACTCTAAGAGCTCCCAAACAAAGCAGGCTGTGATCATTTTTCCCAAGGTCCAACCTCAACATGAGGAGGGTCCGGAAGATTCTCATCTTTCTTCGTTCTCTTCCTTTCTTCCTTCTTCCTTCTTTCCATTGCTTTCTTCCTTCTTATATTTTGCCTTCTCTCCTTTCATTCTTTTGTTTTCTTCCAACCAGAGTCTAAACTCAGTCTTTTATTTACTAAAGCTACATTATCAAGGATTTTATTGTTATTAGTCCTAATTTTAGAACTTCTTAATTTTACACAAATTTTATGAATCCTGGATCATTAATTCCAACTTCTGCTTCTTCAAAACAGAAACTAGTCACAAAGCAAAAGCACATTTACTTAAAGGTTTACATAGTCTGTTCTTTACGTGAAGCTGGACACAACTTTTGCAGTTTCCTAGTAAGGCAGACAGCCATTCTTACATGAAAACAGTTACTAAAGACTGCCTATGGCTCCTCCTCTTCTACATAATATGAAGAGTTTGATCAGAAATTAGAAGATAATTTTTTCTTCCTCCTAGAGGACTAATATCATTTAAAGATGGGAATAATTGCTTTATGGGCTTTCAATAAGAAACAATATAAGGGCTAATGTATTTGGAGGAGTGCAAGGAAATAGTTTCCATGGATATTATAATCACGAACTCACAGCAGCTGTGCTACCTAAAATGATATAGACATGACCACTCAAACTAAAATTCAGGCAGGAATGGGTTAAATTATTAATAGGAATCTTGAGGGGACATAGAAGAGTATTAGTGGAGAAATAGGGGGATTAGTCAAATTGTATTGTATATATGTACAAAATGAAATAAGTTAGTCTACAGTCATCCAGAGATCTGTTTATACATCACCTAAAAAGGTGCTGGGAACACAGATTCCTTTTTAAAATAGAAATTTTGGTTTTCAGTTTCTCTTTTGAAATACTGTGACCCTTCTACTCTTGGGCTGTTGGCCACTTGCCTTTATAGACAATTGGATCAGAGGCAGGGGTAAGGGCTCTGATGGTGTGAGTACTGGCCATCATCAGATTGACTATGGGATCAGCTTCAGAGACAAAGCTCAAGGTTATTTGGGGTGACCAAGCTTTTTATAGATTTGGGAAGCAAGGAGGGAATTCTGAAGTAGATATGCTATTAGCTAGGATAGAGGCCTGGGAATGCTTCATTTACACTAAGAGGCATTCCAAGAACCTGATGGGTAGGTTCTTATTCAGATAGAGGAAGTTAAATGTGTAATCTAGTCACAGACACAGTGACTGTTCTCAGAGTTGGCAGAGGTAAATGTCATGTGCTAGCCCATGACAGTGCATGTACTTTTAAAGCAGAGAAAGGGCAACCACAACTCCTACCAGTCTCAGGATAAGATTTATAGTGTTGTGGCCATGACTCAATGTCATTCTTCATTCAGGCAAGCTCCCCAGCTGCCATAATCCCACACCCATACAAAATAATTAGAGACATTTTATGAACCTGTATTAAACGGAATTTTTATAACAATTCATAAAAAATCTGCCTTTCTTTCTGCTAAATTGAAGCCAATTTATAGATATAGTGGAGAACAACAGGAATCTAGTCCTCAGAAGTAGAATCAGAATCTTGAACAAAGAGCTTCTAACACTCAGGACTATCTTTCTTCAGAGTCACACAACTGTTCATTTCCCAGGGAGACAACTTTTTCTTGGAAGCTGTAGAAATAGTGAGTTTCAGTTTCAACTTGGGGGAGATTTTTTACGACATCTCTTTGGGTCATTTCTAGTGATGGTATGCAATGGATTCTCTACATATAAGTCATTATTCATATTCAAATGGAAGACGGGAGTTCATTACATTGTATGACAAATACCAGTACCCTTATGCAAAGAATCATCATCACTTTCTAGAAATTGCCAGCTCTAACAAAAAAGTCCAACTATTAATCACATAAAAGTATAAAAGTTAGGCTATAGAGTCAATAAATGCTAGTTACCTAAAAGAATACATAAATGATTAATAGTGGGTTTTTGCTTTAAATTATTAAATTTGGGGTTTACTGGTGTCAGTAATTTATAATTATGATAATTTGTAGATATCTTTCCAAATTTATCACAAAATGATTATAATGTAATTGAATATTAACCTTTATAAATTAGAAAGAGCTCATTATCCTAAGCAGTAGTATATTATACTTAGAAAATTAATTACTAAAATGTAGGTGTATAAATGTTTCCACAGGCATGATTTAAGCCTGGAGTAAGTTTTCTCTGCATTCAAATAGATTTTAAACAAAAACTGATTAAAATAAAATACATATTTTTTTAAAAAAATTCTTGTTAATTAAAAATATCTGTATATTTATTATCCTAAGGGAGTGTGAAATTTTTTTTTAATACTTTGTAGTTCATTTTTCTAAGTGTCAGCAATAAAATATAATTAAAACTTATCACAAAACTTAAGACTTCAGGCTTTATTACAATTTGTAAGAGAAAAGATATACAAGTAAAATGATAAATGTAAAATAAAAAATAAATAATCTTTATATAGTATTTCAAGACATCTTACTCTTTACAGTTTCTTACTGTATGGTATGCCCCTTTAAATACATCTAAATTGTGGCTTAAGGAATCTGAGTACTTTTTCATACCATAGATCCATTAAGAATAAATGTATATCTCATTTTTAATATTATGAATATTTACCAAATTTTTGATAACCATCACTTTTATTTCTTAATTTTATCTCACATGCTTAGAAATGATATATACATATACATATAGTGTGTATGAATGTATTTACAAATGGAGAAATAATTCATTCTAATACTATAATTATTTGATTTTTAGTGGATATAAATAAAATCTTTGATGGATAAATGGAAAAGAAATAACAGAGAAGTTGAAAATAATAAAAAAACTTTGGCTAAGCTTTAACTAGCTTATTAATATTACCTAACTATTAAAAAATAATTAACTAGCAAACAAATAATGGAAAACATTATAATGTTTGATTTACATTTTCATTTTCAGATTTTCCATTTTACCGCATTATATTAAAAATTCCTACAGATCACGAAATTAAATTTTGTCATTGCATTCACTTCCAAGTAAAATACAGAGAAAAATGTTTTATCTTTAGTAGTAAAATATACATCATCTACTTCAACAACAATCCAACACAAATATTTGTTTACTTCATCAATAATATTGAAACAGACAATGAACCAAAATGTAATTTATAACTTTTGAATTGAATGCTTTATTTCACATACAAATATGATCTTGTTTGTTTAAGATAACAGTTATAGCTACTGAAATAACTCAATTTGAGCATATAGCGTTCATTCACTGAAAATGATATAATTTCCCAGAGAGTCCTGAAGATAGTCACTCAACAAAACTGCCTGTGGAGTTATTGCTCAAGATGTTTTTTGTCATCCTTCATTTAACTCTCTTTATATATAAATTCTAAAGAGATTTTCCAAAAGCCTTACATAAAGTCATAACCAAATCAAATTATCACAAGAATTAATAACACTGTGGCCTAAGTTGTGATCAACACTAAGATGTCTTCAAGGAAGCAATCAGTCAGTTCACTCAGCAGGAGCCATCAGGCTACAAGGAGGTCTGTTATCCAGCTGCATGGTAATCTCACAGCTGGGACTCAGCAGAGCTCTTTTCCATATCATAAAGCAGTATAAAACATTGAAATAATGCAATGCTTGCTGGAGATTTGCAACTTTGCCTGAGTCTAAAATCCACTCATTGCCTGGCCAGTGCTAAACAAATATATTTATAAACTAAGGGAAAAATCTGCACATTTGCAAATGATTATTGGTATGACTTGGTAAGTTTTTGAAGTACACTAATTCATGAGATCTCTTCAGTTAAAATAACTATGTCTTTTACAATACATTCAAATCCTGGAGTTGTAAATGTTGTTACAGAAGCACAAACATCCCTCCTTTCCTTGTTTTCCAAAGCATAAAATTTTATTAAATTTGAAATTAAATTCTTTAACTTACTTCATATAAATATACAACCACGGCCAATACAAATGGCTTTTCTAAATTTGGCATTGTATGATCAAATATTTCTTTTTATAACATTGCTTAAACCAAAGATCTTAAATCCTAATTTAAGATAATTAATTAGTCATTTTTAGGCTATATGTCTGAGGATAGCTTTGTCTAACAATTACGTCCATGGTCTACTCCTTTAAAACTTACAAAAAATTGTAAAATGTATTTGAGTAGTGGCCATTTACTCACTGTTATTCTTGCAGAGCATAATAGTCATCAAGTCATCTCAATATGATTTTTTTTCTCCAAGATGCAATATCCTGAGTATAATAATCAGGTTTAAAAAGTCTATTTGTTTTGGAAATGGAAATTCTCTGAGCTTATCAATACACATTTTTCATATGGATCAGATATTCTATTATAGAAATATATACAAACAATAAATAATGAAATAATTTTGCATGAAGGAAGATTCATCTCCAGAGCGACAGATGGCATCTTATAAGTACATTTTGGACACAAGCAATGAGAAAATCTTCTGAAGGAAGTGCTGCTATATTTAAACAGTGAAAATGATATACAGATTTTCAAAGATAATTGAGAATATTTTAGTAAAAATTATCACGTATGTAGAAACGATCTTAACTAGTAGAAAAATATTAACAAAAATTTTGACATGGTTAGACTTTAAAGAATTCAGAGTGAAGACATGGAATACAGAAATTGCTGGAGAAAGAACTCCATAATAATAGACTGGTTTTCAAAAAATTACCAAATGCACTGATCATTAAATATGTTCTGAGTACTGACAACATTCATTCAGACCAAGGGAAGGCTTTGCCATCGCTCTGAGCTTCATGCCAGGCAGAAGATATTTTTAAGTTCCCATGGGTCTGAAACATTTTTCTGCTCATGGGAAGAGTATGAAGAAACAATACAAATTCACACAGAAATACATCTGCTCTTTACACATGACATACACACTGCAAGACAAATTTATTGATAATCTCAAACATTTAAAACCTTTTCTGTAACATTAATGGATGCCAATACCTTGATCTGAAAATCTCAATAAAAAATAAATGTTCACATAAATAAAACTAATTATGAAGTGTCACATGTATAACTATATTTCTAAATGTAAAAGGATATAGTGTACACATGTACTTATATACTCAACAGATATATGTCCATAACTTAAAGGAACTTTCAGGTTTCTAGTATCGGGAAACAAGCAGATATGTCCAATATACAGGGTATCAAATTTGTGTCCATATCTATAGTGCCACTTTTGTTCAGAAAGCACAGGAGAGGAGAATCAGAATGTTTATATAGTCTTTAACATGACATACAAGTCAGATTAAATCAGTATAATACTTTCTCTGCACTCTTATTAATATGCTACTATTAGAACTTCAGTTTTGTTGAACAAGAAAGGAAATTCTATTCCTAACTAGCAACAAAAGCTTACACAGTGGAGGGCAAAAATTGTAGACTCAAAATTAATAACATGGAAGGTATTATTCTTCTCACACATTCATTGTGCTAAAATTGCATATTACCATTCTCATTTTAAAAATGTTCACTTTTGTAAGAATATCGATATTATAATCTAGGGAGCTAAATAAATATATGAAAATAATGCCATTGGTTTAAAGGCAAAAATCACAATAATTATATTCTATGAAGAAAAAAATCTCTGATTAGTAATTTTCTTTGCTATAATATTCCTTTGTAATTGTGAGAAAAGGCGGATTTACATTAAACTAAAAACTAAAATATCTAGTAATTAAGTAACAAAAAAGTACTAACCATAGGTAGCAAATAAAAAGCCTTGACATAATTTTTTTGTACATTTAGGACTCAAAATTGGTTAAAATTAACTTATGTTATTAAATTACTTTTAAAAAGTTTATCAAATAACAAGTTTGTTAACTGAACTTCTATAGATTAGAAACACTGCAACATCCGTGCTCAATGAATGACTTTTGAAACCATTTAATTATGCCATAAAACTTTCTACCTCATTCAGACCATCTATTTGTATATGATATTTAATGCTCCTCAGGAAAATGAGAGCATTTTTTTTAATGTCTCTAAAATCAACTTTTTCCATCTTGCAAAATAATGATATAATAAAAGTTATTTAATTAGACTGATTAATGATTATATTCAAAATAATTTTTAAGGATTCACTTTACTAAATACACATACAAAATGGTCAGCTCTGAAATCATATACACACAAATAACAAAATGGGGTCACCAGGTTGCATTTACATATGTGTGTGTGTGTGTGTGTGTGTGTGTGTGTGTGTGTATGCCTTCAGCAGTGTTACTATTAATTCTGAATGATCAGAGTGCCAATTCTCATTAGGCCCAAGAAAAATCTTCAGATTTAAGCTCCTGCAATTACTCAATTTCAGCCATAATACAAAGTTTACATCTTTAAAGAATTTATTTATATGTCTAATCTTGTTATTCTTTTGTTCCTTGGTCATATGATACCATAATGGCCCTGATTGAGCTAATATTTACAAGAATAGGAGGTTTTAATACTTCATTCCTTTATCATTTATCCACATCATTCTTTGTCCATCAATATAAGCTCCTGTGTAGAGCAGATGTGACTCTAGCCAATCTAATTTTGTTTTCATATCTTTTCCTAAAATGGCATATCATATATGGCTCTCAATCTCATATGCTCTGTAATTGCTTGAATGTACAATAGAAAAAGTCTTTAAATCTGATCTGTTTCTAACTTCTCTAGTTTACAGAATTTTGCTTACCTTTTAAAGTTTACTTTGTTCTGACTATATTGTCCCTAAGTAGAAGGGCAGATGTTCCAAAAGCATCTTAGAGTCAGAGCCTCATAAGGCATCTTTATTTGAGTTACAACCTCCAGGCCATAAGGAAGATCTTTGAGTAGGTCCAGATAAGGTAATCTCCCTACATTTGGAGGGGTTGTACATGGAGAACTCTTCTGGGGAATCTTAGAATAATTGGGAGAAGGAGCAAATGACTCATAAGAAAATTTTCATGAATCCAATATCCCCAAGTTGTGCAAATATGAAAAGGCCTCCAAGCGTACCACACTTGGAGATCAGGACCAAAGGTAGAAGACTTTGTCACAATGACTTCATCATTCAGCTCAGGACTGCAGGTTTTTGCTCATGCAGCTGTGCTGGCTTAGTGACTTTGGCTGTTCATGCTAGAGAAGGATGTGACAGATAACCACAGAGGTAAGGTAAGAATAACTGACTTGGAAGGGGGTCGAGAACAGATAGATCTCTGGAGGAAAGGGAAAGAGACTACATAGTATGAACAGATAGGGGTAGGGTGCTGAAACAAGATGACTAAGTGGGGGAAGGAAAGGAAAAAGGGGATAAGGAGACAACATGTGAAAAGAGTGCTAACATTAATTGCAATTTGAAGAGTAGTATAGAAACTTAATACAATAAAGGCTCCTTAGAATATGTACATATAAAGTAAATCTAAACAGGAAATGCAAATAATGGGGGAGACAGAGCTCCAATCATCTGCTAATCAAATGAAATTTGAAGTCTTAGGATCGGGTTACATCTAATGAAATTGTTGGTAAAACATGCACCATGGGAAACCCCAAATAACCCAGGCATTAGCAAGATTAATAGTGTCCCCACTAAAAAAAGCTGATGGCATGTCCCCTTTGCTGAAGACAATTAAATTTATACAATTCTGCACTTGGAGAAGTTAAGCTGATAGCACAAGCTAGTGTCTCTTGTTCAGGGAGATGATATGTATGTTAACAAAGGAGAAATGTAATCACCAACCCCACAACAAACCCTTTGATCTGAAGTGGTGTCCAGCATGCATGTTATGCTAGGACAATGGTGGCACAAATCTTGTGAAAATAATGAACCAATATCAGATTTGACTTAAGGCCCACTGCACAAAATAGGCCTGATACCAGACACTGTATAGGTGACAACAATACTGAGATTAGATAGTTCAGTAGCCTTCAATAAATTCAAATATAATTTTTCTACAAAACAAACAGAAGTTAAATAATTCCTAATTGAATTCTTCTATAATCAGAGATAAGTGCCTTGCCCAGCAGTCATCAAAGATTTCTCCTTTAGTAAATGGGAACAAACAGAGATCCACAACCAGACATTATGCAGTGAGTGAGAGAGCTTATAATACTCATCCCTATATTGGGAATCTTCATAAAATCCCTGTTTTTTAGGCAAAGGGAACCCTGCAGAAAAAGAGGCAGAAGAGTGTAAAAGCCAGAGTGGATGGAGGGCATTAAGAAAACAAGGCCATTTAAATCAACATGGTAAATGCAAATTTGAACTGAGTCTGAGGCAGCATCCACAGGCTCTATACCAGAAGGAGTTCTAAAACTGACAGAAGGGAGCACATGTGCCTATCTAACCCAGAAGCCATCTCATACTGATAAACACTTGCAAATGAAGTTAGTTTTTCCAACCTAGTTTCATTAGAAAAAGAAACTACTCTTAAAGGTAAGCTATAAGGCAACATAGTAGGAGGAAAAGAGTCCAAGTGCAAGCAAAAGAATCATAGATATAAATGTTCTCATTGTTAGAAATCTCAGAAATACACCAAGCTAACAGTCATAATATATATACCTGGTGCAGAACAACATAAGCCCCATATTTGGTGCTTCAATCTCTGTGAGCACATACAAACCCTGTTTATTTGATTCTGTTGTGGATTGCCCTGGTATTGTTTGTATTTTGATGATAATTCTGCTTCCTTAAGAGGAGATGGCATGGCCAAGAAGTGGATTATGTACTCAGGTGATTCCATGTGAACCTTCTTCCCATTTTAGCTTGCATTTTAAAATTACAGTTAACGTGATTTAGTGGCCATTTTCTCTTTGTGTTCTCCATTCCCTCTAAATCCTACAATCTTTTCTTCCTCTTTTTCTTGGGGGTTCCCAGAACCTCTAAGAGAGGCTTCCAATGGAGGCCTCCAATGCGGACTCTTTCTATGCATAATATTTGGCTGTGGGTGTCTGCATCTGCTCCCATGTGCTGCTGGAGGAAGCCTCAGTGATGACAACTGGACAAGGTACCAATCTATGAGTATAAGAGAGTGTCATTGTGATGCTTTCATTGATTTTGTTTTTTTTTTTTGTTTTTTTTTTTTTTTTGATCAACCATGCTTGGTTCTTCTCTAGATCTCTTGGTTATCCAGTCTCCAATTCCTGGCTCTTCTGTAAATATAAGGAACACGAGTTCGCTTTCTTGGGCTAGGCATGAGGATAAAGCAAATATCAATTGGTCACTTCCACAAGTTCTCTGATACCATGAACCTAGCACATTTTGAAGGCAAAAGAGATTGTAGTTACATTGTAGCTGTAGAGTTTTGTGACCTGGTTGATGTTCTGGTTTCTCTTTCAAAGTCTGTCTTCTAGCAACAGAGACTATAGTATATGTGTGAAGGCTCCAGGCAGGCACCAACTCAGTCTCTCTTCTATTGATGAGCTGTGTGGATTTTGTCCTTGGCAATGGGCATCTATCCACTGTCAATTTCTAGAGAGCAAACTTCTGTCCTAGTGTCAGCCTGGATTGCATAGGGATCTTCATGGAACCCCCTTTGAATAAAAACACCACCACTGGAAGCCTTACCTGCCAATTAAAGATTGTCAGTTTAGACTCTGTATACTCTATTACTAGGAATCCTTATTAGAGTCACCTTCATAGATTTCAGGAAGTTTGCACTGCACAAACAAAATATTCTTTAAGAACTTAGAGACAGAAAAATCAACAAAAAATTAACCAATCAAAATCCTCATAGTAATAGATTTACCAACATGATCACAACTGTAATGTTCTTCATAGAACAGTGAAACTAACATGATATACTTGGAGAGGCCAAATACACAGATGCTGAGATTCTTTGTCTTCTGGGAAATAATAACAGTACAGCTGTCCGTATCTATCTCTATCTCCATCTCTATCTCTATCTCTATCTCTATCTCTATCTCTATCTCTATCTCTCTATCTCTCTCTCTCTCTCTCTCTCTCTCTCTATATATATATATATATATATATATATATATAATTTTTCTTTTTTAATCTTTCAACTCAATGAATATTTTATATATTCACATATAAGAGTAAACAACTTAGGAGAGAATATTGTGGAGTACAGTAGAAGAGCCAATATCAAATTAGTAATAAGACTATAAAAGTTAAAACTGGTGGTACAAGTTTGCAATGAAATGAAAACTGCAAATTCAAAGGCTGACTTCAAGATGGAGTGAAGGCAAGTATGAGAAATTGAGCAAAATCTGTACTCAAAATAAATAGATTTCTACATGGATGAAGATACAACCGCATAGTAAAGCCTTTACCTACCATTCTTGACAGAATAAACTCAGCACACAATAAGAAAATAACATAAAGTGCATTAAATGTTATAAACTCAAGTAAACCTTAATATTGTACTTGAATTGCATATCATTATATGTGATGTAGAGAAATCTCACACTTCATTTAGGAGGCAGAGTAATGTGCATGCCTTTGACATGCTTCCCACCATCACTTGTTGAAATCTGAAACTTCAAAGAAATGATATTATATGCTGATGATTTTGGACCATAATTAACTCATGAGCTTGAGGATTTGGCAGTGTCTACATATAGAAAAATACTGACCTCTATCTTCTGGCCCACTGCTCTTCCTGTGGTAGTGGAGGGGGTGAGGAACATTCATTTTGTACCTTTTCCCCATGAATCCATTGCCAGTTGGGTCCACCCAGGGCACAGCCAGCAGAACTGAGCTGTGTACTGTCCAGTAACCTCTGTCATCTGCCCACAGCCTCCATCCTGTTTTCCTGGGGATTTTAGCTGGAGCCTCAGAAGCATACTGCTTAGATACATCCCAAGCCAAATCCTTGTTTGCTGGGTCCTCCTGGGTAAACAGCCAGGAGGGATCTACCTGTGGCACAGCCACCAGAGGTGATCAGCATGCTCTTTCCTGAGCTCCACTGCCAGGCCCACAACTCTGCTTGTTTACCAAGGAGTCCTCCTGGCATCAGGAATATCTAGCTACCACTACAAACAACCACATGGCTAAAGGACAGCCTAAGAACACAATCAAAAAGAGCCAGGGCAATATGGCACAATCTGAACCCGGTTATCCTGCAGTAGTAGAACATGGATAGTCTAACATGGATAGCACAAGAAGATTACTTTAAGTCCAATTTTATAATGATTATAGAGGCTTTAAGGAGGAAATTAATAATTTCTTTATCCATATTCAAGAAAATACATTCAAACTGGTGAAAAAAATGAGTAAAATTGTCCAAGAACTGAAAATGTAAACAGAAGCAATAAAGAAAACACAAACTAAGACAAAACTGAATAAAACAATAACAACAACAATAACAAATTTAGGAAAGAGAACAGGAACTACAGATCACCGATAGATTACAAGAGATGGAAGAGAAAATCTTAGGCTTAGAAGATACAATCGGAGAATTTGATGTATCAGTTAAAGAAAATATTGAACCTAAAATGTTTATGACACAAAACATTGAAGAAATATGGAACAGTATGAAAAAGCAAATTTAAGAATAATAAGAATAGATGGAGAAGGTTCCTAGGGATGAGACCCAATGTATGATTTTTGATAATAATTAAAATATTAAATATACAGAACAAAAAATATTAAAATCTGAAAGCATAAAATTCCAAGAAACATGGAAAAACAGATATCATACTTATACCTGAATTCTCAACAGAGGCTCTAAAAGCCAAAAGGGCCTGGGATGATATCTACAGACTCTAGGAGGCCACAGATATCAGTCAAAAATACTGTACCCAACACTTCATAACAATAGATGGAGAAAACAAAATATTCCATGATGAAATGGAAGTTAAGCACTATTTATTTACAAATCCACATCTGCAGAAGATACTAGAAGGATAACCTGAACCAAGGAAGGCTAACTGTACCAATGAAAACACAAGAAACAAACCTACACCAGCAAAGCAAAGGATGAGAAACACACACACACACACACACACAAACCTTACCAACACCAAAATAACAGAAACTAAAAATCATAAATAATAAATATCTCTCAACACCAATGGACTTCATACATAATTAAAAAGATTCAAGCCACGAGATTGGATGAGGAAACAGGTTCCTTCATTCTTCTGTGTGCTAGAAGCATATTTCAGCAACAAAGATAGGCATTATCTCAGATTAAACAACTGGAAAGGGGTTCTCCAAGCAAAGAAAACCAAGATACAAGCTGGACTATCCATTCTAATATCTGATAAAATAAAACTTTAACCAAATTTAATAAAAGATGGGGCAGGATACGTTATACACATCAAAAGAAAAATTTACCAAGATGATGTCTCAGTTCTGAATATCTGTGGTCCAAATGCAGGACATTCAGATTTATAAAAGAAACATTACTAAAGCTTAAATCACATGTACAATCGCATACATTAATAGTGGGAAACTTCAACACCCCATTTTTACCAATGGACACGTCATTGAGACAGAAACTAAACAGAAAAATTATGAAACTAATAGAGGGCATGAATCACATGTATCTAACAGATATCTACAGAACATTTTACTTATGCACAAAAGAATATACCATCTTCTCTGGATCACACGGAACATTTTGAAAAATTGACCATATAGTTGCTTACAATGCAAGCCTCAACAGACACAACAAAGTTGAAATAATCCCTTGCATTATCAGACAACAATGGATGAAAGCCAGAATTCAACACCAACAAAAGTCTACAAATTCACTACAACGAAACAACTGTCTACTGAATTAACACTGGGTCAAAAAAGAAACAAACAAAGAAACCGAAGCCTTTCTAGAATTCAATGAAAATGAAAACAAAACATACCCTAGTTTACGGAACATGATGAAATCAATGTTAAAAGTTCATAGCATTATGCACATTTATAAATAAATTAATGAACTCTCACAGTAGCAACTTAAAAGCACATCTGAAATTCCTACATGAAAAAGAAGTAAAGATACCTAAGAGAAATAAACTACAGGAAATAATCAAACTCAGGGCTGAAACCATGTATTAGAAAAAAAGATAATTTAACAAAAAAAGAGGGAGACAGAGCTGGCTCTTTGAGAATATCAACAAGAAATACAGACTGTTAGCCAAACTAACTAAAAGGCTTGAAACAGAATCAAAATCAACAAAATCAAAAGTGAAAAGAGAAACATAACAACAGATACTGAGGGAATTCAATGAGTCATCATGTCTTACTTCAAAAGCCTATGCTTCACAAAATTGAAAAATCTAAATGGAATGTATAATTTTTCTGATATATAACAGTTATCAGAGTTAAATCAAGAGAGGTAAATAATGTAAATAGTCCTATATGCTATCCTAATAGAAACAGTTACTAAAAGTCTCCCAATCAAAAAACAAACAGAAAAAAGAAAACAACAAAACAAACAACCAAACACAAAAGGCCCAGGGCCAGATGGACTTATTGTAGAATTCTACCTGACCTTCAAAGGAAAGCTAATACCAATACTCTTCGAACTATTTCACAAAATAGAAACAGAAGGAACATTCTATGTGGCCACAGTCACTTTGATACCTAAAACCACACAGAGACTCAACAAAGAAAAAGAATTTCAGACCAACTTTCCTCATGAACATTAGTCCAAAAGATACTCAATAGAATATTCAGAAATGTATCCTTAGAACACAACACAAACATCATCTAACAGGATCAACTAGGCTCAATCTCAGTGATGCAAGAATGGTACAGTATACAAAAATCTATCAACATAGTTCACCAGAAAAACAAACTTAAAGAACAAATCTGCATTATCATTTCATTAGATATTGAAGAAGGCTTTTACGAAACCTAACACCCCTTTTTGGTACTATTCTTGGAAAGGTGCATACCTAAACACAATAAAGGCAATCAATAACCAGGAAGCCAATAACCAACATCAAATTAAATGAAGAGACTGTAAAACAATTCTGTTAAAATAGGAGACAAAGTTGCCTACTCTCTCTATACTATACTATTCCGTGGAGTACTTGACATTCTTTCTAGGGTCATATACCAAACTATATCAAGTTGCTACAAATTGAAAAAAAAAGAAGTCAAAGCATTGCTATTCACAGATACTATAATACTTCATATAACTGACCTCAACAATCCACTAGAAAAGTTCTACTGCTGATAAATTCTTTCAGCAAATTGATCAATATAAAATTAACTCAAATACCAGTAGCTATCCTTTATACAAATAAAATAGCTGGGAAGTTAAAAATTAGGAAAGCAACAGCCTTTATAAAAGCCACAAATAATATACAGTATCTTGGTATAACTCTAACCCAGCAAGTGAAAGACCTCTATGACAATAATTTCAAGTCTCTGATGAAAGAAATTGAAAAAGATATCAGAAGAAGAAAAGATGCCTCATGTTCCTGGATCAGTAGATTTAACATAGTAATAGTGGCCATCTTACCAGATTCAATGAAGTTCCCATCAAAATTTCCACACATTTTTAATAGAACTAGAAAGAGCAATTCTCAACTTCACATGGAAAAACAAAACAATCCTTCACAATAAAAGAACATCTAGAGGTATCACATTCCTAACTTTAAGCTGTGTCACAGAGCAGTAGAAATAACAATGGCATGATCCTACCATAAAAATAAAAAGGTTGATAAACTCACACACCTATGGATACCTGATTTTTTTTTATAAAGAAGCTGAAACCATATATTTGAGGGGGAAAAAGCATTTTTAACTAACAGAACTTGTTTAACTAGATATTTGCATGTAGAAGAATGAAAAGAGATCTATATTTATCAATCTTCTCAAAACCCAAGTCCAAGTGGTTAAAAGACATCAACATAAAATTAGACACACTAAATCTAATACAAGAAATATCAGAGAACAGCTTAGAACACACTGACAGAAGATACAAGTATTTTAACAGAATACCAATAGCTCAGGCATTAGGATGAAGAATTAATAGATGGGACCTCATGAAACTGAAAACTTTCTGCAAGGCTGAGGACACAGTTATGGGTCAAAATGACAGCCTAAGGTAAAGATCATCACCACCCCTACATCTGACAGAAGACCAATGTGCAAAATATATAAAAAGCAGAAGAAATTAGACACAAACAAAACAAATAACCCAACTAAAAAACGGGGATACAGAACTTAAAAGAGAATTCTCAATAGAGGAATCAATAATGGCTGAGAAACACTTAAAGAAATGTTTGATGTCTTTAGTTATCAGAGAAAAGGAACTCAAAATGAACCTAAGATTTAATCTTAGTTATATTAGAATGGCTATTATCAAAACCTCAAGTGACAACCCCTGCAGATAAGGATGTGGAACAAGGGGAACACTCCTCCATTGATAATGAGAGTATTATCACATTGGAAATCAACTTGACAGTTTATCAGAATATCGGGTATAGTTCTATTCGAATAGTAAGCTATACCACTTCTTGACATATATCCATAGATGCTCCATTATACCACTAGGACACTTAATCAACTATGTTCATACCACACTACTTACAATAGCCAGAAACTGGAAATAGTAAAGATGTCCCCTAACTAAAGAATGTATAAATGGGGTACATCTATATACCTTAATCAGCTCAATGGCTGAGCCACTTTCTAACCTCCATGCAGTCAATCCACCTTTCACTCACAACCCTGAGCTATTACTTATTAAAATATGTATTCTACCTTGGCTACCTTGGACCCATGAAAATGAAAAACTTTCAGGGGATGAAAAACTGGACCACACTCTCCTGGCTCCTTCACTTACCGGCTGTGCCTCCCTATCTTCCACTATTCTCAGGCATGGCATCTCTCCTCTCTGTCTCCTGGCATTGCAGATCAGAAGTCCAGGTGAATCAAAGACCACAACATAAAACGAAATACACCGAATTTAATAGAAGATAGTGTGGAAAAGAATCTAGAACTCATTGTCATCAGGGGAAAATCTCCTGAAAAGAACATCTGTGACTCAGGCTCTAAGATCAAAAATCAGTAAATGCGACCTTATGAAGCTGAAGAGCTTCAGTAAGATAAAAGACAAAGTCAGTATGACAAATCAGCAACCTACAGACTGGGAAAAAAAATCTTTATTAACCCTACAACTGACTGAGGGCTAATATCCAAAATATATAAAGAACTCAGGAAATTAACCTTCAAAAAACTCAAATAACCCAATTAAAAAATGGAATACAGAGCTAAAGAGAGACTTCACAGCAGAAGAATCTCGAATGGCAGAGAATAACTTAAGGTAATATTCAAAGTTCTTGGCCATCAAAGAAATGCAAACGACCCTGAGATTCTACCTTACACCAATCAGAATAGCTAAGATCAAAAACTCATGTGACAGTACATGCTGGAGAAAGAGGAACACTCTTCCATTGCTGACTGGATTGCAAACTGGTTCAACCACTTGGGAAATCAATCTTGTGCTTCCTCAGAAAATTGGAAATAGTTCTACCCAATGACCCAGCTTTACTACTCCTAGGCATATAATTAAATGATGCTCCACCATATCAAAAGGACACATGCTCCACTATTTTTATAGCAGCTTTATTTATAATAACTAGAATCTAGAAACAACCCCAGTGTCCCTCAAACTTTAGAATGGATACAGAAAATGTGGTTCATTTACACAATGGAATACTATTCAGCTATTAAAAATAAGATCATCATGAATTTTGAAGGCAAATGGATGGAACTATAAAAGATCATCCTGAGTGAGGTAACTCAGATCCAAAAGGACATGTGTGGTACATTCTTACTTACTGAAAAGTAGATATTAGCCAAAAAGTACAGAATTCCTAGGATACAACTCACAGACCATAAAAAGTAAATCAAGCAGCAAGGCCCAAGTGAGGATGCTTCAATCCCACTTAAAAGATAGAAAAATAATCATAGGAGGCAGAGGGAATGAGAGACCTGGGTGTGAGAGGGGAGGGAGTAAGAAGAAAGAAGAACAGGATCAGGTATGTGCGGGGACAGGAGAGAAGGTCAGAGACCCAAGAGAATGAATGAAGATAAGCAGTATCTAGGATTGGGAGGTGAAGGAATCCTCTAGAAAGTACCAGAGACCAGAGAGGTGAGAGACTCTAAGGAATCAATAGGGGTGACCTTAACCAAAATGCACAATATTGAGGAGAGGGAACTCAAAGACCCCAAATCCTGTAGATAGACAGGGCCTCAAGTGGAGGGACAGGACTATTAACCCACAGTCAAAATTTCTGACCAAAATTTTTTCCTGTCTAAAAGAACTGCAAAGACAAAAATAGAGAAGATACTGAAGGAAAGGCAGTCTATGACCAGCCCAACATGGGATCTGTCTCATGGCAGGGGGCACCAAGGCCTGACACAATTACTGATGGATGTTATGATGTGCTTATACACAGAAGTCTGGCATGGTTATCCTCTGAGAGGCCCTATCATCAGCTGACTGAGACAGAAGCACAACTTAGACTCAACCATTGGACTACAGTCAGGGACTCCTATGGTTGAATTAGGGGAAGGATTGAAGGGGAGGGTGGCCCCATAGGAAACCAGTTGTCTCAACTAATCTAGACACCAGGGAGCTTCCAGAGACTGAGCCACCAACTAGCAGCATAGACAGACAGATCTAAGACCCCTGGCACAGATATAGAAGAGGTCTGCCTGGTCTGACCTCAGTGGAAGAAGTGCTTAATCCTCAAGAGACTTGAGGCCTCAGGAAAGGGGGAGGTCTGATGGTGGAGAGTACCTTCTTGGAGGCAAAGGGGAGGAGGAATGGGATGAGAGACTGTGGGAAGAAGACTAAGGGATAAAGAGTGGAATGTAAATATAATAATAATGATAGTAACAATAACATATTCATGTCATATTTTACTTGTGTGAACATAGTTTTATTCTTTTTAGAAATTCTTTGTAACTTCTTTCAGATATTTTTTATTAGCATCTATGTGTTCTAAACCATTGAGGCATGAATCCATGCTTTTAATGCTATGGCTCTATAGTATAATTATAAATCTTTTTATTTTTTTTGCAATTTGCAATACCTTTTATGCTTTACTTACAATATTTTATATTATGGTTTTGACATATTTAATATTAGAGGACATATTTAAGTTATTTCAATTGCCAAAATTTTTGATGTTAAAATCTTAGCATTAATTTTATAACAGATGTCTATTGCCCAGTAGCATGAATGTGTGTGTGTGTTCGTGTGTGTGTGTATGTGTGGTTTATGTGTGTGGACTTGTATGCTTCTGTGTTTAAGATATAAATGAATATGAGAACTTCGAATATAAATATGCACACAAAATATAAAAGACAAAATCTAAGAGACAGAGAGGGGATAAAGGGAGGGGAGGAAAGGAGGAAGGAAGGGAGTGAGGGAGGGAGTGAAGGAATAAGGGAGGGAGGGAGAGAATTTTCTCAGAGACACTCAAATACAAGGTAAAATTGTGGGGATTAAAAAGTATAAAAATGTAATTTTATAGAGCCTATAAAATTAGTGCTTTTATTCTATGATAAAGCTGAACACCTTAGAAATCAGAAAGGAATTATGATGTTCACCATGGACCCACTAACCTACGTATATTCACCTTAAATTAAAGAGAAAATAGGTTTTCATTTTATTTCAAACTTAGTGCACGTAGTTATATAAAATGTAGAACTTTTATCTATCAGAGGTTCAAATTTTTTCACAGCTGTAGTTATCAGGATTGGAGATATCAGAAATTGCTGAAGAAAGTAATGATGTAGGCTTCTAATGACTATTTCAGAATCCATCTCATACTTATGGAAGTGACACTTTACTAATGAGGACTCATCACTGCTGCTCTCTTGTGTCACAAAAGTTTTGTAATATAACAGTGGCATTTATGAAAACATTGTTCCTCCAGAATTAAGCTTTCCAAGATAGTGACTCAATACTTTAGCTGGCATATATGTGTCTTATGTCAACTTGACACAACATGAAAGGAGGGAACTTCAACTGATAAAATGTCTGTAAGATCCAGCTATAAGATAGTTTCTTAGTGATTGATTGGGAAAGACTCAGTCCTTTTTCAGTGGTTTCATGCCTGAGTTAGCGGTCCTGAGTTCTATAAGAAAACAGGCTGAGCAAGCCAGGAGAAGCAAGCTAGCTAACAACACCCATAAATGGCCTCCTCATCAGCTGCTCCAGGTTCCTGTCTTGACTTCCTCCAATGATGGACTGTGATTTGGAAGTTTAAACCGAATAAACCCATTCCTTCTTTACTGGCATTTTGGATATAATGTTTCATCACAGCAATAAAAACCCTAACAAAGACATTGTAATTTTTATAGGTGTGTGTCTGTAGGTGTGTGTCTGTCTGTGTGTCTGTCTGTGTGTGTGCATGTGATTTTTGTACTGAGGAAAATATGAAAAGTATTCCTGAAAGAAAAGTTTTGTATTTGTTAGAGAGAAAAATCTTAAGATTTGTTCCTATTAACAATCTTCAAATAAATTGAAGTCTTCAATTATTTCTCCATCATGTCTGAAGAAATGCTTAGGAAGAAGAAATAAAAAGAGTCTAAGAGCTAGAGAAGATGGAAGGCACCAGGAGAACAAGGCTCTCTGAATCACCTAAACACTGCATATATGCTGTCGCAGAGAATGAATCAGAAAGCACAGAGCTACAGAGGTCTGCACTAAGTCCTCTATTTATGACTTTCAATTTGTATTTTTATGACACTCCTGAATATGTCAATAAACGGGTCTCAATTTCTCTTTTTATTCTCTCGGAGCTGGATTTCTTTTGTTAATTAGCCTCTTTCCAACTCCTACGTGGCTATTTTTGTTTTATCTTATATTTTATTTTCTTAGAAAATATCTTGTTATCTCTTTGAAATCTCTTCTTTTCCAATGAGAGACAAAAAAAAAAAAGATTTAGACAGGAGGGGAGTGTGGAGAAACTAATAGGAGTAAAGAGAGGAGAAATGGAAATCAGAATATATTATATGAAAAATACTATTAATTAAAGGGGAAAGGGGGAAATTTTTTTAAAGATGTGCTTATTTTTATTTCATATACATGAGAATATCCTGATGTTGGTAGGTACACCTAGTGTATGTCTATTGCCAATGAAAGTCAGAAGAGCCTGTCTGGTCCCTTGGATTTGCAGTTATTTGTGATATATATTTTGGGACTTGGGATCTGAACCTAGGTCCTCTAGAAGAGTAGCAAGTGCACTTAACCTTGTGATATTTTTCTATCACCATAGTTAGAAATTTCAAATTTCTGATTTAAGTTGGCTTTGTATTTTCTAATTGGTAGATATCTAATGGATATCCACACTGATGCCCTTTTTCTTTAGTTCATTTGTTCTTTCTTTCTTTCTTTCTTTCTTTCTTTCTTTCTTTCTTTCTTTCTAATCAAAGCTTTGTGTTATAGAGCCAAATATTTTTTGTACATTTCTGTTGTTTTACAATCTGGATATATAATAAGTATTCACACAAGAGACTATTTCTGGTTCTATTTGTTTATAATACAAAGAGATGCACTCTAAAATAGTTTTCTTTCAGATGACACAGGGATCTATATTTATCAACTCTTTTGGCTCTAAAAAGTACAAGAAATCATAGAATATTTCAATGCTTCTATTTCAATACTAACCAAAATGTGCTGGCACACCAATTTGAAAGAAATGATCAAACAATTTATTTATCTTGGTAAGGCAACATATTTTATTTCTAGAGAAAAAATGACTTTTAAATCTTACCTACACTGAGCAATCTAGACATGACCTAGAATTGCAATCACATTCAATGCAGAAAAGTAATTGGACAGGGTCAAATTTGGAGTCATATTTTTAAAATTTATGAGAATTTTGACTCTCATCTTGAATATTGTCAGTGACTCTGATGGTCACAACTTCAATCTCAGGAATCTCAACACAGAACTATTTGTCAAATTTTATAGTGATAATCACTACTGAATATGTCGACTAAAATTTTTCTAGGGAAGCTATCCTGTTCTTCATTTGAAAAAGTGGCAATGAAAATAAAAATATACACAGAAGAGCTTATCTAAGCATATTTAAAAAATGTAAAATTTTATATGTCAAGTAATGTTTACTCTTGTGAAAGTAATATGTTTCTCTTTTACTAAACATATTCACATAGACCTAAACAAATGCATTGTTACTTACCTTGCAAACTAGAAAGTTCATTTTATATTAAATTGACCCTTTTGTAGTTGTATAACTTACTTTCTATTAGGTACTTTTGTTCATGAGCTTAGTAATTTACTCTTTACACATAGAAACACAAAAAGACATGGTTTCAGTCATGTAAACAATTATACATTTTAGAATATTTTTGGATTTGATATAATAAAAGGATGTTGTGGATTCCATGGAAAAGTCTCCCCATAGACTCAAATATTTGGATGTCTAGTTCCCAGTTTATAGACTGCTTAGAAATGTTTAGATTGTATGATCTTTTTAGAGGATGTGTGTTGGAGGCGTGCTTTTCAGTTTCAAAATCCCACACCATGCCTAGTCTCAATTTTTTTCTGCCTTCTGCATGTAGGATAAAATGTAAGCTCTATGCCTACCACCATGTTTCCTGCCATCATGGTCATGGACTAACTCTCAGAAACTGTAAGTAAATTCCCAGATTAATGCTTCTTTAATAAACTGAATTGATCATTAATTTTTGTCACAGAAATAGGAGAGTAAAACCTGTAGGGACATTGTAACAATATCTATAATTGTGTAGTAGTATTTCTGTATTATTTAAATAATGCCTTATCCCTGAGTTTCTACTAATGGAGATATTCAAAATTCAAAGTCTTTTTTTCCCCATGTGATGGGTATTCGCTTATTTGTCCCAAGCCAAACATGTAAATTTAGAGTACACAGGCAATATAAAATGCTCTTTTAGATTATTATTTTAAATTAAAATTATATCTTCAAAACATAGGATTTTACAGATTGGAATCATAGCCAGTGTGTCTATAATAAAACCGCAACTGTATGTGAAGGTATCAGATGTAAAAAGTAAAATGAATTTTGAATGTGATAAGAGGCTCACCTAAATTTTTGAAATCAAACTTATATGATTCATTTGTAGTATACGTGTCTTATATTTCACCACAGAGTGACATTGTCCTTTCAAATATTCATGTTTCTAAAGAGAAAAAACATGTTATTTTTCTAGTTCATTCTTTTCTAGCTGGCTTTACTCAAGAACATCAAGTAGGCCTATAAACTGAGCAGTGCCTATAAAATAATTATTTTCTGTTACAGCTATCAATTGCTATTACTGAACTGTTACTAATAGTACATAGAAAAGATCTGAATGCTGAGAATTTAAGTTCAATTTAGCTTTCCAAAGCAACAGAAACAATTTTTCTAATAAAATCCTTAAATAAATATTTAGGACAAAGTATCATTTTAAGGAGATCTCAACTATCTAACAAACTTTAAAGTAAAGCTTAAAACAGAAGGTTCATTAATTTCTAAATGATTTTTGTCATTTATGATGATACTTGACCAGAGGCATATAGTTTAAGTTTTAAGATTATTTTTAAAATATTCATGCCTTAGAAAACCTGTGAATTGTCTTTTAAATTTTCCTAGAGATTCTGCTAACTTGGTTAGTTGTAATATCTCATTCTCTACAGGAAAAAATAAAATTCAAGTAGTTTTATTAAACCTTGCTTTATAAAACATTATCTGAGAAAATTTTCAAGGAATGAAATACAGATACTAAACTATATGACCTAGTGGCTTTGGAAGAAGTGGTTTTATAGAAAATCCATCACTGACATGTGTTCCAATGCTCTCCAGTCTCTGTAAGTCTATGTGCCATAGTGAAGCTTGGGTTAAATGCTATTCAATTTATGCATGTACTGACAGTCAGTGTGTATCAGAGTCTGGGAGTTCCAGGGAAATAGCATGCCAATCACTATACACCTGCCTAAATACTTTTTTTTGAGCTTTAAAGTAATTTTTATACAAAAATGTAAGCTAACCTTGAGTTGGTCTGAAATTACAAAGTGAGTTATATACAGAACAGAGCGTTAGACCTCAAATACATATATGTCACTCTAATATGAATTTGTTTTTCAGTATAATTTCTCAAAATACCTAACTTTCTCCATTTCTAATACTGAAAACTAGCTGGTATTCCCTATGACACTTTATATGCTGTACCTAAAACTTTATTTCAAATTCAAAAAAAGCAAAAGTATGTTGTTTTTAATATCTACAGTTAAAGTGATGTGACTTCTTAGAACATAGTTTTTAACTTGAAAATGTGTATTAGTGGCCGGGCGTGGTGGCGCACGCCTTTAATCCCAGCACTTGGGAGGCAGAGGCAGGTGGATTTCTGAGTCTACAGAAAATAGACTGGTCTACAGAGTGAGTTCCAGGACAGCCAAGGCTATACAGAGAAACCCTGTCTCGAAAAACCAAAAAAAAAAAAAAAAGTAAGAAAGAAAATGTGTATTAGTGTAATCCAGCACTCAGAAATCAGGGGCAGATGGAACTTTGTGAGTTTAAGGCCAGTCAAGTCTTCAGAGCTAGTTCTAGGACTGCCAAGGCTACACAAAGAGACCCTGTTTTGAAAAACCAAACATATAAAAAAGATTTACTTATTCATTATGGACAAGTAAAATAGTTCATATGCAAATACTTGCTTCAGCAGACAATATTTTCAGTCTATCTAAAATGACTGTACATATGGCTAAACTAACAAGGGTGACAAAGAAAACCCCAATACTGAATTATACTGCCAAAGTTTCCATGGAGATTAAAGAAAATATAAATGTTGAGTTCAAACAAATAGAGAGAGGCTAAGTATCATATATCACATGTAATGTGAGGACTGCATGCTATATAACTCGAAATGAATTTATCTGTATCCAAATGGATGCATATTTAAGTGGCATTCTAAAACAGATTATGTGCTGTCCCTATATTCTCCCTAAGAATGAACGGTAGATATTTTGACGTAAGTTAAGCTTATTGGATATTAGGATTGAACATTACTGATCTATTATTTGAATTAGAATGAAAACGATAAGAAAAATTATTTTATAAATTTGATTTAAGAACCTTAAAGGGAGGTAATCAGTAAGAATGAAGGTGAGCAGCTAAAAGATCAAATCCTAATATACGCAAACAGTGTGTACTGCTTTAGTTACACGCTTTTTTCTTTCTAGCCCTTTTCCTACACTTTCACTCAAAAGTGCTCATAGTGCCAGTTGTTTTCAATCAGCAATTCTCACAATCTACTCCTACTTCCTAAGATGAGTGTAATATGTTATGGTATTCATTATTCTCTTATTGGTTCCTATTATACTATACCAAGCCAATAGCAATGCAAAATAATTGATACGTAAGATACTATGCTTATTATTTTATTTCATTATTAATGTATTCATGTCCTATTGCAGCTATTGGAGAAATTAGATATGTGGGTCTGAAAGTCATAAATATATTATGAAATATATTTCTAAACTTAAATCGACCTACAAAGCATGTCTCTAGTTTTTTAATAATTTAAGGAAATATTTCTATACATTCTTTATTGCATTGATCTTGTTATAAAGTCTGCATATATTCTTCAATTACTTCAAATATAGAAAGTCAGCTTTCTTTTTTGGTATTGTTGTTTTATTGTTTGTTTTCCTTCATTATTTTTTATTGGATATTTTCTTTATTTGCATTTATTTGCATTTCCCGGTTTCCGCCTTAGAAACACCCTATCCCCACCTCCCTCCCCATTACTTCTATAAGGGTGTACCCAACCCACCCACACACTGCCGCACTGGCATTCCCCTAAACTGAGGCATGCAGCCTTCACAGCCTTCTCTTTCTAACTCTATGAAGAATTGAGTTGGAATTTTGATGGGGATTGCATTGAATCTAGAAATTGATTTCAGCAAGATGGCCATTTTTATGATATTAATCCTGCTAGTCCATGAGCATGGGAGGTATTTCCATCTGCTGAGATCTTCTTCCACTTCTTTCTTTAGAGACTTGAAGTTCTTGTCATGCAGATCTTTCACTTGCTTGGTTAGATTCACACCAAGATATTTTATACCATTTGTGACTATTTTGAAGGATGACATTTCCCTAATTTCTTTCTCAGTCTGTTTGTCCGTTGAGCAGAAGAAGGCTACTGATTTGAGTTAATTTTATATCCAGCCACTTTGCTGAAGTTGTTTATCAGGATTAGCAGTTCTCTGGTGGAAGTTTTGTGGTCATTTAAGTATGGAATCATATCATCTGCAAATAGTGATATTTTGACTTATTCCTTTCCAATTTGTGTCCCTCTGATTCATTTTGTTGTCTAATTGTTCTGGCAAGGACGTTGAGTACTTTATAGAATTGGTAAGAAGAGAGTGGGCAGCCTTGTCTAGTCACTGATTTTAGTGGGATTGCTTCAGGTTTCTCTCCATTTAGTTTGATGTTGACTACTGGTTTTCTGTATATTGCTTTTAGTACATTTAGGTATGGGCCTTGAATTCTTGATCTTTCCAAGACTTTTACCATAAAGGAGTGTTGAATTTTGTCAAATGTTTTCTCAGCATCTAATGAGATAATCATGTAGTTTTTCTCTGGAGTTTGTTTATATAGTAGATCACGTTGATGGATTTCCATATGTTGAACCATCCTTGTATCCCTGGGATGAAGCCTACTTGATCATGATGAATGGTTTTTGTTTTTGGTGTGTTTTTGGAATAGGTTTATAAGAATTTTAGTGAGTATTTTTGAATCAATATTCATAAGGGAGATTTGTCTAAACTTTTCTTTCTTTGTTGGGTCTTTGTGTGGTTTATGTATAAGCATAATTGTGACTTCATAAAATGAATTGGGTAGTGTTCCTTCTATTTCTATTTTGTGAAATAATTTGAAGAGAATTGCTATTATGTCTTCTTTGAAGGTCTGATAAAATTCTGCACTAAAACTGTCTGATCCTGGTTTTTTGTTTGTTTGTTTGTTTTTGGTTTTTTGGAGACTTTTAATGATTGCGTCTATTTATTTAGGGCTTATAGGGTTGTTTAGATGGTCTATCTGATCATTATTTAGCTTTGTCGTCTCCTATCTTTATAGAAAATTGTCCATTTTATCCAGATTTTCCAGTTTTGTTGAGTATAGGTTTTTGTAGTAGAATCCGAAGATTATTTTGAATTTCCTCAGTTTCTGTTGTTATGCCCCCCCTTTCATTTCTAATTTTGTTATTTAGATACTGTCTCTGTGTGTTTGTCTGGTTACAGGTTTATCTATCTTGTTGATTTTCTCAAAAAACCAGCTCCTGGTTTTGTTGATTTTTTGTATAGTTCTTTATGTTTCTACTTGGTTAATTTCAGCCCAGAGTTTGATTATTTTCTGCCATATACTCTTCTTGTGTGTATTTCCCTCCTTTTTTTCTAGAGCTTTCAAGTGTGCTGTCAAGTTGCTAGTGTATGCTCTCTCCAGTTTTTTTTGAAGCACTTAGTGCTATGAGTTTTCCTCTTAGCACTACTTTTATTGTGTCCCATAGATTTTAGTACAATGTGTCTTCATTTTCATTAGAAGACCATGTCAAAGAAATCAATGTATGACCCATGATATACTCAGAAGTCTGTCTCTGTACATTCCTTGCTAAATACCAGGTTTTTTGCCTCACTTTTTCAGTATTCCCTGGATAGCGCAGGGTCTTTTAGAATGTATGTGATGGCTTCACAATCCCATGTGCCTAGTGTATTGAAAACAATTAATTTGTATAATTGCCCAATTTTGGGGTATGTCAAATTTTTGTCACTAAAGATTTTATTAAAAAACTAAATGTAGAAACCTACTCTACAAAATGATGGAAACCTTAGCAAAGGAAAGAGTGAGAGATACCCAATCATTTGTGATGAGAGTCATAAATCTTATGAGAAGGGGGTATCAGCAGCCAACTTCTATAAAAATGAATAAATTAATGAAAATGTTCCAATTTTATACAATAGAAGAAAATTTATATATCAACTTTCAATAAATAGTGAGCAAGAATTTAGAATTAAAGCCCCTTAGCAAGTATTTGAAGATAGAATATTTGTAGACATGGATGATTTTGGCAGTAAAGGGAATAGCATATCCAATGTTAATTCTTTTAATGTTGATTTATTTAAAAATTCAACTGAAGTGCCTAACTGATGCAGTCAAGTTCAAATACAGAAAAGCAGCTGAAGTGTGATAAAATACTAGATATGGCAAGTTATAAATTTAAAATATGAGAGTGAAAATTCTTTTGAAGCAAAAAGAGAACACTGCTATCACTGAGTCATAAAAGAATAAGGCAGAAAGGAATAAGACAGAAGACCTGAATTGAATAATAAATTTATCAATATTAAATTTGAATAACTAACCAGAAAAAAATAGTACTGAATATGAAAAGAACAGAAATCACATTTATAAATAACATTATATTATATGTAGAAAGATATAAAAATGTCTTAATTTTTAAACTAATAAAGAAATGGTTAGAACTTCCAGTATATAACATAAACTTAGAAAATTCAGTTGAGAACATGTACATAAACAGCAAATAATTTTAAATGATTATGAAGAAAGCAATTATATTTATCAGCATAAAAACAAAAAAAAAATTAAAACTTTTATTTATTAACAATTTCAAACATATTCATAAATTATTTTCCTCACTTTATTTTCCCTACCTCTGAAACACAATTTCTCAAACTACATCTGTTTTTTTTTTAAATTGGACTGATTCAAAGTCAATCAGCAATTAGAGAGGAACAACTAATGTTATTCCCCATTTCTGAAATATTGGCCACTGTTGTATCCTGGGGGAGTGGAATTCATTATTTTATGGTTGCATAAACTATTCTGGATAAATCTACTAAGTATCAAAGGACAAACAAATAAACTCATGAATATGTAAAGGTAAATTGTAGGAGGACTTCACCACAAATTGTGATTTTTTTTAAATAAAAGTACATTAAATACAAAGTATTCAGTGTTATAACATTCAATTTTTCTCACTCCTCTATTATATTCCCTACTCCACCTTTAGAATGCCACTGGTACATTTTAATATTTCAAATTTCTTATACTTTAATCTCAGAACAAATATTGATTTCTCATACTAGCAAGGCATATTTAACTTTCTTTTTTCAGGTGTATCTAAGAAATTTTTTCACTTATGAGTATAACATCTGATCAAATTGTGTGTCAATAAGTAGTAATAATGCATTACTTCATAATTAGAAGGAAATATAACTTTACAGTTGTTATGTAATATTACTAAATTTTAATGAAAAACTGTCTCATTGCCTGCCTGTGTATAATTTGTATCCAAATTTGAAGAGTCAGCTACTTAGCTGTGATTTGTAAATCGTTTCAATAGCAAATGAGGTGCTAATTCATATTTACTATGCATAGAAATGGTTATAAATGACACTTAATGATTTACTTTTCATATTCAAACACACATAACACATACATAAGCACCCACACAAAATCACACACCCACAGAAATGTACACACACACAACACACACACATACACAACACAGCACACACCAATACACATATGACACATATACACATAGAAACACATAACACATTCAACACACACACACACACAGACACACACACACACACACACACACACACACACACACACACACCACAACACAGCAAAGCTCCTTCATAAACAAAGTAGTCTCAGCTATCAACATATCAGTATAACTCACCATCTTCCAAACACCTTCTCTCTCATATTCTGTAGAGTTTCTGATGTTGATATGCTTGACCAAATGCCATTTTTGTATCATCAAGAATAAATATGATTTGTCTTTTACTTTTGACCACCAATATATTTCAAATGAGTTAAGAAATGTCTTTTTTTCTCCAAGTGATCATGCAGAGAATTTATTTACTTTTGCCTCCTGATTTGATTTTCTTATTTTATCAGTTTAACGTGTAAGTCTCTGCTGGCTCACTGAACTTCCTTTTCTAGGAAATACATGTTCTTCACATAGCCCATAACGATGAGCGGACTGTATTTATAATTAAACCCATTGTGTCACATTCTTGGAGCTATCATTCAACAGAACACAGGAAGCTGCAGAACTTATGTATAATCTGAAGTTCAAAATTTAATGGGAAAACCAGGCTTAAGAGCACAAAGAGCATATATAAAGCCAATGGCATGTTCTGATTATCTTCTTTGTATTGTAACAGTGACCACAAACATAAATTGATTCAGACAGTTGAAACAGGTGGATTGAGCAATGGGTAATTTCCCTTCTACACAAGGTTTATATTTCTCCAGAAATTAATAGAGTCATAAACGCATGCAAGAATAAGGAAGAGAAAACGTAAAGTATAAAAAGGAAGTCAGGGAAAAAAAGTATCAAAATGTGCCCAGTGTAGTAGTAAATGGGAGCATAAAATGACTCTGTTTTCTTCTTTGTTCTACTTTATATTCATTTTATTCATTTTGTTCCACGATTTGCTCTGCAATTTTAAGTAAGATGGACTGGGGGGCAGGTAAGTTTATGGTTTCTTCTATAGGTTACAGACTATTCAAATATTAATTATATTAATGAAATGGCCATGAAGTTGAGATAGCGAACATGACTGATCACTCTGGAGTCTTGTTTCCAAATAGATGTTTATGATTTCCCCATAGAGAGAATGAATGTAACTGGCACATGAAAATATCAGTTTTGTTGCAGAAACAACCTGGATTCAGTTTCTCAACTGAAGAATGGATGAAGAAAACGTGATATATATCCACAATGGAATATTAATCAGGTACTAAAGAAGAAAGAAAGAGGAAGAAAGAAAAGAGAGACAGAGACAGAGATCCTGAAATTTGCAGGAAAATGAATGGAACTAGAAAATATCATCCTGAGTGAAGTATCCTAGATCAAGGAAGACAGACATAGTATTAACTCACTTATAAGTGGATATTAGCCATAAAGTATAGCATACTCATGCCACAATTCACAGACCCAAAGAGATTGAGTTATAAAGTGAACCCAAGGGAGGATGCTTGAATCTCACTCAGAAAGGTTATAAACCATGTGTTTTCAAATTAATTACCATTCTATATGACTAAGGCAAGCATTTAACAATAATACCCCATTGAGAATAAGATATATTACTAATAGAAGTATAAAGACAAAATCTAGTTTTTAAATATTTTTAAAATATTATATTAGAATTGTTATGCAAGATAATTTGGGTGTAATTTTATCACGTCTGTCTTCACAAAGTAATAGAATTTACAAAAGGTGCTGTGAATTTGCACTGTCAACTTCACAGAATTTTCTTCTTCCTCTCATATTTGAGTAACATTTTACATTTATACATATAAAAGAGATTTTTATATTCTGTAGATATCAAACACAAATATAGGCTAAGTATACATGTTACTTTAAAAATACACTACTTAAGTAAAAGTGATTTCTGAAAATAAAGCCGTTATATACCAAAAAGTAATAAAATTACTTATGTGCAAAATATTGTATACACAGATATAATTTTGTTATGAGGGATCATATTGATATTACATAAGCACAGACACACATACAATTATTTAATTATTATATTATTTCTTAGTATTTTATATAACCAAGGTATCCTAATAATTAGTTTATATATTTGATCCCTTTATTTAGTTCAGAATAAAATGTGTACTGTATGAAACCATATAAAACTGTTTGAACCTCTCTTCCATAAATTACAATGTAATTAAGAGTTGTGGTGACATAAAGATGGCTCCAATGATTACACCTCTAATAATAAGAATGTGTAGGTGCACTTGTAGAAGAATTTTAATCCCCTGCTAACCTGGCTTGAATACTGACACACTTTTTTTCCTTTGGGACTATAATTTAATTACATAATTTCTTTCTTCCATTTCTTTTTTGTAAGATCTCTCATACATTCTCCCTGCTAGTTTTCAAATTCATGGCCTTTTTTTTAACATATTAATTGTTATTATATGTAAAATATACACATGAATATATATATTCATAAATATAAGCTCTGACACACTGTTAATACATAATAATGTATTTAAAACTTGTAAGTGCATAGACATGTGACCTTTCAGTATCATAAGTAACCTCAAAATATTAATTCTGTTTTCCAAGTATATATAGTAAATAATGTCACAAAAGATCAGAAATATTTTCTGGTGATCAGTCTCATGTTTTTAATACCTCTTGTGCAATAGTGAATATTCTTTGAGTTATTTTTTCCCTTTACAAATTTAATAAAGGTCAAAAGCTACATATAAAGATTATAAACTTGATGAAAACTTTAACTGTGCTTATTATCTAGGAATGTGTAAATTAAGATTAAAATGACTTATTGAATGGCATTTTAAAAAGTATTTTCTTTATTATTTATTATTATTTTTTTATTTTTTATTGGATTTTTATTTACATTTCAAGTGTTATCACATTTTTCCACTAGCCCCCAGATACCCACATCCCATCTTCCCTTCCCCTGCTTCTATGAGGGTGTGCCCCACCCACCCACTCCCACTTCCCCACCCTCAAATACCCCCACACTGGGGCATCTAGCCTTCATGAGACCAAGGACCTCCTCTCCTATCTATACTGGACAAGGCCATCCTCCCTTACATATACAGCTAGAGCCATGGGTCCCTTCCTGTGTGCTCCCAGGCTGGTGATTTAGACCCTGGGAACTATGGTTGGTTGTCTATGGCCGTAGCACCCTGAACATGCCTGGTCTCATTTGAATGGCATTTTTTAGTTCAGAAGTCCTTCTCTTCAAAAGCAAAATCTCCATAGAAATTACAGTTATTTCTAATTACAATCTTTTTAATTCTCATTTCTAATAACTAATTATAGTTAGTTTGTAAAAGTATAGCATATAATACATACATACATCTGACTAAATATTGCTTACAAGGAAGGGGTTGCATACCTCTGCAACAGCAGCACTTGATAGACAGATGCAGAAAGATATTAAGTCCAAAGTCAGTCTAAACTTTATAGTGAGACTATGTTAAGAAATATTTAGACTCACATATATATTCCTAAATGAGTATATAAAAACATGGCAATATTCAGGGTACCAAGTATATAAGAGGAAAAAAGGTCTAAGGATTATGTAAAGGCAGAGTAATGGAAGGAAAAAAATAAAAGACTAACTATTCTCTCAAGATAAGATTGTATATGTTCATCTATGTATATGGTCTAAAAACAAAGAAAGACGATTTAGAACAGTTGTTGTAAACATTTCTAATGATGTAACACGTTATTACAGTTTCTTGAGAAAAAGAGATATGGCACAGTATTGCATGTGGAGGTTTTATGATGATACATGATGTATGAAATGTGTATGTAAAATGTTTGATGATGTGTATATAGGAAAATGTCATGAAAACTCCATTATTTTATAAGACACCTAAACTGTAATAAAAGCAAATTAAGATGAAGCAAATAAAACGTTAGTAAAACTAACCTGTACTATGTGCCAGCTGGTTTTAGGTTACACAAGCCTAGGTTGACATAGGCTAGCACCATTTAAGAAGAAAGTTCAGTTGAGAAAATGTCCCCTAACACACACACACACACACACACACACACACACACACACACACACACAAGATTGACCTGTAGGGAAGCCTGTAAGTCAGTTTCTTATTACTGATGAATGTGGTAGGGCCCAGTATACTGTTGGTGGTACCTCACCTGGGCTGGTAGTCCTAAGTTCTATAATAAGCAGGCTGAGAAAGCCATAAACAGCAAACGAGTGAGCAACACTCTTCACCGGACTCTGCATCAGTTCCTGCTTTCAGGCTCTTGTCCTATTGAGTTCCTGTCCTGACTTTCTTCAGTGACGAACAGTGATGTGACAATTTAAGCCAAATAAACCCTTTCCTTCTCATGTTGTTTTGGTCATGGTGTTTCCTAGAAATAGTAAGTATACCTAAGATAACTTTTAAACTAAATATTTAATATATTATATATTTATGCTTGAAATTTAAAGAATGAGAGCACTGAGTACTTCACTGTGTTGTTTATATAGAGCCAGGTAATTATTACAAACTTCAAGACTCAATAGGAAGTGGTTAAAATATTATTATTATATTCTTCCCACATATACAACAGATTTGTTAAATTGTTATTAGAAAAATAGATGTTTATATTTTGTTCTGTAAATTAATGCTTTGTTTCATTTTATTTAAAAACTTTGAAATTTCCAATAGATTATATTTGATTGATATTAAATGTAATATTGTATATAATCACATTTAAATCATAAACTTTTCATAATGAAAAATAATATGTGCTCATATAAGAATACCTTTTAAATTCCATCTATTTTTATGAGTGACACTTAATGACCTGATTTGTCAGGTCTTTTAAAATGTATGTAATAACATGAATTGTAAATATAATTACAAATTTGTATGATTTAATTTCTTTAAGGATAAAAATATAGAGTAGAAACTCAACTTAGGAAAATTTTAATCCATGACATAGCTTCTTTGACAAGCGATCACATCCAAATATCTTGTATGTCAGAGTGATCTGTAAAGAGTTGTAATCCCTTTGGCTGGAATACTGACTTGTCCTTTGTATTCACTTCTAATCCGTAACACTGGAGGTAAAGTTAGTTAGTAAAAGGAAGCAGCCATGTTTCAAAGTGAACTCAATTTAAGGGGCAAAGTGACAAACCAGGGAAAGATCTGACACAATAAGTTAGAGATAGGTCAAGCACACTCTCAGGAGAATAAACTGGAAAGAGAGGCGACTGAAGAGGGCAGCACATAGAGACAAAGCAGAAAGTCGAATCAGTTCTTTCAGTGTGGTTTGTGCAGTGAGGTTGAGTTCAGTTGAGTTTCTTCCAGAATTCATTCAGTTTGTGTAGTTCATGCAGAGTAAGTCAGGAGAGATAGTTAAAGTCACAGAAGGAGAGGGAACCAGAAGATTAAAACTAATGGCTAGAGTTAGTGTGAGGCCAAGCAAAGTAATTCAGTGCAAGCTGAGATACACCAATATAAATATGTTACCTTGGAGATGAGTTCGAGTCAGAAAAGCTGAGTAAAATGAGCTAGTCAGAGGTCAGAAAGAATGAGAAAGTGTGACCTTACTCATCAGTAAGCCTCCAATATCAGGTGAATAAAATCTACATTTATAGTTCAACAGTTTTCATGAATTTCAGTCAGTTTCCATAAATCTTATAGGAAGAATAAAGGGTAGATCATGTATAAGAAAATATGTCATAAATAGTGAATTAAAGCTTTATTAAGAACAGAAAATATAAAGCATCTGTGTTTATAGGAACCATTTATTGGTTTCGCTCTTGGGTATACAGTGTGTTATTTGTTATATTCCAAGTTTAAATAGTCATAAATTAAGCACTGAATTTATGTCATCTGTAGTTCTTTTATGGAAGCTTAACTGTGCCCCAGTAAATGAACTTCTATCAAATGTATTCTTGGGCAGTGCTAATTGGACTTGGTGGGTAATCTAAAGCAACAACAACAAAAATGCATAAAGTTAAGAGAAGGGTACAGGGTGGGGGGTAAATTAGGGAAGTTATGGGGGTAAATTTCACCAAAATACATTGTATGTGTGTATGAAATTCACAGCAGAATTTTTTTTATTGGATATTTTATTTACATTTCAGATGCCATCCCCTTTCCCCATTTCTCCTCCCTGGAAAACCCCTATCCCATGCCCCCTTTTCCATTTTGCCTTTATACATTTTTTTAAAATGTTAATCAAAGGCTTTATAAGTATGGTAATGCTCAATCAGAAGTGTAACCCAATACCCAACCTAGATATATAAACTATCTTTGACTGGTGGACACACGTGAACTTCTGCCTCCATGTCCCCTCTCTCTTTCTCTCTCTCATCATCTAGCTTCTCCTCTACTTCTTCTCCTCTCCTTACTCCATCTTTTGCTCTCGGTGCTCCTTCCCCCTTAGCTCCTCCTACATATCACTCTTCCTGTTAAAATAAAACTTTTCTCTCAAAATACAATTAGAGCATAATTTTTCCTATTTGTACCAGTGAGGTACTAGATAGTCTTAATACTCAGTCCATCCTTTTGTTGACTAACCAGAATCTCTGTTGTCTCCCTTGACTAAAACACTTACTTTTGAACCTGGCTTTTTTCTTGACTTTAGAATGAATGTCAGCTGAAAACCATCCACTCAGATCTTTTCTCTAAAAGTAAATAGTCAGGATTGGCTATGTCACAAATATTTATATATTAATGTTCATTTTGATTAGAGACATGTCTGCTCCTGACAGCTTCCTGTCTTGGATTCTAAGAAGAAATTGAGCATCCTTGGAGTTACTCTAGTTGTGTGGTGACAGCCACTAGGCAAGAATTGACTCTCTCCATCTACAGACAAATTACTGTCCAGAAAAGGACACACTTGCAGAATAGTCGACTGATTATATATGCCTAGACAGAGTAATCAGTCCTTAATAATTCTGCATCACTAAGGTCTGTCAGATGACTTTGGGCCAGAAGGCTGAAGATTTGATGCTCCAACGTTCCGTAGTATAGGGGCTGTCCAGGTGTTCAGTGGTCTCTATAAATTGGCTAAGTTTTAGAAGCTATGCTTAGTCTCACAGCAGAATTTTAAAAATATGTTTTAAAAACATAATACTATTAGTAAACTATTGTACCTTACTTTATTTTGCTCTTGCTATGGAAAAAATACTGTCATAAAAACACCTTAAGAAATAAAGGGTTTATTTTAACTTAGAGTTTAGAAATTATGGTGATACGAGTTTCAAGCTGTTGGTTGTATTACATACACAACATAACAGAGAGCATAAAATGCATGCATACTAGTATTAGTCTTCATTCTTTCATTCCTATAATCTCCAGAATCCTTGGTCTAAGGATGCCACCCACAGTATGTGGGTCTTCCCACCTCAATTAATATAATCAATATTAATTAATCTCAACTAATATAATCCCACAGAAAAACTACCCAGGAGCCTATATTCCTGTTATTCTGATTTCTGTGAAGTAAAAGAGTAACACTAACCATCACATGCCACCATAACTACATATTATTTTAGTTCAAAAATGTATCAGTATAATTACTGAGAAAATTTAAGCTCTTACTGACAGTTTCATGAGACTAAACTTTGAAAAAAAAGTATTCCCACATGTTTGTACTTTATTCCAAGCATAAAGTTAACTATATATTAAAATTTGAGAGCATTTGTTGAATTTATCTAGAAAGATAGTAAATTAGTTTGGCTGTTTTGATTTTGGAAATGTATGGAATGTTCAAGTGAAGAATCAAATAGACATAAGTGTGGGTTTTATACCAGACATGCAATTTGAAGATGAAATCTTCAAAGTAACTTATATGGATTGCTTTTAAAGATATGAGTGACTAGATTATCTTAAAAAGCAATTAAAAAGTTAAAGATATTAATTTTTAAAATAAAACAAAACTAGTGTATCGAGCATGTTTTGAAGTGTTAAAGATCTGTTAGGTGTTTTCTAAGTTAATCAATTAATAGGATAAAGAAGCCACTCATGACTATCACACACAGATACACAAACACACACACAAACATACACAAATACACACAATGATTATTATTCCAAATTTTGATTTTTGAGTTACTTATGGTATCATCTCACTAGATTTGCTCCTGGAACAATATAATATTAGCAAACTACGGAGGGCTGAAAGGCAGTTTTAGACAGCCCTGGAAGAGAGAAGAAATTTAAAAGGCTTAAATTTCCAATAATAAGAATCATTAAAGAGATCTTCATATACGTATACAAATGTTGATGATACATTGAGGGAGATCAGCAATGTCTAAAGATTTGAAGAAAGTCTACCTTGTTCAGTTCAGGTTTGGCAGTCATGTTCATGAGACTTTATGGGTGTAACTTCTTTTTATTTTTAATTGGATATTTTACTTATTTACATTTCAGGCACTATATATATATATATATATACTTTCCCCATATCCCCCCTTCCCTGTAAAACTCTATCCCATTACCTTTCCTCTTGCTTTTATGATGGTGTGCCCCCATCTACCCACTGATTCCCTCCTCTGCACCCTCTAATTCTCTCACACTGGAGCACCCAGCCTTCACGGGACCAAGCCTCCTCTCCTACTGAAGCCAGACAAGGCCATTCTCCTCTACGTACATGGCTAGAGACATGGGTCTCTCCATGTGTGTTGCCAGGCTGACTATGTAGACCCTGGGAGCTCTGCGTGGTTGGTATTGTCCCTCTCCCAAAGAGGCCACAAAACCCTTCAGCTCCTTCAGTCCTTTCACTAATTCCTTTATTGGGGAACTCGTAATCAGTTCAATGGTTGGCTGCAAGCATTAACCTCTGTATTTGTCAGGTTCTGACAGTCTCTCAGTAGACAGCTATATGAGACTCTAGTCAGCAAGCACTTTCCGGCATCGACAAAGATGTCTGCTTTTGGTGACTGCACATGTGACAGATTCCCAGGTGGGGCAGTCTCCGAACCCTCCTTCAGTCTCTGCTCCACACTTTGTCTCTATATTTTCTTCTATGAGTATTTTGTTACTCTTTCTATGAAGAATCAAAGCACCCCCATTTTGGTCTTCTTTCTTCTTGAGCTTCATGTGGTCTACGAGTTGTATCTAGTGTGTTGTGAGCTTTTGGACTAATATCACATATCAGTGAATGCATACCATGTGTGTTCTTTTGTGATTGGGTTACCTCACACAAAATGATATTTTCCAGTTCCATCCATTTGCCTAGGAATTTCCTGAATTCATTTTTTTAATAGCTGATTACTACTCTATTGTGTAAATGTACAACATTTCTGTGTCCATTTCTCTGTTAAAGTTCCTCTGGGTTCTTTCCAGCTTCTGTTTATTATAAATAAGGCTGATATGAACATAGTGGAACAAGTGTCCTTGTTATATGTTGAAGCATCTTTTGGGTATATGCCCAGGAGTGGTATGGCTGGGTCCTCAGGTAGTATTAAGTCCAATTTTCTGAGGAGCTACGAGACTGATTTTCAGAGTAGTTGTAGCAATTACAATCCCACCAACAATGGAAGAGCTTTCTCCACAATCACAAGTATCAGCCATTACCTAAGTTTCTGATTTTAGCCATTCTGACTATTGTGTAGTGGAATCTCAGCATTGTTTTGATTTACATTTCCCTGATGACTAAGGATGTTGAACACTTATTTAGGTGCTTCTCGGCCGTCCAATATTCTGCCATTGAGAATTCTTTGTTTAGCTCTGTACCCAATATGTAATATGTTATTTGATTATCTGGAGTCTAATTTCTTGAGTTCCTTGTATATATTGGATATTATCCCTTTTACAAATGTAGGATTGATAAAGATCTTTTCCCAATCTGTTGGTATTGTCCTATTGACAGTGTCATTTGCCTTATAGAAACTTTGCAATTTTATGGGGTCCCATTTGTCAGTTCTTGATCTTAGAGCATAAGCCACTGGTGTTCAGTTCAGGAAATTTTCCCCTGTGCCCATATATTTGAGGATCTTTTCCACTTTCTCTTCTATTAGTTTCAGTGTATCTGGTTTTATGTGGAGGTCCTTTATCCACTTGGACTTGAGCTTTGTAAAAAGTAGTAAGTATGGATTGATTTGCATTTTTGACATGCTGATCTTCAGTTGAACCAGCACCATTTGTAGAAATTCTGTCTTTTTTTTCCACTTGATGGGTTTCGATCCTTTGTCAAAGATCAAGTGACTATAGGTGTATAGGATCTTCATTTTTATGCCATTGATCTTCCTGCCTGTATCTGTACCAATACCATACAGGTTTTTTTTTAATCATTATTGCTCTGTAGTACAGCATGAGGTCAGGAATGGTGATT
Source organism: Rhabdomys pumilio (assembly GCA_030674055.1). Taxonomy (NCBI): domain Eukaryota; kingdom Metazoa; phylum Chordata; class Mammalia; order Rodentia; family Muridae; genus Rhabdomys; species Rhabdomys pumilio. The sequence goes on from JANHMN010000012.1 coordinate 53,151,456, forward strand.
CCCCCAAAAGTTCTTTTATTGTTGAGAATAGTTTTCACTATCCTGTTTTTTTTTGTTGTTGTTGTTATTACAAATGAATTTGCAAATTTCTCTTTCTAACTCTATGAAGAATTGAGTTGGAATTTTGATGAGGATTGCATTGACTCTATAAATTGATTTCAGCAAGATGGCCATTTTTAGTATATTAATCCTGCTAGTCCATGAGCATGGGAGGTCTTTCTATCTGCTGAGATCTTCTTCTATTTCTTTCTTCAGAGACTTGAAGTTCTTGTCATACAGATCTTTCACTTGCTTGGTTAGATTTACACCAAGATATTTTATATTATTTGTGATTATTTTGAAGAATGTCATTTCTCTACTTTCTTTCTCGGCCTGTTTATCCTTTGAATATAGGAAGGCTACTGATTTGTTTGAGACAATTTTATATCCAGTCATATTTCTGAAGTTGTTTATCAGGTTTAGAAGTTCCCTGGTGGAAGTTTTATGGTCACTTAAGTATACTATCATATCATCTGCAAATACTAATATTTTGACTTCTTTCTTTTCAATTTGTATCCCTTCGACCTCCTATTGTTGTCTAATTGTTTTGACTAGGACTTTGACTACTATATTGAATTGGTAGGAAGAGAGTAGGCAGCCTTATTTAGTCCCTGATTTTAGTAGAATTGCTTCAAGTTTCTCTTCATTTAGTTTGATGTTAGCTACTGGTTTGCTGTTTATTTCTTTTACTATATTTAAGTATGGGCTTTGAATGTCTGATCTTTCCATGATTTTTATCATAAAGGGGTATTCAATTTTGTCAAATGCTTTCTCAGCATCTAGTGAGATGATCATGTTTTTTTTTTTCTTTGAGTTTGTTTATATAGTGGATAATGTTGATCGATTTCCTTATATTGCACCATCCCGGCATTCCTGGGACAAAGCCTACTTGATCATATCAAATGATTTATTTTATGTGTTCTTGGATTCTGTTTGTGAGAATTTTATTGAGTATTTTTGCATCAATATTCATAAGGGAGATTGGCTTGAAGTTCGCTTTCTTTGTTGGGTCTTTGTGTAGTGTGGTGTAACTTCTAGTGACATAAGGATGCACAAAATCCATCACCCTCTGACTCTTATAATTTTTGAATCCCATCTTCTGCAACACTTTTTGAGTTTTAGGTGCAGAGTGTTTCATAGATATTGCCATTGTGACTACGTTTTAACTCTGGAATTTCATTGGTTGTGGTTTCTATATTTGTCTTGTTTGTTACACCAATGAACTGCATAGAAAGAAGCTCACAAAGCCATGGTCCTATACAAGATACAGAACACTGAAGAAAGCGGTGAGTGAGAGAGGTCCCCCTCAGGAAATAGCATATCTACTGGTTGTTTAATGCTAAATGACCAGCCTAGAGTGTATACATAGAGGTAACATTATACATACTGAGCAAGTTGTATTTGTGTGTGTGTGTGTGTGTGTGTGTAAGTGTGCATGTGTGTGTGTGTGTACATATGTGAAAAAATACAAATTCATGAATCCATGAATTTGAAGGGTAGTTGGGAGGGGCATATGACAACATTTATAGGAAATAAAAAGAATAGAAAGTATTATAATCAAATTTTAATCTGAAATATTTTGAAAATCCTCTAGTAAAGCACTCTGATACTGTCCCCTTATTTCCTCCCCCTTGTCTCTCCAGCGCAAGTTCCCCCTTACTCCACCTCCCATGATCATGCCATTCCTCACTCAGTGCAGGCCTGAAGCATTTACACCTTGGTCTTCTTTCCTCCTAAGCTCAATATAGTTTGTGGATTGTATCATGGGCATTGTGAGCTTTTGGGATTATATCCAATTATCACTGAGTACATATCATGTATGTTCTTTTTTGCCTTGGATAACTCACTCAGAATATTTTCTACTTCCATCCATTTGCCTACGAATTTCTTGAAGACATTGTTTTTAATAAGTGAAGAGTACACTATTGTGTAGATGTACCACATTTTCTATTTCTTCTGTTGAGGGACATATGCTTATTTTCAGCTTCTGGCTATTATAAATAAAGCTTCTACAAACTTAGTTGAGCATGTGTCTTTGTTATATATTGAAACATTTTTTTGGATATATGTATATAATAGATGTATAGCTGGGTCTTCAGGTAGAACTATTTCCAATTTGCTAAGGAACCACCAGGTTGATTTTCAAAGTGATTTTAGAAGCTTGCAATCCCACTAGCATTGGAGGAATGTTCCTCTTTCTCCACATCAGGACAGGAGACAGGTACAAAGGGTCAGGAAATTAAATACAGATGTATAGCAGTGGGGGAGGAGGAACTGGAGATAGCCACTGAATGGTCCCAGATGCTAGTGAAACAAGAAACTCCCAGGACCCAACACGGATGACTTTAGCCAAAAATGCCCAGGGAAATGGAGATAGAACCTGTAGAGAACACTTCCAATGGATAGGCTGAGCCCCTGGTAGAGGGATGAGGACACTGATCCATTTCAAAGTTTTAACACAAAAATATTTCTGACCAAGGGAAGAACAGGGACAAAAGAAATGGAGCAGAGACTGAAGAAAGGGCCATCTGAAGACTGCCCCACTTGGAGATCCATCCTGTCTGCAGACACCAAACCCTGACACTCTTGTTGTCAAGAGGCACTTGCTGACAGGTACCTGGTATAGCCATTGCTTGGGAGGATCTACCAGCAACTGACCAATGCAGATGAGTGGGATGCTTGGAGGCAAACATTAAACTGAGCTCAGGGTCCCTGGTGGGGGAGCTGGAGGAACAGAGGTGGATTGCAGCCAATAGGAAGAACAACATTGCCTGGCCAGACCAACCAGTGCACTCAGAAACAAGACCACCAATGAAGGAGTGTACAGCGGGTTATCCATGCCTTTAGATATATATGTAGCAGAGGATGGTCTTGCCTGACATCAATGAGAGAGGAGGTCTTTAATCCTGTAGAAGTTTGATGCCCCAGCATAAGGGGATGCTGAAGTGGGGGGGTGAGAGAGGGAGAGTAGGTAAAGGAGTACTCTAGAGAGACAAAAGGGAGGGAGGAGAGGTTGAATGTGGGATGTGGGGTTTGTGGAGGAATAACCAGGAAGTGGGATAGAATTTGAGATTTAAACGAATGGTATAGAAAAAAAAAAAAAAAACTCTGTAAGGCCAAAAAGAGGATCTAATCACTTACAAAACTAGTTAAACAGAAAATAGATTGGGGAATTGGCAATTAGCCTTGAGATAGAGCTAATAGTTCAATTCTGTCCTGCAGAATATGCTGTACATGTAATAACAGTTAAATGGTTGTTATTCTATAAAATTTAAATAAAACTCACAGTTTGTAAATAAAGTAGCTTAGATAAAGCTCCTAAAGGAAAGTAATATTCAAGACAAATTATGAAGGATGGCATAGTACTGTCCCGGGAAAAGAATCAGGTTGTAGTCATTCCAGGCAAGGAAAAAATAATAAATTCAGAACCCCCTCAATGCATATGATATGAGCTATTGGAAGATTCTATATTCACATCACTGACATTTTTATTTATTTAAAAGCTAGCATAAAATGTGTGTTGTATGTGAAAGTAGGCTCTGTACTCTGGTTTTTACATAAATTTTTCTTTGCTTTTATTCTTCGGGTAGTTTATCAGCTTCAATTCAAAAATCCTTAGGGGCAGATTTGTTTCTATAAAACATACAAGTGTTTCTGAGAGATGTAAAGGATTGTTGGGTTATGGAAACTGGGTTTCAGCATGCTCACTTAAGTGTCTGAAGAATATTTTGTTTGGGATAGAACATTTATGATATTGCTTGTCACTTCCCATTACCTTTTGATCAACATGATAACAGGAATAGCACCTCCAAAAGCAATTGACTCTGACATTGTGAATTTATTTAATGGCTTTCTGTTATGGCTATGAGTTTCAAGTGCTACCCATTTGACTTGTACTATAATCAATTATTATAACTCCATGAGGCAGTTAAATTGAGTGACCTCTAGGGCTTACATGGTTGAGATAACATTTTAGTAAATCTATATAATATGTAGGCCTAGTCATATTCCCAACATCACTCCGTGGAAGTCTCACTTAAATGAACTTGGCAAATAACCTGTTAAAAAGCATGAGTAATGTTTTTTTTTCAAAGTATAATGTACATGTATGCCCTAGTTGATCATACTATTTTAAGATAAAGTTAAAATATATTATTTTTATCCTCTGCATTAATTTCATCACATTGTTAATATTATTCAAACTAACTCCACTATCAGTATTCATGTATACACAGATGAAAATATACTACAGATAAATTAAAAGAGGACAACTTGAGCTATCATTTTAGAATTTTAAATATACAATATTTGTACTATGCAGTATTGAAATTCTAATCCTATTATTAACTGAATAAGAATTCATTCTTTAAATTTTATGGAACATGTAAGGTATGCAATGTGTTTTTGGTAAACACGTATACTCACATGCAGTACGGTTGCTATTGAGTACTTAATTAGTGCCTATTCAATCAGTTTTACATTTTTATAAATAACAAGAACAAAAGAAAGACAATTTGCAGTACTTTATGTACATTTTCAATATAATATAATTACATTAATAAAACTATGCCTTTAACCAGATGCCCAAAGACATGATATCCACTGTTTTCTGTGTCTGTGAATTTTCCTTTTTCATCATAATTAGTCAATTTTCATAAGTTGAAACTTTTCTCCAACACCATTTCTAAAAAAAATTTCTTAAAGAGTTTTATTAGTAGATATTTATCTAGAGTTTAGATAAATAAGATCCTAAATATTTCTTTTTTGCTAGATTTTATTTATAAATTCTCAAAAAATCAATTAGTGCATAGAACTGTTCTTATTAAACAACCTACACAACTACAGTATTTATATAAACAGTAATAGTAGAATACCAACACTACTAACATTACTGTTATTATTACTAGTCTTACCTGATTAGCATTCATATAACAGAAACCACCAGCAACATTATTATTGTTCTTTCCATTAAAATTAAGATAGAGTTTGCTTGATGGTGTTTTATATAGAAATATGGAATTAAAATGCTTGAATTTGTACTATATATATTTGTGGCTGCACACTTTGTACTGGACAACTGAATAATGTGCTCTTCTCTGGGAAAGTCTATCTCATGCACACATTTTTTTTTTACATTTGTATTGTCTTCTTAAAACATTGTTCAATTTCACTTTTTCTACCTTAGTTATGTACTCTTATCACTTATTAATATATTATACCATAAATTTATGTTCATAAATTGAGAACCTCAAAATTAACATCAAAATAACTTATTCCTAAGGTAATTTTATTAAAAATCCTATTACATTTTTGGCTGAGAAACAAACACAAAACAACACACAGCTCATACATATTGTATAACATTATAGTTTTCCAAATTTTTACTTTGCACAGTTATTACTCTCTATCTGTTTATTTATTCACTTTATTTTCTGATAGATGTCCACCATCACCCCAAGATCTCCCTCACACTGTAACCCCTCCCACTTGCCCTCTCCTTTGAGAAGAAGGCACTTAATGTGCCTCACCTTGGCATATCAAGTGTCTACAGCACAGCACATCCTTTCTCACTGAGGCCTGGCAAGGCAGTTGGGGGAACAGATTCCACAGACAGGTAACAGCTTTAGAGAAAGTCCATGTTCCAGTTATTGGGCAACCCACATTAATACCAAGCTGAATATCATATATATATATATATATATATATATATATATATATATATATGTATATATGTATATATACTTGAGTGGGAGGGATTAGTGGATGAGAAGGGGTTGTAGGGCCAGCTCATTTATGCTTTTTGGTTGGTGGTTCAATCTCCAAGAGTCACCAAAGATCCAGGTTAGTTTACACTATTGGTCCTCTTGTGGAGTTCCTACCTCACATTTCCTTCCAACTATTATTCTATAAGCTTTCTTGAGCTCTATCCAATGTCCTATGTTTGGCTGTGGGTATCTAAATCTGTTTCCATCAGCTAATTGGTAGAGCCCCTGAGGATAGTTATGCTATGTTTCTGTTTGCAAGCATAATAGAGTATCATGAATTGTGTAAGAGATTTGTGCTTGTCCATAGGATGGGTCTCCAGCTGGACTGTCATGAGTTGGCCATTCCCTCAGTGTCTTCTTTATCTTTGTCTCTGTGTTTCTTGTAGACAGAGAAAATTTTGAGTCTAAAGTTTTATTAGTGAGTTGGTGTCCTTATCATTCTAATTGAGGTCCTGTCTAGCTACAAGAGGTGACCTATTGGTTCCATATTTCCACTTCTATGAGTGCCATCTAAAGTCACCTCATAGACCCTCCCAGATTTTTGGCATGTCTTCGAGATGGTATGTCACCCCACCAGTAGCAGATTTCCAATCATGTTCTTTGAGCTCAAAGTGGATTTGATTTGTATTTCCCTAATTAAAGAAGAGGTTGAACATGACTTTAAGAGACTCTACTACTGAGTATTCTATGCTTTTGGTCTCTTCTCCATTTTTAAATGGACTATCTAAGGGCCTGATATTTATTTTCTTGGGTTTTAAATTTATTTTGGATACTAGTTCTATACAGGAAGTGGAGTTGGTAGAAATCTTTTTACATTTTGTAGACTTTCATTTAACTAATTGACAGTGCCCATTGCCTTACGTGCCAATTTATTAATTAACCTTAGTGTCAACACTTTTGGGGTTCTCTATCAATGTAGTCAAGGATATTCCCCACTTTCTTTTCTATCATGTTCAGTGTATCTGATTTTATGTTGAGGTTTTGATTCATTTGAATTTGAGTATTGTGGTAGGTGATATTTATGGGTCTATTTGAATTCTTCTACATGTAGCCATTCAGTTTGAGCATTACAATTTCTTGAAGATAATATACTTTTTTACCCTGTAATTCTGCGATCCTTATTAGAAAAATCAGGTGTCCATATGTGTGTAGATTTATGTATTAGTTTTCAATTTGATTCTGTTTATCCATGTGTCTATTTTTATGACAATGCCCCATGTATTTTTTTAAATTTATTTTTATACCTCTACAGTGCAACTTTAACTGAGAGAAGTGAGGAATTTCTTGTTCTTTTATTGTACAGGATTATTCATCTATACTGGATTTTTTGTTTTTCTATATTAAGTTGAGAATTTTGCTTGCAACGTCTGTGAAAAATTGTGCTGGGATTTTGTTCATGATCGTATTGAATATGTAGATTACTTTTGGTAGGTTGGCCACTTTTTACTATGCTAATTTTGTTTATCCATAAGCATGGAGTATCTTGAGATATAAATTCACATTTTTTCTTCAGTATCTTGATGCTTTTATCGTAGGACTATTTCACTTTCTTTGTTACATTTACCACAAGATATTTTATATTTTTTAAAGCTATGTGAAAAGTTGTTTTTTCCCTCAGATTTCTTGCTTTGTCCAGTTGTTATGTATATATAGGAGTCTCTCTCTCTCTCTCTCTCTCTCTCTCTCTCTCTCTCTCTCTGTGTGTGTGTGTGTGTGTGTGTGTGTGTGTCTATTTTTCCTTCTCTTGATATTTCTGGTGTGATATTATTTATTTCCAGTGTTTTCCTGTGTGTATCTTAACACCTTAGGTTAAAGTTTTATCTTCTAGTATCTTCCTTAGAGTTTTACTGCTCTTATTTATCTCCTAGACATTGAAGGTTATATCTTATTGCTGATGATACCTTTAGCTCCAATATATTAATTGCTAATCTTAGTGTCAGCAATTTTAAAATAAAACATGTGGAACACAACACTTGAACAAATTTAACTAGATTTGATCTGAAGCAACTAAAAACATTAAAAACATTTTATTCTCCCTGAATCATGTTAGTAGAAAATTACAACAAAATAGTGTTTTAGGGACACCACAGTGCAGTTGTATATATGAACTCAAAGTGGTCATGGCAGCCTACAAAGCCAATGCCAGCCAGAATATCTAGTGCTTATTCATAGCTTCTGAAAGAAGGGAAGTCAGTTTTTATTTTCTTTAATGGTATGAACTTTGGTCTGTGGACCATGTTCTAATTGAGATATATTAATATATATGTTAATAATTAATATATATACTATTAATATGTATATGATATTAATATATTAATAATTAATATATATAATTGATGTATATATATTATATATAATAACAACTGGGGACTATGAGTTTAGAAACATTAACAATACACAAAGTTGGGGTAGGTAGTGAAACATGAGAAAGTTTGGGGAAGACTGAGAAAGAGAAAGAGGGGAGTAAATAAAATCATATGAAATTGAGAATTATCAAGCAAAAATAAAATATTTAGAAAAATTCTTATTCTATGAATTTGTTTCCATTCTGTATTTTCTCATGGACAAAAGTGTTCACTTTCATTTCAGATATAGTTCATCACTATCATTCATTGCATATTCCCTTCATCTGTTGACTTATTATCCTTCCTTAATTCCTAGCTGCCATTCCAAGTATGCTAACATATTTTAAATGAATAATTTTTGCTATATTTTTATAATAATTTTGCTTAAAACATTCTTACCTAATTATTTGCTCATTTTCCAGACACACTCCTAGCATACCCTGTTTGCAGCTCACAAATTAAGTCCTTTTTATCCTGGCTTAAATATGAATACTGAAGAAAATATTTCATTCAATGCCTCTTCTCTGGCAGTTTTACATATTTGTCATTGTTCTGGGAAATTTGAAATTGCTGTTGTTTACTCAAAGTATCTGCACAGATATTCTAAATCAGCAAACAATGAAAGGAATATGTCATTGAAATTTGTGCAGCATCATATTCTCATTTGGTCATGGAAGCATGTGTTAGTAATAATGAAATTCCATCAAAATATAAACTATGACAAGAGAAGCATTATACATACCTAGATAGTTAATACATTAATGGAAATTAATTACTCTTATGCATAATTTTAGTTGTGTATTTGATTTAATTGAAAAAATATCCACAAAAGTATTAGAAATAACACCAGTTTCATATGTCTATGATAAATTTTCCAGATAATTTCAGAAAATAAAAGCTCTAAGCTAATGAATGGGTTATCTTAAAAACTTTATTCAAAACTTGATATTATTTGAGGTGAACAGGTGATGTTATGTTGCTATATCTTGCCTTGCCTTTTTTCTGCATCCTTGAACTTTTATGTTGTCGGGATAACCTGATATTAAAGACTTTGCTGTTTCATCTTCTTCTGCAACATTATGGTTTGGGTTTTCTGATGCCACAAACCAATATAAACTTCATTCATCTTATTTCTTGTAAATTTTTGTCACAGCCATGAGTAAAACCATCAGTATAATGACATTGTTATTTAAAATTTCTGCTGTGTTCTGTCCTATTTTGTGAGAGTATGGTGGACGTGACCAAAAAAAAAAAAATAACTGAATATAACATGAGACAAAATATGTAACCCATATCTGGCTAAGATAATGGGGCCAAGAACCGTGGCTAAAGAGGTCATAGGCTTTAACGGAAAATTTAAAATCAGTACCAAGCTCAGAATATTAAAGTGATTCCTAATTACATTACTATATCCATAGGTCAATGCATCTCTCAATCCTCTTCTCAGAAGCTACTTCTTACCGAAGACATTTAATTGAAACCCTCAACTGGCTGTTGTTAAGAGAATAAGAGACTGGAGTGCTGAACACCCAGAGGAAGCTCAATTCCCAGGTGCTCTGAAATGCCTAGCATCACAGGAGATCTGACACAGTCAAGATCACAGTTAAGGCCACAACAGTTTTCATAACACCCAGAGTAACTGGGACCCACACAGGAACCAGGGAAACAAAAACCCTTCCCTGCTTGAACATGTTCTCAGGTTCAAGAGAATACATAGGGGTCTGGCTCCCCATCCACCCCTGCAACACCAAAGGAAAACTTGAATCCCAGGAGCTCTGACACAACAGGATGTCAGGAGCTTGGTCATACCAGATTTCAGGATCCCAGAGGCAGCTTGATTCCAGGGAGCTCTGACACACCCAGTATCTCAGGATCACAGGATCACAGAATCACAGGACCGCAGAGACAGCTGGACTCTGAGGAGTTCTTACACATTTAGGATCACAGGAGGCACAGGCTCCAGTCAGAGACAGCAAGAACAGGTAATCAGACACAGAAGGCAAACAGAAGAACGTACACTACAGAAACCAAAGCTACTTGGCATTGTCAGAACCCAGTTCTCCCAATACAGCAAGTCCTGAATACCACATCACACTGGAAAGCAGGATTTAGATTTAAAATCACATCTCATGATGATGATAGAGGACTTTAAAAAGGACATAAATAACTCCCTTAAAGAAATACAGTAAAACACAGGTAAACAACTAGAAGCCCTTAAAGAGAAAAATACAAAAATTCCTTAAAGACTTACAGGAAAATACAACAAAACAGGTGACAGAATTGAACAAAATCATCCAAGAACTGAAAATGGAAATAGAAACAACAAAGAAATCACAAAGGGAAACAACCCTGGAGATAGAAAAACTAGGAAAGAGCTCAGGAGTCATAGATGCAAGTATCACCAACAGCATACAAAGAGATAGAAGAGAGAATTTCAGGGGCAGAAAATACCATAGAAAACATTGACACAACAGTCAAAGAAAATGCAAAATACAAAAAGTTCTTAACACAAACCATCCAGAAAATCCAGGACACAATGAGAGCACCAAACCTCTAGGTATAGAAGGGAGCAAAGATTCTCAACTTAAAGGGCCAATAAATATCTTCAACAAAATTGTAGAAGAAAACTTTCCTAACCTAAAAAAGAGATGCCCATGAACATCCAAGAAGCCTACAGGACTCCAAATAGACTAGACTATAAAAGAAATTCCTCCGGTCAAATAATAATCAAAACACCAAATGCAGAAAACAGAGAAAGAATATTAAAAGCAGTAAGGGAAAACAGTCGAACAACATATAAAGGTAGACCTATCAGAATTACACCAGACTTCTCACCAGAGACTATACAAGACAGAAGATGCTGGATAGATGTCATACAAACACTAAGAGAACACAAATGGCAGCCCAGGCTAATATACCTAGCAAAACTCTCTATTACCATAGATGGAGAAACCAAGATATTCTGTGACAAAATATAAACAAAATATCTTTTCACAAATCAATCCTATGGAGAATAATGGATAAAAAATATAATTCCAAACAAGGAGGGAAACTATACCCTAGAAAAAGAAAGTAATCTTCTTTCAACAAACCCAAAAGAAGATAGCCACACAAACATAATTTCAGTTCAAATAACAAAAATATCAGGAAGCAACAATCATTTTCCTTAATACCTTTAATGCCAATGAACTCAATTCCCTAATAAAAAGACACAGACTAACAGATTGAATATGTAAACAGAACTCAGCATTTTGCTGCACATAGGAAGTATACCTCAGGGACAAAGACAGACACTACCTCAGAGTAATAGGCTGGAAAAAAATTTTCAGAGCAAATGGTCCCGATAAACAAGCTGGGGTTGCCATTTTAATATTGAAAAAATTGACATTCAATCAATAGTTGTCAAAAAAGATAGGAAGGACACTTTATACTCTCCAAAGGAAAAATCCACCAAAAAGAACTCTCAATTCTGAATGTCTATGCTCCAAATGCAAGGCACCCACATTCATAAAACAAACTTTACTAAAACTCAAAGCACACATTGTACCTCATACAATAATAGATGAAGACTTCAACACCCAACTCTTATCAATGGACAGATCATGGAAACAGATACTAGACAGAGATGAAGTGAAACTAACAGAAGTTATGGACTCAATGGATTTAACAGATATTTATAAAATAGTTCATCCTAAATAAAAGAATATACCTTCTTCTCAGCACCTCATGGTATCCTCTCCAAAATTGTCCGTATACTTGGTCATAAAACAGGCCTCAACAGATACAAGAAGATTGAAATAATCTCATGCATCCTTTCAGATCACCCATTGACTAAGGCTGGTCTTCAATAACAACAAAACAACAGAAAGCCTACATACACGTGGAAGCTGAACAATGCTCTAATCAGTAACTTGGTCAAGGAACAAATAAAGAAATTAAAGACTTTTTAGAATTTAATGAAAATGAAGGTACTACATACCTTTTGAGACATAATGAAAGCAGTGCTAACAGAAATAACCATAGCTCTGAGTACATCCAAAAAGAAACTGGAGAGAGCATACACTAGCAGCATGATAGCATACCTGAAAGCTCTAGAACAAAAAGAAACAAATACATCTAAGAGGAGTAGATGGCGGGAAACAATCAAACTCTTGACTGAAGTCAACCAAGTAGAAACAAACTAACAAACAAACAAACAAACAAAAAAACTATACAAAGAGTCAAAAAACAAAAAACCAAACCAAAAAAACCAGGAGCTGGTTCTTTGAGAAAATCAACAATATAGAAAAACCCTTAGCCAGACTAACCAGATGGCACAGAGACAGTATCCAAATTAATAAAATCAGAACTGAAAAGGGAGACATAACAACAGAAAGTGAGGAAATTCAAAACATCATCAGATCCTACTACAAAAGCCTATACTTAAAAAAAACTGGAAAATCTGGATGAAAGGGATTAATTTTCTAGATAGATTCCAGGTACCAAAGTTAAACCAGGATCATGTAATCAAAATGGTATAAAAGCATAAAGAAGGAGTTGGGATGGGGTAGGGGTTTTTTGGGAGGGGAAAGGGGGAAAAGGGATGACATCTATATTGAAAATAAATAAAATATCCAATAAAAAATAAAAAGTAAATAAATACAAAAAAAGATCACATAAACCATCTAAAAATTTTCACAACCCTCAAGCAAATAGTAGCAATCATTAAAATTCTCCCAATCAGGACCAGATGGGTTTAGTGCAAGAATCTGTCAGACTTTCAAGGAAGACCTAATACCAGTACTCTTCAAACTACTCCACAAAATAGAAACAGGAGGAATAGACTGGAGTGCTGAGACTCAAATTGGATACACATCATACCTGTCGCTGGAAGGCTTAGGGAATCATCTCAGGTAAAAAAAAAAAAAAAACAAAAAAAAAACAAAAAAAAAAACAGAACTACTCTAAGAGTCAGACAGAGCTGGTATATCACTTCAATAGAACAATGTTTACCATATATAACAGGGCAGTTGTATCAGTGAACGCGTAGTGGCTGCAATAATAAGCTCAAAGCCAGCTAAGTTTCAGAGTAAAGCATGTGAAGAGGACTTAAAATTCCATTAGCAGAAAAATCTAGTTCATTTGATAGCTTCTGAGATAAATTAAATATAATTTACATTGTAATTAATATTTATTTAATATAATATAAAGTTTGATATAATGTAAATTATATGTCATTTTGTGACACCTATTAAGTCATTCACAGTCCAGGAAAAGCCTTAATGCCAAGGTTAGTTGGACAACACAAATTGTAGTTTAATGATTAACTATATTAATTAAACTATGTTAATTAAAAAAAGAAAACCTGAATTTGGTTGATTAGAAAAGTAAAAGCAGAGAGGATAGATTTAGAAGAGTTAGAATACATTGTTTTAATTTCCTAAAGAATTAATACAAATATCACAATAAATGAAAATCTCTTAATTTATTATTAACCAAGTGGTTTGCATCTGAATAGACAAGTGAACACAGGACTCCATTTCTTCACAAGTGTTTCTGTACAGAAAAGGTGAAAAATAAATATGGTTTTCTTCAACATCTTTAAACAACATATTTGGAAAGCTTTAAGAGCAAGAAAATTAATTTAGGAAGAAAATTGATGTAATTTTCTGCACAATATCTCCTTTTTACAGCTTATGTAATTTAAATACTGTAGAGAATCCATGAGAAAAGCTAGACTGTATACAATTCTGCAGGGGTTATTAAATGTCTGACCACTAAACTCAAACAACTATTTAGAAATCTCTGAAGTTATTTTGCAAAATTTAAGCAATGTTTTATAGATAATAATCAAAGAAAACATATCTCTAGGAGAACCACAAACAACCTGTCAACATTTTTCTATTTATATGTATTCACTAGAAGTCAACGTCATAAAATTATTTGAATTCAAAAATTTACTCATTATTAACTTTGTTCCAATGTCCTACTTGCAAAGTTTGTACTTAGATTATTAATAGCATCTCACATTTAAAGAGTGCTTCATAACTTGTTGAAGGTGAATATTTAATGCATATGTGTATTACACAATGAGTTCTTACTTTTTTCTGTTTAGACAAAAACAAAAAAATTAAAATTAGTTACTGAAAAAAATGTTAATTTTTGTGACTGGTTAGTATTTTAATATTGTGGTTTGCTAACCTTAGCTAATCATGTTAAATGCGATGTTCTTGGTTTCATGTAACAATATCCAAACCATATAAGGCTTGAATATATTACCTTATGTGGTAAGAAATTATTGGGTATTCAGACACATGCACAAGTTATTCTCCATCTGATACTGAGAAGAGCACACAAAACTAAGACACAGAAAATGCTCTCTGAGTCTTCATCCTGATTGTACATGAAATTTGTTTCTAGACATATAAGGTAATATATTCAAACCTTATTGGGTTAGTTATCATTACTTGAAATTTAGAACTTGATCCATTGTAAGAAAATCTTGACTTTGTATCAATCTGGGCTAACTCTTACTATTATTTCCCAAGTCTACAACTTTGGCAAGAATGGTGGTTATATTATCTATCAGTTCTGGCCAAATTTTTACTCAGGTTTTAGGTCATAGTGATTAGGTTTGATAATAAAGTGACATAATATTGCCACTTATAGAAACTTTATTTTAATTGTTTATTTTAAGCTGAAAAGATGAAAGGGAGAGTCATAAATGTTTGACTTACATTCATACTGAAATATATTGATGTGTCTGTAAACAGCTGCTCAATAATAATTTACATAATGCTTGCATAACCTTGGATAAATCAATGAATATCATTTAATTAAGAAGATCAATCCAAATCAACAAACATATATTAAGGTTTCAAAAAACTGACAATAATAAAAGGGAATAGTGGTACATCAGTAGAGTATAGCTCTTCAAACTTCTCAAATTCTTGTATTATAATAAATATTAAATATTCCCTTTATTTGTCTTAATTGAAATAAACATAATTTCAACATGAACTCATTAATTCAAGAACAATATAATGTTCTAACTACAAATGAAAAATGATTATTTTAAAATAATATGTATATTTAAATATATAAACTGGAAGAAAATTATGAGACTTCCCCTTAAAAGTCATGCAACTCCACAGGGTTTAGAATTCTGTCTTTGTTATTTACTTTTTTTCTGTTTTCTTGTTTCTTTTGATTATATTTAACATTAATTTCTCAATTATTTATGTCTAGTATCATGAAGATTTCATCCATCTTATATGTTTTCATATATAATGATGACATTTCATTGATGAAATACTTCCTTGATATTGTCTCAGAAACTATTTTAAACTAACACTTTTTATATTGTAAAGATTTAATGTACTCTTACTTTAATTTTTATAATTTTCTAATAGAAAATAAAATGGGATAAATAATATAACTAATCCTATGACTTACAATGAGTAAGTTTACAATAGCATTTTTAAGTTTGGCTTATTATACAGTAATAGTACATTATTTAGAGATAGAAATACTTATTTTTTAGTTGCTTGTTTTATTTCTTGAAAATTACATTATTTCCTTTCCTCCTTTTCTTTCTTCAAAGCTTCCCCTTGCCACCTACCATTTTTTTTAAATTGATGGCCTCTTTTTTCATTAACTGATGTCAAGCACCTAGATGTAAGTGTAGTCTTCACCACCATCAAGAAAACGTCTCTTTGCTACAAACTGAGACAATGTAGAAGCAGGATTACAAATCCAAATTGAGATGTTGGAACTCAAACCCAAAGTATATATCTATAAAATGTGTATTGTCTCTGCTGTAGACCAAGTGGGTTCTTGTGACCTTAAGTAAAAGAATTAGCAGAAGAAACTAAAAGGCAGAAGTAAAAGATTTTATTCTTGCTCTCAATATAGTTCCTATTTTGTTGCTATTCAGCGACACCACGCTATAGGCAACATATAACAGGTAGTATTTAATTGGAGGCTTGTGACAATTGTAGAGGCCTAGTCCATAAGCATCATGATAGAGAACACACAGTCATGATGCCTGACAAGTAGCAGAGAGCATTATACCCTAGTACAAAGGTCACAGGTTCAAATGAATGACTTTTGCAATCTAAAAGCCCATAAGTAACATACCTCCTCAAATAAGACCAAACCAAATCCAACAAGGACACATCTCCTAATCCTTCCCAATCAGTTTTACTAACTAGAAACCAAAATTTAAAACTACGAGTCTATGGGAGCTATTCTTCTTCAAACTACCACACTGATTGCCATAGAAAAGATTTAGTAAAATAGTTTATTTATATATTGCCCCTTTCAATGCATGTGAAATTCCTCTTTCTAGACCCATCTCATTATCATACATAGAGAGCAGATAGGTTGACACCTGGGCAATAACTTTATACCTTATTCTCTGTATGTCTCACTAGCATCTTAAATATACACCAATTTATAAATAGTTTGGTATAACAATAAAACATAGATAGCCTTAACATTTATTTGAAAATTTACACGTTAACATCATACACAAGATGTCATTTTATTCATATTATGTTTTTACATAACAAAAATGCATGGCTACCAGGGTTTAGGTAAGCACTGGGATAGTAAGAAATTGAGTGTAGTTTTGGTGAATATATATGCACAACCTTTAAGATCATCATAGCATGTTGGTTGATTCAATCACAACATTTTTGTAGTAAAAAATCATGTACTTATGCAGTATGATGCCATTGATAAAGGCTAGATATATAATATTTGGTAACTTTTCATTATTTCTTATAATTCCATCTAAATCCCCAGAATATCAAAATGGAGATTTCTTTTGAAAATCAGCATGCTTCACAACAGGAGAAATTATGGTTGGTGTAGGCTCTTTGTGAGCAAATTGTCTTTGGCCATGATTGATAGTTGCCCATACTACACATTCACTCTTATAAAGATCATAATGGTTTTCACTTCCATGAGAATCATTGTTTCAAGGTAATTCCCCTTAGGCTATTTTCTCTTCTTTTAGTCTGCATGGGCTAGGTCTAGATATTCCAGCATGAATATTAGGCAATCACTTTATTCCCTCTTTATTTCCTTTACTAAAGCAGTTATATTCAATGTTCAAATAATTAATCCTTGATGTCTTTTGCTTTCAGAAATTAACAACATTCTTACCAAATTACCTATTTATGGCCAAGAATATTTATCTCTATAAACTACATCACTAAGTAATGATAGTCTGAAATCAGGACCAGGGTTGCCAGTTGAATCAGAGCACACACAGCAGTAAGCATTCCTTTGCTTTCAATGATTAAGTCCTGATAGATGCCTTCATTGTTTGTCAGCAGAGAAGGCAGCTAACACTTCAATCCATCAGTGCTGACCTAAAAAGGCAGCCACTAATATATTATTGATGATTGATATTAGTGTTCTTCTCCACAAGACATTTATTCCCTCAAATAGCTTCCAGACCCTTTGGTAGGTGCTCCAATCTAAGAGAGTATGTTTCTTTTTAACATACCACATACTAAAAAAAGCCATTAGAACATTTCTTCAAATGCTCTGGAACCTAATTATATATATATATATATATATGTGTGTGTGTGTGTGTGTGTGTGTGTGTGTGTAAATATATGTATAGATGATGTATATGTATGTGTATGCATATGATATATATGTATATGATGTATATGTGTATGTGTATGTATATGATGTATATGTATATGATGTAATTGTATGTGATGTATATGTATGTGATGTATATGATGTATATGATGTATATGTATATACACACACACACACACACACATATATATATATATATATACACACACACATATACATATATATGTGTATGTGTGTGTGTGTGTGTGTGTGTGTGTGTGTGTGTGATTCTTGCAGGTTTTTTAATTTCTCCTACATTTTTTATTATTTTTTGGGGGGACAGGAATATTTTATACAATACACCTGATCACACTGACTTCATATTCCTCTCAGTTTGCCTGCCCACCAATGAGCCACACTCCGCACAAAAAACCACCAACTCCTATTTGTGTTGCCCATATACTCACTGAAGCATTGTCAAACTCTCACTGGCCAGTACCTTAAAGAACAATGTGTACTTCCCAGCTCCCCACCTCACGAAAACCATCAACTGTGAAGAGCTATACTACAGCATCTTTCTTATGATTTTTTAAGGGCCGTCTTCAATAGTTTCCTGTCTAGATGTTTTCTTGTCTTTTCTTTTTGGTGGTGGGGATGGAGATGGCATCACAGAAGTCTTCAATTTCTCTCGCTCTCAATTGAGAGTCTGCTGTCATCAATACCACTGCGAAAGAAGTGTTCTTGCCCACAGTAGCCAGTAGCAGCATGTGTTATGGACTTCCACATGATGTCTGGGAGCAGCATGGATTATGCACATTCACATGGTTCCAGTGGCTGCACATTCACTTGGTTCCAGTGGCAACTAAGATAATAGACATTAACCTAGTCTCCAGCAGCAACACAGGTCCAGAACATCCACATGGTTTCCAGTCTCAGTATCGATCACATAAATCACCTATATCACGTGTGGCCTCCGGAGGCAGTAAGGACCATGGAACCTTTCATCCATGCTTCATCCACAACTCAAATAATCCAGTTGTTTCTCAGAGTCAGAATGATCTTAGGGTTGAGCAGAATGTCTGTGCTGGACCTGCTTGAGATTGAGGCTGCTGTACACAGGTCATGGCTATTGTATATACAGTTCACTGGCAGCACCATGACCCGTGTTCTCCCTCCATGAAAGTTTCGTTGGTCTCTCA
This sequence comes from Rhabdomys pumilio, assembly GCA_030674055.1. NCBI lineage: Eukaryota > Metazoa > Chordata > Mammalia > Rodentia > Muridae > Rhabdomys > Rhabdomys pumilio. The sequence continues at coordinate 53,170,383 of JANHMN010000012.1, forward strand.
GACCCCTAAGAGCAGTCCCTCAGCCTTGTAGGTGCTCTGCCCTCTCATCTGTATACGTGCTTCTTTCACATTCTTGACAGATATTATTTTCTATAACTACACTCAGAGCTTCTATGTTCGTAACCTACCCTTTATCCAACTTCAAGCATTATAAATGAGATATAACAAGATCTAATTCTATGAATACTCTTGCAGTTAAATATATCTGCTATAATGTATTCTGGAAACAAAATCTGTTGTGTTTTAGAAACCCTAACATTCCCAAAGTGGATTTTTAAAACTTCAACTTAATAAAATAAAGATTCTAAAGATATTCAGAGTGTTAGCCAATATAACTTCTACATCAAACATTTCCAGAGCATTTCTACCTTCGTTATGTTCTAACTATTGCTTAGGCCTAGGCCTAGAAGCTTCTAGTTTCCATGCTTCCTAATGCTGGCCTAGAATGTTTCCATCCTCTGGGACTTGCTAAATAAAAATGCACCCTTTATAGCTCTTTCTGAACTCTGGATGGCTCATTCAACTCAGCTGTTCTGGCACAAATACCTCTCCAAGGTTACTTTTTCAAACTAGCTTCTCAGTTTCAGCTTGAATTGATCTGCTTGGCTTCAAACTAGATCTGGCAATTTGGTCTAATCTTCTGACTCCTTCTCATTCTCAGTTTTCACCTATAACCTGCCTTTGTAAAACTGTCCTGGTAACTGCCTCCTCCTCCTCCTCCTCCTCCTCCTCCTCCTCCTCCTCCTCCTCCTCCTCCTCCTTCTCCCTCCCTCCATCCCTCCCTCCCTCCCTCCTTCCCTCTCTCCCTCCCTCCCTCCCTCAATCCCTCCCTACCTCTCTCCCTCCCCCCTCTTTCTCTGTCTCTTTTTCTGTCTTTCTGTGTCTCTGTCTCTGTGTCTTTCTGTCTGTCTCTCTGTCTGACTCTCTCTCTGTCTCTGTCTCTCTCTTTCTCTCTCTCTCTCTCTCTCTTTCTCTCTTCCTCCCTCCAGTTAGACATCACAATGGCTGCATTTTTCTTCTTCCATCTACAAACTAACATTATCTCTATTATTTTGCATTAAAGGTATATACTGAGGGGATTTTTGTAAATCAGCTAGAGGGATTAAAGGTGTGTCATTCCAGTTAGATAACAGAAACCTAGAAGATTTTTGGATGTGGTCCTTTGTCCTAGCATCTATGTTGCTGGATTAGAATTCCTCTTCATCTTTCCTGAGTCTGTGGACTGTAGCAGTAGGGTACAAGCAAGAATGCTTGTGTTGGAAGGGAGAAGGCAGAAGAAGGGAGGGAACTGGGTGGGAGAGGGGATTGGAAGGAGAGTGGGAGGAGTTAAGGTCAGGTTTGTGGAGGAGTAGAGCGATGGCCAGATGACTATGAGACTGTGTGGAAATCTTCAGGAAGGCGTGGTTAATGGGCATGTCAGAAAAGAGGAAACCTGGGATAGGAGATGCACCCAAGGGTCAGTGGGGGTGTCCTTAGCTATGACTTACAGCATTGGGGAAATGGAGTATGAGGAGATTGCCTTCTGTGGCCCAACAGGAACCCTGATGGAGTGAAAGGGACACAAACCCATCTACAAAACTTTCAAACCCAAACTAATACAGTATACAAGAAATGCAAGAATTGGGAATGGAGCAGAGACTGAGGAAAAGACCAACCAATAATAGGCCAAATTTGAGACTCATTCCATGGGCAAGCACCAAACCCTGACATAAGTAATGATACCTTTTATACTTGTAGACAGAAGTCTAGTATGGCTATCCTCTGAGAGGCTCCACCCATCAACTGACTCAGACAGATACAAACATACACAGTCTAACAGTAGAGCTTAGGGATTCTTATGGAAAAATAGCAGCAGCAAGGATTGCAGTACCTAAGCAGATAGAAACTCTACAAGAAGACCAATAGAATCATCTAACCTGAACATTTGGAGTTCTCAGAGACTGAACAACCAAGCAAAGAACATATACAGGCTGGACTTGGGTCTCCCAGCACATATGTAGCAGATGTGCAGCTTAGTCTTCAGGTAGGTCCTGAGCAATTGGAGTGGGGATGTCTTAGTTGAAGTTTTGCTGCTGTGAACAGACACCATGACCCAGGCAAGTCTTAGAAAAACAACATTTAATTGGGGCTGGCTTATAGGTTCAGAGGTTCAGTCCATTGTTATCAAGGCAGCAGTATGGCAGCATTTAGGCAGACATAGTGCAACATCTTAATCTACATGACACTAGATGATTGGCTCCTATATGGTTAGGAGCAGGGTTTTAAAGGCCATGACCAAAGTGACACATTGCCTTACCCCTAAATAGTGCCACTCTCTGGTCCAAGCATATTCAAACTACCATAGGGGACTATTCCAAAAGCTGTTGGTTATATATGGAATATGTTCTTCTAGCTGCGCTGCCTTGTCTGGCTTTAGTGAGAGAGGAAGTGCCTAGTCTTACAAAGACTTGAAGTGCCAGGGTTGGGAGAAAATGGGGGGGGGGACCTGGTCAGAAAAGAAGGGGATGGGGAAATGTGGGAAAGACTGTGGAAGGGGTTGACTAGGATGAGGCAGTGAGCAGGATCTAAAGTGAATAACTGATGATGATGATGGTGATGGTGATGGTGATGGTGATGGTGATGGTGATGGTGATGATGGTGATGATGATGATGATATATTCCTCTACAGCATAGGAACTATTCTTCTATTGGATGGACCTAAGGAACACACCATAGTGTAAAGTATTATACAGGAGATGATAAAAACAACAAATTAAAAACATTATAGAAATACAGTCAGTATTAACTTGTGACAACTTAAATAAGTATATTTAAAAAATACTTTAGGGATGAAGTAAAAATTTAAAAATAAGATTTCATGAAAAATCACACATAGTCTATAGAAAGTAATAATTTTTAGCAAAAGTTACTGATGTCACAAAAATATATAAAACATTAGCCCAGGTATAACTATGCATATGGATATTATTTAATTTTAATTAAAATTGTTATCTTTCACACATGGAAAATGCAAGAACATATGTCTTAAAAATAACAAAACATACTCATTAATGAGACAACACTGGGCAAATTACACTAAACAGAAAACTAATGTTTTATAAAATATGAACATTTAGAAAACCAATAGCAAGGTATTTTACTGAGATCTCTAGCTCTATTTGTAATGAACAGTTTCAACCATTTATAAAGTATGGACTCATGTCTCCTTTTTATACCAGCCCCATAGGTACACATCTTTCAAGTTTCTGTTTTCTGAGGAGAATCCAAAGAGCATCTAAAGTTTCCTGTAGCATTTCTTTTAGAAAGATTCCTAAGTCAATATAATAGAGCAGGGCTATAATTCTGGTAGATTCATAATTATATTTAATATTCAGTGGGAAATCCTTTGGCTTTCATACTTCTAAGATCCATGCATATATTTCAGTGATCTGAGAGATATGCTATGTGACAAGATACATACAGGACAGATTTAGCCTCCACTTTTAGTTAAGTTAAATATTCTGAATAGTGCAAGGTATAAAATTTTTACAAAGGACATGGCTCTAGATATTAAATTTTGTTTCCAGTAGGAGATGTGCTTTTTAGCTTCTGAAACAATTCAAAAACAATGAGTACATATCCATAAACTTTAGTTTTATTTGTGTGTGTGTATATGTGTGTGTGTGTGTGCATGTGCCCATGCGCATGTGACTATTGTGACTAGTCTATCACTTTTGGGTAAATAAGTCAACTCACTAAGAGTGAAATGTCTAAAAATGAGACAAATTTGAATCAGAACCTCACATGGAAAACAAACATGATGATGTACAACTCATCAACATAAAGTGTTCTGAATGTATTACCATGTTTACAGCTTACAATCACAAAGCATTTATCTTCTTAAGGATTTTGGGAATATGACATAGAACAAATGCTACCCAACCTCTCATCACCTAGCTCAGGGATAATTTTCTACTTCCTTGTGATAGTCATATGCTTGGACATATAGAATGATCTAAGTGGAAGTTCACATTTGTACTGCATGGTGAGGTGACTCCTAGAAAGATAGTTCTGGGTGTATAATTGAAAATATACATTATATCAATGGTATAAAAGCAGATTGAAAAAATAAAAATAAAATGAAAATAAAAAAGAAAAGAAAAAAGGAAAAATATATACATTATGTCAATGGTCATGCTTTAACTGTAGTGTGATTCTGGACAGGTGAGTTGATGCTCTAAAATTTGTATTTCTCAACTATAAAATGCAAACAATGAAAATTTTATAAGATAATAGAAAAGACTATCTGATATTTTTTAAAGTGTCCTGGGCTAAAAACTTGCCATCTACATAAAACATTAGCTTATTTCCTAAGGAAACACTGTGTCAAGAAAAATTTAAAAGAAATATGTCTTGAAAAATACTGAAAAATTCATCATTGAAATAAATAACTTCTTTTGGAGTACTTAAATATAAAACTATTTTCAAACTTTATGTCAACAATTTAATCAATAATTTATTTTTTCTGCTTTCCAGAAAGTATTTTATTATTAATTTTTATTAATAAAATTACACAATTTTATAAATTTGGTCATATGGGCTTAAACAATTCATGGAAAGTTGTCAGAGCCCTCAAAAGCATTGGAATTTTCATACAAATAAACATATTGTTTTCTTTGTTATTTTACATTTTACAGTGAAACAACTTAACATGTAAGTTCATATAATAGCTATTAAATCTCAATATTTTACTTCACTAGGAAGAAACCTGAATACATTCCCCCCTTGCTTTTATTGGGAATAATAATTTTTACTTTTCTTAGGATCAAAATTACTGTCAAACTCTGCACTAAATTTAGTTATAGTAGCAGATACTCTAAGATATGGCAGGAATTTTCAAGTAAGTGCAAATGCTTTTCATAGCTGTGTTTTTGTTATTTGAGCAGAAGGATAGAAATGTCAAAGATGGATGGACTGCAATGAAAAACATGACGAATTCTTTTATTATCTAAAGTATAAAATAACACAAGATTAAGATAACTTTTCTGTCCTCAGGTCAGGTCTCAAAATGCAGAACTTGAATGTCAAAACTGAGTGCTCTGGTTAAGATACATTTACACTAGCTCAAGTGAGGCTTCTTTTGTCTCCTTCTTCTTTAAAGTGATGGCTTCCCACACTTTAAACAAATCATAAAGTAGAAATATTCATGTTGGTACATGAACATAATATCAATCGGTAAAAATTAAATATTAACATGAGCTTTCCAATCAGCAACCATAAAGCAAAGAATAACTACTAAAATTTGGAGGTTCACAATTGTTTTAAAAAAAATCTTTAAGAATAGAGGAGTTACGAATATGCTTCAAGTCTCGAATGATTTGCTGTGATTGAACATATCAGTATTGTTAGAGAAAACATATGGCAACACAGTACAGTGGAGAAGACCGTCTCTATGTTCAGCTCACTTGAAGATTTTGCTGTTAAATGTGTTATACAAATAAGTTTACTGTGCAAACACAGAATTTAAGTTCTATATTACAAAAGGAAAATGTAAGGTTTTAAAATACATAAGGTTTTAAAATATACAAAACTGATTATACAGTTTCTAAGGAATCTGCAGCAGAAGTAATATAAGCGAGGCAAATATACAAAAAAAAAAAGAAACCAAAACCACAAAAAACAAAAAACACAACTTTTTATTTTATGGAGAAGGAACTTACAAAAATAAACCTGCAGTTTAATTCTCATAAGAGAGATAAAGAAGATCATGGATAAAATTCACCCACATATAGAGAACTCTTTCTCTTTCTTTTTCTTTTCCTGGATATTTCCTTTATTTACATTTCAAATATTATGCTCTCTCCAGATCGCCCCTCCAGAACCTCCATCCCATGTCCCCTCCCTGCCTCTATGAGAGTGCTCCCCCACCCAGCCACCCACCCACCCACTCCCACCTCTCCACCCTAGCATTCACCTAAACTGGAGCATGAACCCCAAATGAGCAAGGGTCTTCCTCCCACTGGTGTCCAACAAGGCCATCCTCTGTCACATATGCAGCTGAAGCCATTGGTCCCTCCATGTGTATTCTTTGGTTGGTGGTCTAGTCCCTGGGAGCTCCAGGGGTGGGGGTGGCATCTGGCTTGTTGACACTGTTGCTCCCCTACATGTCTGCAAACCCCCTCAGCTGCTTCAGTCACTTCTCCAACTCCTCCACTAGGGACCCCTGCTCAGTCCAGTGGTTGGCTGTGCCTCTGTATTTTTCAGGCTCTGACAGAGCCACTTAGGAGACAGCCATACCAGACTCCTGTCAGCATGCACTTCTTGGAATCCACAATAGTGTCTGTGTTTGGCCACCCTATATGAATGGATCCCCAGGTGAGGCAGTCTCTGGATGTCCTTTCCTTCAGTCTCTGCTCCACACAGAAATCTATTCTGATTGTCTTACCAAATTCTGGTGTTTTCCACATGAACTGTGTCCCCCTGTCTTAGTCTCTCCCATGTGCAGATACTAGGTTTGAAACATGATCTATCTCTTCACTTAATGCTTTGATTTTAAATGACTGGGGACTCCTTCATTTAACAAGTGGCCCTGTAGAGTTCCATTTGAGAAGTCAGAAAAAAGTGCCCACTTGGTCTTCTACTGATTCCTTTGTAACTGAAGAGTAAAGAAACATCTTTTCTTTCTAAATCTAACTCAAGGCTACTATCCAGCTGTTATTAAAGTCTGGGTCTGTGGCTTAGTGATGAAGTGCCTATTTAGCATATGCAAGATACAAAATTAAATCTCTAGCTATATGAGGAGAAACATAGCCTTACTATCATGCTTGAGAAAAGTATTTAAGAAAAGCATCATAGTTTAAAAAACATAAGTTGAAATAAAAGAGCTGAATTGTGTTTCGTTTTACTGTTTAGTAACAAAAGTTGATGCATTTTTTTTACTTATGATTAATTTCTAAATATGCTTTTAATTGACATTTAGTTACATCATTTTTCCTGACATCATCTTTCCTTAAAACCTTCCCAGCTAACTTGCCTTGAATCCCTCCTGTGTGCTACCCCATTCCAAAGTTTGTAGACTTGGTTGGTTGTTATTGTTAAGCACCAACTTGCATATATGTGTGTATATATATGTGTATGTGTGTATGTATATATATATATATATATATATATATATATATATATATATGTAGTCATTTTTCTTTTTTTTTCTTTTTTTTACCTATACTTTCAAGGCTGACCACTCTCCTTTGAAGAGTTAATAATGGGGCTCATCTTTGGGAGATATTAATCTACATCACATGTCCTGCATCTATGTCTAAATGAATGTACATGTTAACATGGAAGAAGAAAAATTTAGAAGAATTCCACCCCTAGACAGAGAGCTAGTGGTAACAAATGATTGCTGCAAGAAAAAGAGTTGACCTCGCAGAAGGATATATTCCTTATTTGTGTTTTAGCCAATATCAGGCCATAAAAAATGAGAAAAGAAAAAAATAAAACCAAAACACAAATAACAAAAAAAAAACCCAAACCTTCAGGTATTTCTCATGGTTATAATGACCAGGGAAAAATCTTTAGAAGACTCTGATTGCTGTATCAGGCACTGACTCTGCATGACTGTTCAAAACCTTCCTGGTTTGCTGCTTCCAATTACATCATTGGGAATGAACAGGAGATGGAAGGAAGTGAGCTTCATTCCATCAGTACTTAGTTCCAGAGCATGAATGACCCAATGCACTTGCTTACTCTCTCCTCTGGGCTGCTTCTCAAAGGAAAAAGTTATCACAAATCTAAACTGGAATTAAGTAATTCCCAGACAGTATTGTGACTTTGGAAGAAATTTTAGGCCAGATTGAGCACTTTAATAATGCAGTGAAGTTCATTTTCTCCTCTAGTGATGCCATCCACTCCAGGGTCCTATTGCTCATAAAACTCAAATACTTAGAAAGTTACCTGTAACTCCAAAACTGTTTACCTCATTAATCACATTTAAATTATAAAAGTAAGCAGAATAAAAATTTAGAGCTGTAAACTTTAAACCATTCTTTAAAAAACAAAAAGATCATGACATTTAATACAACGACATTTTTCAAAATAATGTAGAATTTGGACACCAGATTCAGAATTTGAAATTTTTTAACACTAATTTTAAACTATCCAGATAGTCTTTTTATAGAAACAATTATGCTATTTTCAAAATCAATAGACTATAGGGCTAGCAGATACAGCTGCAAGGACTATGGAAAGGACAGGTTGTACCATTATAGTTATTGTGCAAAGAGCTACAGACTGAGTATCAATCTTGCAGGGCATTCCTGCAGGATGGGACTCAACCTGTCAGAAATGTCATCTTCCAACAGGATGATGTGCATTATCTTGAACTTTTATTGTAATAGGTCAAAATTCCCTTGAGATAAAATGTAGAAAGTTTGACTGGACTATGAAAACGGAAAAGGAAGTGAGAAGTACTGATCTGTGCCCATTGTGGTTTACTCTTCAGTGAAATAATATGTTGTTTACATTTTGGAAATATTCATACTAGGATGAAAGGCATCAAGTTGCCCACCTGTTCTTTGTAACAGATAAAACCAAGCTATTAATTAAAGGAACCCTATTTTACAACTTAAAACCAATTCATAGAAGCTACTTTAGAAAGTTGTGGGACAGAGCTTAGGCACAAACACAAGAGGAAATATTCACTGCGACATAGACCATGGCTATCTCTTGATAAGGCACCATCTGGATCTTTATTTAAATATAACATTTTGTAGTGAACATGGGAACTTCCATACAGTTCTCATAAAGTAACTAAAGTCATATAACTGAGGACATCCACTAGAAAAGGTTTATAAAAGCCTTGAAAGTAATTGTTATACTAGTGGTTAAGGTATCACATTTTCCTCCTTTAACCTTCAAAGTTATTAATCAGACACATCTCCACAGGCAAATGAGCTAGTTCATATATCACTTTCTTTTGATGTTTGTTTTATTTTTTAATGATTATGGACTCATTTTAATAGTTTTGTCTATAAGTATCAAGTAAAATGTGCTTGCCTTAATAAAATTATTTAAGATAAATTGTGGGTGGGTCACCACCATCCAACAAATCATATTCGTGCTTATCAATATGTAGCAAGAAATATTTAAAACTAAATAGTCAAATTTCATTTTTATAAGAATACATGGATCACAAATTGATCTAATTTTCTCTAGATTTATTTAATGAAATATTTTCTTATATCAAAGGAAATGCACAATGTCTTTTTGAATATATACTGTGTTCTATGAAGCAAATATCAAAGTCCTCATTGATTTATGAAAGAATTAATTTGAAAAACAATTTTGATTTTAAAATATTTTCACTTAGTAATAGATAATTATATATATATTTTTTTTTTCCTGGAATGTATCAAGATATCAAGACATTTCTTTCTCAAATTCATGTTCTTTTTAACTTTATAAAGTTTAACTTCCCACAAATTCTTCACAATTTTTTAGCAATATAATGTGCAATGGATAGTTTACTGTGAATGCCATGAGGCAAATATGTGTTGTTGGTGAAAAACATAATCAATCAGTACATAAGTAGAGTTTTCTTTTGTGTATATTTGTGTGTATGCATGTGTAGATGCCTATATATACATATACATACATACATGCACACACACACACACACACACACACACTCACACACACACACACACACACACACACACACATTTGTCAGTATGTTGATTTTGGATTTCAGAACTTGTCATTAGGTGTCTTTCTATATCCATTTCCACCACAAACTTTTGACATGACCTTTCAATGAACAGAGATCTCCAATCTGAAAAGAGTGGTTGGTCAAAAATGAATGAAACCAGGCAGCCAAGAGGCAGAAGACATATGAGAGGATATTAAATAAAGGGAATGAATGATTGAAAGCAATGTACAGTGAGAAAAGTTTGAAATAACTAATCAAATCAGTTAGTCTCTATACTAAGCTCAATGTTAAGTTTTAAAAACCCTAAATATATATGCACACATACACATACACACACTGTAGTGAGAATTTCATATCATAATGGTACTTCAGTAGATAAAATGACAGTTGTACAAGCCATAAGTACTTGGATAATTCGGATTGTTAGCACTTACATAAAGATTCAAATTTTAATCATGCAAGTATTTGGTCTAGACAAAAACTAAAGTTCAGTATTATAAATGATAATATAAAAATTTTATAAAGCATTAAAACAATAAAATTCTAATACTATAATACAACACAGAGAAAGTAGAGAAAAATGACAGCTGTCAAGATCTCACCAATAACACACACACTGATTTGATGAGCTATTCATTGACATATCAAATTAACATCATAATAACAAACAATATTAATGAAACTTCATTAGAGATGGCTGCAGAATAAAGTAGACATTGTTCAAAAAATGATGCATAAATAGCCTTAGAAATGTGAAAAAATAATCAAACTCACTCATTTTTATGGAAACATAATTAAAAGTTCACAGAGATATTTTGGTATGACTATTCCAGGAAGACTAAGACTAAATGTAACAAATGTCAGTGCAATGTAAACTCACATACTTACACACACACACACACACATACACACACACACACACACAAATTCAAAAGCCAATTTCTTTAAGAAGTATTCTTACAGATATACTCAGAGTTTTAATTGCTCTGTGTACATTTGTGTGTCTGTACATATAGGTACTTATCTTAATCTCTGTATTTGAATATGTTTCTTCTTTCTCTTTTTGTTCACAGACATACCACATACTTCTTCATGATGGAATTTCTTAGGCATATTGGCACATATGATTATGAAGTCTTGAAATTCACTCACACTGGAAAATCAGAGGTGTCAGTTAGGCAGCTCATTCCAAGTAAAATGACTTTAATGATGTCAGCACTATAGAAGATGACAGTACTATTTTCAGTCCAAGGAACAAAGCCTGAAACAATGGGAATTTTCAGGTATATGTTCCAAGGTTTATGCTGAAGAACCCAGATTATAGCTATCTTTGCTTAAGAAAAACAGAATGGGAGAGATTTTCTCTTTGGTAGCTTTTAGTTCTGTAAAAGTCTTCAACGAAAAGTATATTTCAGAATAAGATTGGTTAAGCAAAGAGATCCTTTGCTAGGCTCACTGATGTCTAAATCAATCTCTTCAAAGACAAGATACACCAAGAAATAAACCTGTTTGTATTTGTAACTACCATTTGTATATCCCTTAATTTAATCAACTGAAAAGTTAAATTAATTGGCACAAATACCAAAGGTTAAAATAAGAGAAATCAGTCAATAGTGTGAAATTTCAGCTTTCAAAAAAAAAAAAGACCATAAATGCTTGTGGTTTCTAAATACATTAAAATGTCTCATAATATAAAGTGAGAGTTCAAGAGATATGAAAGATAATGGCATGTAATACAAAGACATAGAGCTAAATGCTACTGAGAAAAAGAAACTCACAATAAAAATCACAGCTTTCCACTTGCTGTGAGTCATTTTCTTAGGTAAAACATACAGGAAAACAAAACCATATCTTTTCCCTTGTTAAAACATACACAAAAACAAAACCATGAATAAATATATACTCTAGGGAAGGTAAAAAAATCTGGAATGCATGAGTACAGATTAGATTAATATATGATAATACATAATACTCAAAAATTCAAGGAAAATTTTACCTACACAAAGTAAATAGTTTTTCTCCTAAGAGACAAATGCTGTTATTTATGCTTTATTTAGACCTAAGGTTTGCCACTTCTACTCTGTGTGAGTGGGAAGATATAGAGAGCAGCAACAGAGAATGGAGATATGCATTCTGTGGTTTAGATACTCAGACACATTTTCTGATACTTCAGAACCACAGATGATTTTCCTAAAGGAAGTAGGGAAATCATCTTTTCCTGAAGGATGGATTGTATCTGTAATTTCAATGGGATCAGAGGCAGGTAAATCAGAAGTTTCAGGCAAGCAGATACAGCAATGAAGAAGCTACAAAGAAGCTATGAAGAAACTATCAAAAATCAAAAGAAAAAAGAAGTCATTTAAGTTAATAACAAAAAAAAGTTTGTTCACAAGACTTGTGTTATTTGTCTCCAACTCTACAATATTGAGAATAATCAGCACCAAATATTCTCTTGGAAACTCACAATTGTCATTTAATGTCAAATTAAGTTGGCTTGTTAAAACAAGTATATTATTGTTATTGTCTTCACATTAAAATAAAATGGATAAGCATGTAACTTCTTCAGGATAAAAAAAGAAAGATAATTGACAATTTGTTCTTATAATTTGGTGGATGATAATAAATGTATATTACACATTTTCTTATGGTCAATCCAAGTGATGGCGCTAAATCAAAAGATTCTGTGCTGTTTCCGAGGTAGTACACTTATTTCAAGCTTGTAAGTAGAGCCTGAGAAACTAAAGTACAGAGCTTTCTGCTTATAGTGCAGTTACAATGGGGTCAGAGTGACTTGTGCTATAGTACCAAAGGGCTGTACTCATTTCTTTCCAGGACCTTGTGTTCAGAGATGACCTGACTTAAATGACTGTGTTCCTTAGCTCAGATCAAATGTGGGTTATTGGTGATATTTTTCACACATCACCTGAAATAGTAAATGTGTAATTCATATCATTAAACTCTGAATCAAGTTTCCCCATTAAAATCCCAAGTTTATAATAGAAAATCAATTTTATTAGTCATTTGAAGTATACTTTACCATTTAAGACAACACTATCATTCTTTTTCATGGATCGTAGTATATCATGACAATTGAGAACATGTACTTTCCAGTTTTAATATCTGGTGGAGAACTTTTAATCTTTCAGTATTTGTTTGAAATAATAAATAACCCTGACTCCTACGTATACTCTTTTATTTCCTACATTCAGATGTTATACAGTGAAATTTTAAACCAATCACAATAAAATATTAGCATCAGAAACTAACAATGTGAGAAAACAATCAAATGAATTTAGTTTAATAATAATTATATAGCAGTCTTTATCATAATAAATCTTACTGTATTATTATTGCTCTTCTTAAATTTTTTGCCTTTATGATTTATATATTTATTTTAGACAATTAAACATATATCAATGTGTGGAGAGTTCACATTATGATATTTGCATCAATGTATAGGATATACATTGAACATATTTACCCATTATGTTATTCATACTTATGTTTTTCCCTTTCCCTTCTCAAATATCAATACTCTTCCTTTTATATTATTTTCTTTTTTATGACTGAGTAAAACCCAATTGTGTACAAGTACTGCATTTTAAAATCCACTTCTCCTTATCCACCTGTATCATAGCATTACTCTTCTCTGTAAGAAGATGTGAGCTAGTACAAAGTATTTGATTTTATTATCTATGATTTTATTGTACTCTTTAGAATGAATCATATGCTATAGTTCTGAATTATTTTTGTCATTTTACATTTAGCATATTAAGGTCTTGCTTTGACTCACATAAACAAAATATTCAAACAGAAGCAAAAACACATAAAAAGACAATTAAAAGGTCTATGAAGCCATTTGTGTTTTTAATAGATAATTGTTATGCCTATAAATAGTCATGATAATAGCACAATAGGGGTTACACAAAATATCACCCACCAAAAGCAGACATTTTGGGGACTTGCTAAAAGCTTCATAAAATATAAACAAATAGAATAGTAAATAAGATCAAAAAAGTTTTCTATATAATTTACTTTAAAAGGTAGTTATAAAATTCCCCTCTAATTTCCTTCTTCCAATACAGCCCATTCCTCTTCATTTCAAATTCAAGACCTCTTATTCTTTAATAAATATGTAAATATAATACACATGAAGATTCTTATTCAATACTGTATTGTATACTACACATTACCTTTTAAGGAAGAACAAAATGCATATACTCTAATTGCTCTAATATAACTTTTAATATATTGTCTGATTATTGCATAATAAAATAATTTATTACTGTTTACAATGGTAGTGAATTAAATTAATTTACTGCACATGATGTTTAGACTTTACATTGAGTATCATATATCTCCTTGATGTGAACTAGTTGAATATAAAATGATGGCATTTTAATACACTGATGTAGAGAATCATGGAATAGGCCTTGTCTGGCTGCCTTGAAAGGCATGCATCATAGTTATTCCAGGTTATATTCTGTGATTCCTGGGCTCTTTTCCTTTCAGAGTAAAACTGAGGAGTCTCTCAGTCAGTGCAGCAATTTGGCCATCTATGTATACCTGCATTCCCTAGAAGCCAGCAAAACTTACAGAAGTTTTGCAGAACAATTCATCTCAGACATTAATCTTGTGAACTCAGTATAACTTGCAGATATCATTAAATTCTGGCAAATACAACTGTATTCTTCCTGGAAACCACCATTGTATTTTGTCTCTGATAAAGATATTAAATGTCTGCTTGCAATAAGCTTGTCCTAGCCTCAGTGTTGCTGGAACCACACTGAACCGACTTGACTGACACTCCCTCTTACCATAATCAGGCATCCCTGGTACTGGTGTTTAGACACTCAAAATCAGCTTGTTAAAATGCCAGGCACAATATTTAGAGCTGGTAATGCAGTTCAATGAAGCATTTGGTTTGATATCCAAGACCACAGAAAAACAAATATTAAATTGCCCAGTATTTAAGTTTCTATTCTCTTTTTTAAAAAATTTTTAATTGTTATTTTATTTATTTACATTTCAAATGTTGTCCCCCTTCCCTGTATCCCCTCCACAACTCCCATCCCATCCTCCCTATGCTCTTTGCCTCTGTGAGAGTGCTCTTCCACTCACATTCCCAGTACCCTCTCACCTCTCTAGCATACCCCTGTGCTGGGCATCAAGCCTCCACAGGATCAAGGACCTCACCTCCTGTTGATCCAAGATAAGGCAACCCTCTGCTACATATTTTCCTGGGGCTATGGATCCCAACATGTGTACTCTTTGGTTAGTGATTTAGTCCCCGGGAGCTCTGGGGGTGGGGGGTACTGGTTGGTTGTTTTTGTTTTGCCTATGGGGTTGCAAACCCATTCATCTCCTTTAGTTCTTTCTCTAACTTCTCCATTGGGGGCCCTGAGCTCAATCCAATGGTTGGCTGCCAACATTCTCACCAATTCAGGATGCCTTAGTTAAGAATTCTTTGTTTAGATCTGTGCCCTATTTTTAATAGGGCTATTTGGTTCTCTGGAGTCTAACTTCTTGAGTTCTTTGTATATTTTGAATATTAGCTCCATATTGATATAGGGCCGGTAAACATCTTTTTCTAATCTGTGGGTTGCCATTTTGTCCTATTGACAGTTTCCTTTGCCTTACAGAAGCTTTTCAGTTTTGTGAGGTCCCATTTGTTGATTTTTGATCTTAGAGCATAAGCCATTGGTGTTTTGTTTAGGAAATTTTACCCCATGCAGATGTGTTCAAGGCTCTTTCCCATTTTCTCTTCTATTAGATTCAGAGGATCTGGTTTTGTGTGGAGGTCATTGATCCACTCATTTGGACTTGGGATTTTTACAAAGGGACAAAATTGGATTAATTTGCAATCTTCTACATGCTGACTGCCAGTTCAACCAGTACCATTTGTTGAAAATGCTGTCTTTTTCTCCACTGTATTGTTTTGGCTTCTTTGTCAAAAATAAGTATGTGAGTTCATTTCTGGTCTTCAA
>JANHMN010000012.1:53191054-53229067 GCA_030674055.1 Rhabdomys pumilio
AAGCTGGAAGAAGTTGAGAAGAAAGGTGAACCTCTAGGAGGACCAGCAGTCTCAATTAACCTGGACTCCCGAGATTTCTCAGACACCAGATCACCAACCAGGCAGCATAGACCAGTTGATATGAGGCCCCCAACACATATACAGCAGAGGACTGCTGGGTCTGGCTCCATCAGAGAGTATGCACCTAACCCTCAAGAGACTGCAGGCCCCAGGGACTTGTGAGATCTGGTGGGGTAGGTGGTGGGAGGGTGGGGTAGGGAAATTTTCATGGAGATGGGGTAGGGTTAGGAGGTATGGAATGTGGAACAGTCAGAAGGTGGACTGGGAGGGGGATAAAATCTGGAGTATAAAAAAAAAGATTAAATAAAATTTAAAAAAAGAAACCTAAAATAATTCTAGAAAAACTGCGGTTTCAATAAAGTACAGAACAGACTGTAACTTTAAAGAATTTTACTCAATAGGTACTGTCAACTTCAGGAAATAGTGTGCTATTTTCAGGACTCATGGTGTCCCTAGAGTTACACAATTTAATTGTTACTAAAATACAATACAAGTCAGTGATTCAGAGATCTTTGTTGATAGCTTACTTCGTTTTGCATGACTTTTGTTGCATTTTTTAATTAAAGCATTTTTTTCTTTTTCTCTTTTTGTTTTTAAATACATCACACACAACCTCTTTCAGATATCTAAAAATAAATCTAAATTTGTCTGAGTCCCTCTTAAATTAAACCTTGATTCACATGTATTTTTACCGTATTTTAAGTTGCTTTCACAAATCAAGGAACGTTTTCCCCTGTTAATTTTATTATAATTTAAATGTTAAAAGGAAGAGACATTTCTAGGAGGTTTGACATATAAAATTAAGCTGTTATCGTTTCTCTTGTCAAGCCAACACTTCTATGGCTATGCATGAATACAGGTGTCTGAACAAAAGGACATTTTATTTAATGGACCATGCTCATTCCTCAGAGTGTGTATACATTACAGTCAACTGGGAGATGCATACTATTACTGAGATGCCCTGGAAGCCTCATATTTTGTCAATATATTTTTTAACTCATCTTTTGTATTGAGGAGAAGACTAGCCTGTAGCTACAGGGGAATTATCATTCCTCTGCATAGCAAAAATATTTTATTCATGAAATCAACACCATGTCCATCAGCATTCTTGCTGTACATACTAAAAATAAGTTCCATCCAAAATTACTCCAGCTATTCTAGAAAAAGTAAGACTTTAATTATAGGTCTTTATATGTTGGAGCATGCACATAAAGTGTAATAATCCAGTATTACAAATGCCTCAGAATAATTTTTTAATAAACTATTTTACATTGTTTAACCCTGAGTCAGTTTATTATCACAAGAACAATTGTTTCATAGTCAAGGTGAACAATGTTTGAGTTACCATATCAGACATATTCAAGCTTTACAAAAAGAAAAGCTTTACTGATACTTTTGAATGCATAGATATACCTTGTATCAGTGATACTCAATCTACTTTATAGAGATCATATTCAACTAGAGCTCTTATTGTCTAATTCAAGTACTTCCATCTATCCTATTCGAAACAGGAAATAACATTGCTTCTAGCTTTAATGCATCTTGTAGATTCATTGAATATTCACCAAAACAATAATAAGTTGAAAAAATATCAACCACTTTTTTGTTCTCTTACTCATTCCCTTTATCCTTCTTTAAATGGACAGAATTACTTCATACCAACCCAAAGTAACTGGAAGTAGCTATTTCTCACGTCTCTCATTGTTATATCCTCATTTAGAACTCTATATTGTTTCTTCATTTCAGTTTTCATTAACTAGTTTTTCCTTTATACAAATCTTCTAACTCTACATTTTAAAAAATGAAATCATTATTACAGAATGTACTATTGAGCAATTGCTTCGGTCTCAATTCTATGAGCAAAGACTGGCACCTACTGGCATAATACAATCAGTTCACAGCTGGACAAGAATTGTCAGTCATGAATTGTGTATCTTTTCTTTTATGTTCCATGATACTGCTTTTATTTTAGTTAATATTAGAATAATAATCATAAAGCATTACTAACTGTACTCGATGATCAAA
This sequence comes from Rhabdomys pumilio, assembly GCA_030674055.1. Classification (NCBI taxonomy): domain Eukaryota; kingdom Metazoa; phylum Chordata; class Mammalia; order Rodentia; family Muridae; genus Rhabdomys; species Rhabdomys pumilio. The sequence continues at coordinate 53,193,140 of JANHMN010000012.1, forward strand.
CTTATCTTTAAAATATGAAATTTGAGTCAGATCTAAAGTTAAAGAAAAGTAACAAATTTAACAACTGCTGGCTTTGGTTTCTAAACTCACCAAAATCAAGCTGTCAGAATTTGATGTTGACAACAAATAAGTCACAAAGGATTCAGTCACACATTGTTAGTACAGAATGCAAATATTATCCCCAGTCAGACATACATCGTTTTAAGTTATATATGTTTCACAAGTTTATTCCAGTACTATTGTTCTTAAATTTAGGTTCAGGAAATGTTTTTCAGATTTCAATGAACAATTAATGTACTAAATATAAGATAGACAACAGCCTATAAGGTTTTTGATTTAATTGTTTTTCTTTCATTTTAACTACTCAAACACCGGGACTTAGAAAGTTTGCTTTCCCATATACTTTTCCTGCATTATATAAAGAAGTCCACTTAGTTTTCATCTAAAATATGTCCAGTGCTTATCTTTTTCTCTTGAACTTCCTACAGTCCTTGTCCAATCTCTGTCTTCTCATTCTGAATGCTAGGTCATCTTACAGTTACCAGGGCTGTTACCAGGATTAATAGTTCTATCCTCACTCCACAAAATCTTTATAATTGCAAATTCTATGTTTAATTGGAACAACAAGATGCTGAATGGGAAGAAATATTTCTGCATTTGAAGAGTCCCAGGCACACATTGTATCTATTATATAAACATGTCTGTCATCATATTATGTTCATTTTTCACTTTAAAACTTAGCACACCAAGCCAATTCACAACCATACTTACAAACACACCATTAAATATTTTAAAAGATACATAAACATTTGTTCACAGGATCAAATGTGTGATTACATTTGTGCTGTTGATATACAGTCTCTAGATTTATGAAAAATTTTAGAAAAAAAATTATTTTGTACAAGTGTGACTCCAACAATTTGTACTCCAGAGCTAATGAAGTTGCTGAAGTTGTACATGTGGATTGTCTGTCTTGATCATTTTTCAGTAAGTATCATGACTAGCATAGAAATGGTGACTGTCAAATCTGTGTGTTTCTAGAAAATGTCTGGGAATGGGTTAGATTATTATTGACATAGATTGATTGACAGATATTCAAAATATACAATAAAAACCCATTAAATCATCTCTCAACGAAAAATAGTAAACAGGTCTCTCTTCTGAAACATCTTCCTTTATCATTATAGTAATCTATAAGTCCAGTTGAGCATCTCCCCTCAACTCCCCTCATAAAAAACATCTAGTTTCATGAAACCTTAGCTTACACATTTTATAGAACTTGCTGTAAACAAAATCATAGACTTATTAATGGAAAATTCTCCCATCTCTCTTTCAATTTTATTTTTTATAACCATCACATTCAGTTACTCCAGCTTCTATATGCTTGTATGTGAGGACATTCACATTGTATTTTCTCCTCTGTGTCATCCTACTCTCTGTCTCTCTCCCGCGTCCTTTCTTTTTCTTTCCTAGCCATTCTATCTCTTTTCAAATTTGTGTGTGTGATGTGTTGTGCCTGAGTGTGCGTATGTGTGTGTATATGTATGCATGTGAGGACCTTATTTTATGTGTCAGAAAAGTTATTCCTCACTCCACTTTGAGTGACTTCCATCTGGATGTTCCTAATTTGCTGACCACTGTACACACATTATTTTACTGTGACTGTTGTTTGTTTCCTTGATAAAGCAAACTTGCTGGAATACGATGGACTTCCTCTATAGCCTTAATTGGCCATTTTGGGGTAGATATGGGTGTTCAACCTTTTTATACATTTGTTAGCTATTTATATTTATATAGCTATATATAATATGCAATATATATATATATATATATATAGCCTCTGTGGTTGCTTTGTGGGTTTTTTGTTTGTTTAAACCTTTGAGTTTTCATAATGTACTGTTATTCTTCTATGAAATGTAAAGTTGATAATGGTTCCCTTTCATTCTACAAACTGTTCCCTTATTCTATTGAAAGAATATTTTGATAAGAATGATGTAGTTCTTATATGAAAACATCAACCTTCAGGTCACATCCAGAGGAATAAAACACTTTAGATAAACAATATATTCAAAGTGTTTATTGGAAAATATGACTGTGAAAATAACTTCTCCAAATCAAAGTAGAATCAGAGCTAAGTTAAAATGTATTTCCTGCCCCCCGCCCCATTTTCTTAATGAGGTGGAAGGTTTGGGACACCTTATATGAGTGCAGGCAGGCCATAAACTCACTACCTAGCTGAAATGACTTTGATCTTCTGATCTTCCTCACTCTACCTCCGAAGTACATGGATTACTGATATACACCACCACACCAAAATTTCAATTATGTGTCTTTCATCTGGACAACACTCTGCTAAAGCAATTCCATGAAATAATGAACATTATTTGGAAACAGACTAATAAACAGACTTTTAACACATTTTCAATAATATTATTGTCTACCAAGCTCAGAAACTGTAAGACTAATTAGTGAAAAGGTGCTGGTATTCATATAAAAACAATCTTTTAAATTATAAGATGTTAATATACATGCAATAAGTCAAATCTGTATCATTCCTTTGGGGGAAACATAAGTACTTATTTTTTTCCACTAACTTATTTAAAACTGTGTAGGAGTGAGAAAGAGCACCAATAACGTTCTTGCCGTACAAACATAAGGATGAGTGTTTTAGTCTCCAACACATAAATAAAAGTCAGCAATGGGCATGTGTCTATTACTTCACAGGATTTGGCTTTTGAACTAGCCTAGCCAAATTGAAAATCTATATGATTAATAAGAGATCTTTCACAACAATGTAGACAGAAATAGAAGAGAACTCACAGCACCAACCTTGGCCTCCACATGTAGACACAAGTACGTAAATGCAACCACAACATGTACATGTTCTCACATGCAGGCACATACATACACATAAAAATACATACATACACATAAAAATTGGGACATATAATTTGTTTAACAAGATTCATGTAAAAATCAATGTTTGTTTAAATTCCCATCTAAGAACATATGCTTTGCAAGGAAAATCACATATAACAAAATTATGCAAGCACCTATATTTGTACACTGTATAATAATAATTATGCTCTTATACTGTCATTTAATTTATAAGATATTTTTATATGAATAACAATTGGAAAAATCATCCAAACAAAATACTTTATTTGAGCTGTATATGACTTAAATAATATATAAAAATATAAATAATTCCCGGGTTTTTGTTTTTATTATTTTCATACCTGAACTCAAATGGTCAAGTGAACCAGGTATGTTTTCATTTATCAATATTCATTCCTATGAAGTTTAGAGAGTTGCAAATAGAAGAGAGATGAATAGAAATAAATGAATACTTGACTGCATGCAAATGAAACACATTTATTTAAATAAAAAGTACAGTGTTGAGTAATTGAATTCTTTCCTTCTAATGCAGACATTTTCTTGAGTAGAAAAATCACTCATGAAAAATTACCTTTTTAAACAATAGCACTGTGTAAAATCATAATTTTCCCAACAACCTCCTATATCATGTTTTTTGCCCTATCACACAGCAAGATCAGAAACAAATAGATTACTTTTTTCTCAGTCTTGTACTCTCTACACATAGCATAATGCCTGAAATATAAAATATACTCAATATCAGATGCTATCAAAGGGTGAATGTCTAAGAAAACTTGATAAATGAGAGTGAATATTTGCATAGAAAACTGGCATTTATAAAGGGAGCAAGAGTAATAAAAAAAGGATCGTATTGAGGCAGTTAACCTAGAGACCTTTAATTGACCTAAATGCAGAAAATAAAAGATTGCAGCATGTTCCTCACTAAATGGAACTTCTATATAACACCCCATCCCTCAACGTTCAGTGATCTTCTGAGAAGGAACAGATAAATTGCAGAAGCCGGAACTGGCATATTATTTCAAGGAAATTGTGCTCTAGAAATAAAAGAATACTTGTGCATGTGAATGTACAGTTACTAAGATACCATGACAAAGACCCACATAAACTGAAGCCAATCAGAATTTCAGCATTAAAAGAAGGAAGTGCCATGAAGTCTAATTTCGAGGTGAGAAATTATGAGCATTTATTAGCTGTTAGAAGAAACAGAAAAATAATCAGTTTTCTTTAAATATGTGGCTTCTGGCATATAATAAACCATAAAACAATTGTCCTCTACAATAATATTTAAACAACACAAATTGTACTCATACTATTTTTTGTTTTTCCTTTTTTATATCTTTTTTAAAAAGTATACAGAAATCTTAAGGATAGATGGGTTAAGTAGGTAGGCAAATTTAGGAGGAGCTGGAAACGGGGTGAAAGAGACCACAATATGTTGTATGAAATTATGAAAGAGTTAATACTATTTTTTATAGAGCATATTGAAGTTAAGCCATGACAAGAACTTGTAGAGAATAAAAAATTATGGAGAATGCCAAGGTCTAAGATTGGAGGTGACGGCCATCATTACAGAGCTGCACACAAAGATTGCTTTACTGTAAAAGGTTCAGTGAATGTTGAAAGGCAAACCAATTAAAGGTTTAAAAGGAGATTTTTATCTCATAAAGCTCATGTGACTAGAAATGTAGAGGATAAATTGGTTTAATGTTATAAAGCATTTTTAAAAGTGTGAAATTGCATTTTTCTTCACAAAATTCTTTTTATAATAAGATTGTAAAATACTTTTCAGTGACTAAAATATTTGTTTCTTTCCTGACTTAACATTATGGAATATGCCTTAGTGAAATATTATCATTACAACAATAATCCTTCAGATATATTGATAAAAGAACTATAAATCTGAATATAATTTTTCCAGTAATCTTATACAAATATATATTCCATTTCATGTTATAAATCACCCATATTATACCAAGTATTGCTGCCAATATGTTGCCAAACAATGACAACTATTTTTTTCCATCTTTAGAGGTCCATTTCTCATTTTACCAGTGATATCACTTCTCATTTTTAAAATAATACTTTGATACTTTCAAAACCTTTTCATGAAAAAAGCCTCTGGCATTGAAAACTAAATGACTCTAGGATTTATTTTGTGTTTTTATGATCTGAACTACCCATGAGCTATCACATGTTCTCTCTACATGAAAAAAATGCTAGGAAGATCCATATTTTAATGGTTAAAATACCAGTTAGGGCAAGCTGTAATTGCCACACTAGGTAACCGTAAAGTCTAGAGCAAGTCCCTGAGCATTTTTCATAACCAATTAATACATGACACTTTAGATAACATGGGTTTGCCATTCTTTATTAAAAGAAAGTAGGACAAAGTTGCCAAAAAATAGTTAAGAATATCTGCAAGTCACACAGTTAGACTTTTCTATTCAAACCTCTTGACAATTACTGCAAAAGATAATAGAGGTGACCTTCACATTTCTCACCTACTTATCTTACAATCTAAACTTTCCTTAAAGCAAGCAAATGTGAATAGTGTATATATGGATAGTTTGTCAATGAATATGTTTCTGTAATAATGGTCTCTGTCAATATTTGGCAAATAATATGTGGTATAACTTTTCACTTTCTTCTACTCAATAAGTATTAATTAATTCAGAGTCCTATATATACTAAAACTGAAACTTCAGGGAAGATAGAATTTGAGTCACCGTTCTTTTTGGAAAACAAGAATTTGTAAATTAATATTTTTACTACTATCTTATAAATGTAACCAAAGCCTATGGAAATAATTTGGTTCATTCTGTATTGTAACTTCAGAGTTCAATATCAGTAGTTTCTATTCTCTCTTTTTTGAAAGTTATTTGAAATTCTGATGTGTCAGATACAACAGAATGTATATAGTAAGAACTAAATAGTCTTTATAACATTTAAATTCCTACACATCCTATGATGGTGCATTACATATAATACAATTAAGCAGTTGGGGCTGGAGTAGTCAGAACACCAGATGTTCTTCCAGTAAGCACAGAATTAACATCTAGCAACCATTTAGGACTTGCAACCACTTGTAACTTTAGTCCCAGGGAAATGTTGACATATTCGTCCTTTTGTGGTACCAGGACAGCACATGGCACAAAAAACATACATTCAGGCAAAACTTCTGTATGCATAAAAGTAAGTAAAGATTGACCTATAGCACAGATTGTAAAGGGTTTTATGTTTACAACACCTGTTCTAAATACGGTTTAGTTTTCTGGTGGTATGGAAATTATAGATATAGGAAACAAAATTGTATTGATCATAGGATAAATTCTGGACATAGTAATCTGTTATATGTTTTTGATAATTTATAAATAACAGAAATTATTGGGTATATTTATAGCGAATAATATGGTATTATGATGTACATATGTATGTATGGATAAATGTATACATTGTAGAAAAGTCTATCAATCTCATTAATATGCTCAACACTAAAGGAAAATTCCTATAAAGAACCCTCTCATCACTGGCTTTAATGGCAACAGAAGGCAGCATACAAGCTTTCAAAGTAATGGAGCAACAGTAATCCTACCCAGCTCTCAAACCTATGAGCCTCAACAAGAACCAGTATAACACAATTATCTCGACAGTACAGTAGTAGCACACATGATTTGGAAGTAAATAACAGCCCTCTAACAGAACTTAAGACTTATTCAACACAAGACATATCATGTCTGTGGCTGGAAATCTAGAAAACTGGTTTCTCAGGGCTACTGAAATCATGGCTCTATGAGGAAAATATATCTTCAACACATTGCTAAGCCAATATAATCTCTAACTAAATTCAAATATTTTTTTATAGCTGTAAATAAGTATGTATTTCACCTCTCACTGAGGCAAATTTTCTTTATAATAGGAAACAATTACATTAAACCATTACCAATAAAAATGAAAAGTGAAATTAAGTCCCAACTGTTAAATCTAATTTTACTCCTGCACCTAAGGCTCAGAGGTCATTGTGGAAAAGAGTACAAAGACTGTAAGACTTAAAGAACCCAATGTATATCGATGCTAAGACTGAGTCTCCTATAAATGTCTAAACCTACATACATCAGGTAATACTTTCATGGCTGCCTAAAGATGACCAGAAAGTGGAGAAAACTAACAGATTTATGTGGATAGGGGAAATTATGAGACCTAAACCACAAACCAAGGACTATAAGTAACTCAGACAAATAAAGAATGCTGGTGGTGGGAAAAATAGTCTTCCCAGAGAAAAAATACACTTCTTTGTTATCCAATACTAAGTGGCCTATTCTGAAAACATATACATACAAATAATAATACTATTATTTTATAATAATACATTTGTATAAAATAGTATACAAATGATCTATTTGTATTTATGTATACACATGTATAAATATGTATACACATATATGCATATTCTGTAACATATATAAATAAGTACAAATATAATAATATGTATATAATAATACTATAAAAACATATATAATAACAATTTTAAAAAAGGTCATGAGTTTAAAAGAGAACAAAAAGTATCAATGTGCGTGTCTGTAGAGAGGAAAAGGAAATGGGAAATATTCTAATCATATTATAATCTCAAAAACTAACACATTAAAGAAAAGAAAAACTACCATAAGCAGGAACCCTCATTAGGGTCTCCCTCTTCAGGTCCAGGAACGTTCTACTACAGTCAGTGTCCATATTGTCTATGACTCATTTGCACACTCTTGGGACCCTTTGTCTCCTGCTAGACTCCATCATCCTGCTTTGATACAAGGGTTTATGCCTGGCCTTATTACATCTTGTTATGCCATGTTTGTGTGATGTCACAGAGTGACCTTCTCTGTTCTTCAGGGAAACTGAAGAGCAGTAGACCTGGGGAGAGGATTTTCAGGAGTGAGTGCAAGAATGTAGGAAGGAGGTTGTGGCCAGGATATATTGGGAAAAAAGAATACTTTTTTACAAAGGAAGGAAAAAGAAAAGAACTACTTTTTACAATGAACCTTCTGTAAGATTGATTCAGTGACAATTTTAGAATGTGGAGAGGAAGTACCACTACAAGTTTCTAACTACATTTCTTCAAAGTGTCCTAATTGATAATTTTCTATCATCTGTTACAATAATATTCTATTGACCTGTTACCATGTTAGTAAATTACATTTGGGATGAATTGGACCTCTGCTCTGAAGCCATGATCACTCATATATGGCTCAAGAACAAACTACCTTTGTTTTCATTGAGGTTAAAAAACTATGTATTTGTATTGATGCATCCATTCATCAAATTATTATAAATATTCTTTTAGCAATTTTGTAATATACAATATCCTATTACTGCCACCATCACTCATATTAATAGAAACAAAATAATTTACACTTTACTTTTTTGTTCAACATCTCTCCTTCTTTCATCCATTCTTTTATCCTAAGCTTTGTTAAGGACCAACCCATTCTGTTTAAAATTTAGAAAGAATAAGTCAGTAGAAGAAACAGTAAGTTATTTTCTTTAATTTTGAATCAAATGCTGCTTTGGGCACAGTTTCTTTTCAGTTTTATCATTTATCTCTGAATCAGTCTTAGCACATCTACAAAAGGAAGGACCCTTTCAAAGCCTCATTATACCAAGTAAAACACTAAAGTTAGCATATTTTACTATGTACAAATTGAAAAGTACCTAATTCTTCCCTGCCTTTATAAAGATTTTATAATTTTTAAGCCACTCAAAGAATCAGAACATAACTAAACATCAAAAGCATAATTCTGAAGGGAAATTTTGATACTGGTCATTTGTTTGATAATTTGGCTCCTAATGATGCACAATAGCTTTATGTAATTTAGATTTATGAGCATTGGAGAGGGAAGCAATGTCATACCTATATGTTTACTCATTTAAATATTCATCTGAGGATCCATCACCTATATAGACACCAAACCCAGACACTATTGCTGATGCCAAAAGTGCGTGCTGACGGGAGCTTGATATAGCTTTCTCCTGAGAGGGTCTGCCAGAGCCTCACCAATCCAGATGCAGATGCTTACAGTCAAACATCGGACTGAGCACGGAGATACCAATGAAGGAGTTAGGGCAAGAACTGGAGGAACTGAAGTTATTTACTACCCCATAGGAAGAACAACAATATCAACCAACCAGAACCACCCCACCCTCACAGAGCTCCTAGGGACTAAACAACCAATCAAAGAGAACCTGCGGCTCCAGCTGCATATATGGAAGAGGATTGTCTTGTCTGGCATCAATGGGAAGCGAGACACTTGGTCCTATGAAGGCTCCATGCCCCAGTATAGGGAAATGCTAGGGCAGTGAGGTGGGAGTCTGTGGGTGCGTGGGTGATTAGGGGAGCACCCTCATAGAAACAAGGAAAGGGGGAGATGAGATAGGGGTTTGCAGAGGGGAAAACGGGAGAGGGGTTAACAGTTGAAATGTAAATAAATAAAATATTCTACAAAAGTCATCTAAAATATTAAATGACAAAAAATAATGAAAGTATATATAAGTGATGGTAAAAAGATTATTAAACAAAACCATATGCAACATTGAAAAATGAAGAGAAGATATATGTCATATAGAAAAGAACTACAAAACCACACATAGCATACTCACATGTGCAAAACATTTTTACAAATGGATTGATTACTACACAAATTGTCTTATAGCTTCTTCTGTGGGGGAAAATGTGTAGCTACTAAATGAGAAAAGTGCTATTTTAAGACAAAGATAAAATATTTTTATATATTTTTAAAGTTGATACAGCAATACTTTCAGGTGTAACTCTGGCACAGATTCAAAATATTTCTTCTCGGTCTCCATAAAAATTTTCTAAATAGATTCACATTAAATTTGAGTGATAGAAATCTCAAACCTGCAACTTCAAAATCACACACATTCAGAGAAGATAAAGTACAATAGAAATTTATCCTAGAGTCTGTGCATGCTGCTTCTGACTTTTTTTGGGGGGCGGGTGTGAATGACAGGAGTATTGCATGGTTTACTATTTCAAAAAATGAAAAATAAAAGTCATATTCATTTAAAGGAAGGGTAACAGCAAAAATAAGGTAGAACTTGAATTCATGTTTTCATGCTTTATCAAAATGAACATTTAAGCAAATGCTGTAAATAAAAAATTACAGATAGTTTCCATGATATACAACATATGATCAAAACTAAGTTACATCAATGACAAGAAACTAAAGGATATTTATTTAGTTTTTTTTTTCTACACCTGCTTTTTAAACACTTTAAAGATGTTAATGCTTTCACCTCTAAGCTTGTCAATTCTTCCAACACCTTTCCCCCTGTTAGTGGTTATACAATTACCAAGTGACAAAAGTCAGTGGGTATTGTCTGGGTTGTTAGAGGAGAGTAGGAGAAGAATCAATGTGTACTCAGAAAACACCCCACAGGATGAAAAATGGTAAAACGGCTCCATCCTGCATCCATTTCTAATCCTATCAACTTTCACATGGAGAAAATAACATAGTAATTCAAGGAAATTTCAAAATTGGGGCTAATAAAGATTAAAATTATATTAATAATATCCACAATCACACTTCACAGGAAATTTGGAAAGTAATATGGTAGTGAAAATTCATACTCATTGACTATTTCTGTTACCTGAAAAACAAAATAATTTGCTAATTAAAAGAACAGGATCATAAAGAAAATTTATATAAAGTAGAAGAAATAATCCTGCTTTGTTCTACAAGTAGATAATGGGGCACCAAATCTTTATGTTGCTGGTGAGGGGGTGGGGATACTTACAGAAACTCATTGTTAAACTTTAGATCAATAAAGTATACTATACCAATGTAAAACTGAATCAAATGGACCCAGTATAGAAAAATTTGAAATGATCAACTTATCTATTGAACATGCTAGAATTTATTGAACTTTGTCATTGAAACTGAATTAATTCTGTGTTATATGATGATACACTTTGGTAATTTCAATATGCCTTGAAATTTTTCTACACGCATTGATGTCAAAATATGCAGTATATTTTGATATGTAAGATACAAACCCTCCAGAAGTAGTTTAACTGAATTCTTGGGTACTTGAATAAGTGAAGTAAATGTTGAGCTTTCAGATTGATAACATTAGTTATATTTATCTACTAATTTGAAAGATTTTATGTTTGTGAGAAAAATCTCTAAATCTTGCATTCAATCCACTAACATGTTATTCTGTTTCTCAACTTGTACATTTCACTCTGTCTGTATTTTCATTTTACAGTCCACAGGAGATGAAAGAAAGGAATGAGGCTCAACCATAGTGTTTTGGTACTTAAGGAAGAAAACTGACTTTCTACTACTGACATTAATGGAACACATTTTATCTTAGTACAGGCAGAACTAAGAAATATTTGTCATTGTCTTAAAACCCAGGGCCAAAGTTATATGATTCTTCTGGCACTCTAACAGGCAGAAGAGACTTATAAAAGGGAGAAAGGGTAAGCAAACTACTGCAGTTCAGAAATCATCAGTTTCTGTCAAAGAAAGTCATGGAATAATTTTGTTAGTTAAGTCTATGAAATTAAGGAATTTGACTTGAGTGTATTCTCTTTCTTGAAATTTCATTTTTTTCCTGTCAAAGTACATTATGTTCTTGAGAGATGTCTTCTTTTCAAGTAAGACAATTAGAGAAGGAATAATAGGCTATTATATTTAAACCCTAAGATAAATTAATAAAATTTGACTACATGAATTTGTGCATATGGATAAAAATGATGACAAATAATTCTGCTGTTCAAATGAGCCTTTGTGCATATAATTCTCCATGAATTTTGCAAGCTTGTTTTATATCAAACATCTTTGCTTAAGTTTTATGACGGTTTTAATTGTCAATTAACTTCTTATGCAGCAAATATTTTTATGCAACGTTGAAAGTTTCACACCATGCAACAATCCCACTCATTTCCCATCCCTTTATACTTACTCTTCACACTTGCAACCTCCAGTACAAAAGAAAAAAATCTCATTCTGGAACCTGTAATGCATTATAATGTGTCCCACAGGACACTCTGTTGTAGACACTACTTGCAAATGTTCATTGCAATAGTCATTGTTCTGGTTGGAAGCCTCTTGCTTCTGCTACACTATGAAAACATCAATACTGGACTCTCATCAAGAATCCTCTTGGATATCCTGTTGTTGTCTTATGTCATGCAGATTGTACAGATTTGAATCTGCAGGACTAGCCCCTCTACATGCTTCAACAGTTCATTAATGGGATAGATGCCACTGTGGTCCAACTAAAAACCTTAGATTTGGATCTGGGTGGTAGCTCAGCTGATCTGTCCTCCAGCACTCCAGCACACATACCATTAGGACTAGCTCTCCAGCACTCCCCTGCCTATCTCTCTCACTGCTGCAGCCAAAGAGAGATAGAGACAGCTCTCCTGTTTTCATGACATTGGGTCCAGCTTTCCCGACTCTTGCAACTTGCAATGGGACACTCTCACCCACACACCCAACCACATGGTACACAAGCGGTGGGGCCAGCTCTCCAATGCTCATGTCCTTGAGGTGGCTCGCCTGCTGCCCTGCCATCACAGTCAGCTCTATACTACTGCCCAGCAAGGTGCAGGGCCTCCTCTCCAGAGTGTTCTTCCTGGTTAGGAGTCGATTCAGCCCTTCTGCTAAAATGTTCATGGCTAGCTTTCCCAAGATGCCCAGGCATGGTTGGGCAAGCTCTGCACAGCCCTATGACATCAACTTGGCTCCAGGTTGCAGGCTAGATCAGAGCTATCTACCCAGCCTTTTGTGGTAACATAACCCCTGTGTTTCAGGACCATAGACCCAGACATGTCCCTCACCTTCACCATGACCTTAGGTGAAATTACCCGTTATTTCCCTCAGGCTATTCCTCACTACATTTGAGACTCCAATTCCACCACTCTTTATTGGGCACACATGTTCTAGTTCTCTTTCCCTTCCATCACTCCATCATATACTTGCTTGTCTTAGTGGCACCTGGATATGAAGTCAACTCAGGAATGCTACACCCCACTGAGCAGAGCTATATGGCACCAGCCTGGGGTCTTGAGCATAGTCTGTCCAGCCAGGCTGAGAAGTTGCAGTAAAGAATACTCAGACTAGATTTAGATGAGCTTTCTAAAATCTATGTTAATTTGCCTTTCTTTTCTGTGAGGCACAGAAGTCTCACAGCTGCAGTGCTCCTCACTGCTCCCGAAATTCATAAGTTTGATAGTTCAGAAACACAGGGATAAATTCGGAACATCACATGCTCTCCAAGTGGCCACTTGTTATGTCTCCCTTTTCGTTTCTGATTTTGTTTATTTAGATACTGTCTCTGTGCCCTCTAGTTAGTTTGGCTAAGGGTTTGTCTATCTTGTTGGTTTTCTCAAAGAACCAGCTCTTAGTTTTGTTGATTCTTTATATAGTTCTCTTTGTTTCTGCTTGGTTGATTCCATCCCTGAGTTTGACTATTTCTTGCTGTCTACTCCTCTTAGATTTGCTTCTTTTTGTTCTAGAGCATTTAGATGTGCTGTTAAGATGCTAGTGGTGTATGATCGCTCCAATTTCCTTATGGAGGTACTCAGGCTATGAGTTTTCCTTTTAACACTACTTTCATTGTGTCCTATAAGTTTGGGTATGTTGTGTGTATATTTTCACTAAATTCTAAAAAGTCATTTCTTTCTTTCTTTCTTTGTTCCCTGAACAAGTTATGATTGAGTAGGCAGTTGTTCAGCTTCCATGTATATTTGGGCTTTCTATTGTTTTTTGTTGTTACTGAAGATAAGCTTTAGTTCATGGTAGTATGATAGAATACATGGAATTAATTCAATGTTCTTATATCTGTTGAGGTTTGTTTTATGTTGGATTATATGGTTAATTTTGGAGAGGGTACCATGGGGTGCTGGAAAAAAGGTATATTTTCTTGTTTTAGGGTGAAATGTTCTGTAGATACCTGTTAATTCCATTTGGTCCATAACTTCTTTTAATTTCATTGTGCCACTGTTCAGTTTCTGTTTCCATGATATGTCCATTGGTGAGAGTGGGGTATTAAAATCTCCTACGTTTATTGTGTGAGGTTCAATGTGTGCTTTGAGCTTATGTAGACTTTCTTTTACAAATGTTGATATTCTTGAATTTGGAGCATAGATGTTCAGAATTGAGAGGGTTTTTTTGGTGTAATTTTTTCTTTGATGAGTATGTAGTGTCCTTCCCCATCTATTTTGATAACTTTTGGTTCAACGTTTTTGTTTTTTTTTTTTTCTGGATATTAAAATAGCTACTCCATTTTGTTTCTTTGGTCCATGTGCTTAGAAAATTGTTTTCAAGCCTTTCATATTCAGGTAATGTCTGTCTTTATCACTGAGGTGTGTTTCCTGTATGCAGCAACATGCTAGGTCCTGTTTACGTATCCAGTCTGTTAGTCTATGTCTTTTTATTGGGGAATTAAGTCCATTGATGTTGACAGGTATTAGGCACCAATGATTGTTGCTTCCTGTTATATTTGTTGTGAGAGGTGGAATTATGTTTGTGTGTTTCTCTTCTTTTGAGTTTGTTGTAACAAAAATAATTTCTTGCTTTTTCTTGGGTTTAGTTTCCCTCCTTGTGCTGGACTTTTTTTTGTCTTTTCTATTACTCTCTGTAAGGCTTGGATTAGTGGTGGATACATATTGTTAAATTTGGTTTTGTCTCAGAATACCTTCTTTTTTCCATCTATGATAATTGAGAATTTTCCTGCATATAGTACCCTGGGCAATCATTTGTTGTTTTTGTTGTTGTTGTTGTTGTTGTTGTTGTTGTTCTCTTAGGGTCTGTATGACATTTGCCCAAGATTTTCTGGCTTTTAGTGTCTCTGTTGAGAAGTCTGGTATAATTCTGATAGGTATGCCTTTTTATATGACTTGACCTTTTTCTCTTACTGCTTTCAATATTCTTTCTTGTTCTGTGAACTTGATTATTATATGACAGGAGGAATTTGCTATCTAGTCCCATCTGTTTGGTGTTCTGTAGGCTTCTTGTACATTTATGGGCATCTCATTTTTTAGTTTAGGGATGTTTTCTCCTATAATTTTGTTGAAAATGTTGGCTGACCCTTTAAGTTGGTAATCTTCACTCTCTTCTATACCTCTTATTCTTAGGTTCAGTCTTTTCATCATGTCCTAGATTTCTTGAATGTTTTGAGTAAGGAACTTTGCTTTTTGTATTTTCCTTGAACTTTGTGTCAGTGTCTTCTATGGTATCTTCTATACCTGAGATTCTCTCTTTTATCTCTTGCATCTATTGGTGATGCTTGCATCTGTGGCTCCAGCTCTCTTTCCTAGATTTTTCATCACCAGGGCTGTCTCCCTTTGTGTTTTCTTTAATGTTTCTATTCAAAATTTTAGATCCTAGATGGTTATGTTCACTTTCTTCACCTGTTTAATTGTGCTTTCCTGTATTTCTTTAGGAGATTTTTATGTTTAAAAGGCTTTAAAGGCTTCTACTTGTTTACTTGTGTTCTCCTGTATTTCTTTAAGACAGTTATGTCCTTCTTAAAGCCCTCTATCATCTTCATGAAATGAGAATTTAGATCTGAATATTTACTTATAGGTGCCTTGGGTTCTCCATGGCTTGCTGTGTTGGGAGAACTGGGTTCTGATGTTGCCAAGTCATATTAGTTTCCATTGCTTATGTTCTTGCACTTGCCTCTTGCCATCTGGTTATCTCTGGTGTTGACTGGCTTCCTTGTCTCTGACTGGAGCCTGTGATCCTGGATTCTGGATGTGTCAGAACCACTCTGTAGTCAAGCTGCAACTGAGGTGTGGGCTGTGTTTGTTTGGATCCAGAGCAGAGGCTCTGTTTCAAGCATAGGTGCAAACTGGAAAGTACATGGGTAGGGTATCTGCTTCCTGGAGTTGCAGGGGACACAGTATGCAAGGTATTGGGACTGGTTTTGAGGTCTCATCTGTGATCCTGGATGTGTACCTGGGGAACTGAGCTACAACTTGGGTGTGGGCTGTGTGTCTGTGAATGCAGAACAGAGTATTTGTTCCCTAGTTTCCATATTTTCATTCTTTTCTTCTCCTTCTATAAATTCTTACACATTCTACTCCCTATATCCACATGGCTTTAACTTCTTTCTCAAAAATCATAAACCCAATATAACAACAAAATCTTCCCAAACTACAAAAACAAAATGAAACCATTCACCAAAAGAAAAGAACATGTGTTCTGTCCTGGAGTGGTTGATAAACCAGATGTCACTCCATTGGAGAAGTTGATTTTCTCTTTCCCAGCAGGTACAAGTGACAGTTCAGTTGTTACCTATTTGTGGCTAGGAATTCGCTAACTCACTCACTCATTCACTCACTCAATGACTTATTCATTTTCAACAATCTAGCAAAATAAATGAATAAGCTAAAACAAAAAATTGTTACTTTGTGGTTGGACAAGACAAACAAACAAAAAATTTATCACAAGAGAAGGCACAATAATCAGATACTCACTATTTTGTACTCTCTTAAATCACATAAAATCTATAAACAATAAATCAATATATAAACAGGAGACCTAGTGCAGCCCCAGGCAGGCTCTGGGTTTGCTGCGTCAGTGTTTGAGATCATATGAGTTTTGCTCATGTTGATTTAGAGGATCTTTTTTCTCGGTATTCTTCTTTCCCTCTTGCTCTTACACTCCTCTGTCTCCTCTTGCATGGCCATCTCTGACCTCTGAGGAGAATTATTTTATGGAGACCTCTCATTTAGGATTGAGTGTTCCAAGATCTCCACTCACTGCATAATGTCTGCCTGCAGTTATAATTTTTCCAATATGTTGCAGGAGGAAGCCTTTCTGATGCTAGCTGAAAATGCACTGATCTATGAATAGAGAAATAAGTATCTTTAGAAGTCATTTTATCACTACATTTTTAAACCATTAATATTTGGGTTTTGCCTAGGTCCCTGCGCTATTTAGTCTCAGGTTAGGTCACCCAAGCAGTGTTAGGTGTGGACTACACCTCATGGAGTAAACCTTAAGTCAAATCAGTTATTAGTTGGTTATTCCCTCAAACTCTGTACTTTCACTACCCTAACTTATCTTGCATGTAGCACACCATTGTAGATAAAGGTTATGTGGCTACTGTGGCTGCTGTACCATTTATATTACTGCTTTGATAGTATTTTGAGTATGTGGCTGTACCAGTGAACATGAAACATGGAAGTGAAGTTCTGTGTAGACACCAGTTTAACATCATCATGTTTGATATAGGTGTTGTTTTCAGCAATGTGAACTTACTGCCAGTTTCTGAAGAGTAACTCAAAATCTTGGTCCCAGGTTGGGTTGATTGAGGATATTCATAGTTGTCCAAAAGGGAAAAAGTGGCATTTGTTGATAAAAAAAAATACTCCATAAAATTGGCATATAGGCAACTCTTGGAATTGTTTTTACTAATGTCTGATATGCAAAGGTCTAGCTCACTGTGGATGATCTTTTCCATAGGCAGGTTATCCTGACTTGTATAAGAAAGCAAAATCTGAAAGCTAAGATGTACAACACTGTTCCTGCTTCTGTTTCAGTTTCTGGTTTAAGATTCCTGTCCTGGCTTCCCAGGGTGATGGAATATGACTTGAGTGTTGAGGTTCAACAAACCCTTCTTCCCCATTCTGCTTTTAGTCTTGGAATATTATCAGAGCAGTATAAGTTTTTAAATACAACATCCTGTTATTGTTCCTTTTCAGAGGACAGAGTCAAGGCTAGAGAAGTTTAATAATTATTGCATGATTATACATTAAGTGGCAAAACTGAAATTTGAATTCATAAAATCTAGTTTCAAACAATCAGTGATATGTCCCTATTCTGCTGTTCTCCTACATATTTGTGAATATTTCCACCTGTTGTTTTTATTAATGCTAATATTATCATCTATTTTACTTGTTAAAATATCATAAATCAATGTATTTGACAGGCTGAATTTGAGCTTAATTGAGTCTAGTTCTTAGCTATATTTTTTCTATTAATGAACAACTCATAACTCATGTCTTTTTTATTTTCATTATGCTACATGTCATTTCTTCATTTATAACTCAAAGTTATTATTTTTATCTTATATTTAAGGTGCATTTTTTGTAGAAATTTTCAACAACTTGTTCATAGTCAGAATTATCATTTATTATATGATTTATAATTTATAATTATTGTGTCTGACTGAATATGACCTACTACTGTATTACCTCAGGAAGAAAGAAGACTATGGTTACTTATTAATGTATATCAAAGGCTCTATAGTAGAGACAAGACATATATCAGAGACATTTGTCAATTATGGCCTATGTTCTTTCCCCAGTGAGGAATAATAACTTGACATTCCCTTGCTTCTTGAAGTTATAAAAATTTTAAGACTTAGCCAAATTCCTACCACTTCAAAAATTATCTTACCATCTTCTCTACTCCAGGTAATGAAAATCACTATTTATTAGGGCTTGAATCTAAATTCTCTCTTCCAGCAGGAACAAAATTTTTCAATTTTTACTTTGCATATATGATCATCTCTGCTCTTACTACTCCTTTCAGAACATATTTACACCAAAAATAAATGCACAATTATCTGAACAATAACATTATCCTTTTTTTTTGTCAGTGAATGATGACTGCATGTTTGATATTAATTTCACACAGTGATTACATTTTTTTGGTATCTGAAGGAGGGATGTTACCTTTTCCTTTAGGCAGTAATACTAATGATAAAATTCCAATCAAATATGAGGGTTACAAAACAGACTCAACTGTGGAAGCTGCTTTGTTGAAGACTGGAAATAGACTTCTAGTGAATCAAATTAAGTCAAACATTTGGGGTTTTTTTTGTCTTGTCTTGTCTTGTCTTGTCTTGTCTTGTCTTGTCTTGTCTTGTCTTGTCTTGTTTTGTTTTGTTTTGTGACAGGGTTTCTCTGTGTAGCCCTGGCTGTCCTGGAACTCACTCTGTAGACCAGTCTGGCCTCAAACTCAGAAATCTGCCTGCCTCTGCCTCCCAAGTGCTGGAATTAAAGGCATACGCCACCACTGCCCGGCAAACATTTGTTTTAAAAAGAAAAGTGATTCTAAAGAAAAAGATTAAAAGGTCCCATAGGAAGTGATAATCAATAAAACAAAAAAGAACCAAAAACCTTTAATATTAATGGAAACTATGGTATGAGTATTTGTCAGAGAGAGAGAAACATGTTTCTCTCAGAATTTATTGACTAATGATTGTTCACAAAATAACATGGCTTTAATAACATCCATTTGCAAGATAATCTGATTTCTCTGGCAACCAGCCTTGGGAATAGTTTCTTTTATTTTTATTCTAACTACAAATACTTTCACATCACACAGTAAATCTATAACTGTATATATTATGTGTATATGTAAATTTATGCATCTATTATCTATCACATATGAATACTATTATATACTATCATATATGATATCTGATGACATATATTACAAAACTTATACTTTCTATCTTTATATATTATAAATATACAAAATTATATAATATGTATCACAAAATATATACAAATGTTTAAAGAGGCTCTGTCACAGTTTCAACAAGTACCAAAACTAGGCTAATATAAAAGTAGTATAGATTCTGTTAATAAGATAATAAACATAAAACCATTGCAGCAAAGAAATGATTACTGTGAGGAGAAACTTTGAGAGTCACAGATTTGAATGTGGACCTATGGAATTGAGCATAAGTTCAGAAAAGGAAAAAAATCAAGTGTCTGGATTGAGAATGGAAATTCTAGACAGGACAACAGGTAGATGAGCAGAGGGCCCATGTCAAGTAGCCCAGGTCAACAGCAGGGACCAAGACAACATGAAATCCTAAGTAAGGACAGTCAGGAGTTCCTTCCAGTCAAATGTGGCATACAAAATAATTAGGTAAATGACAAGTTATTAGAGGCTAGTACCACTCCAGTGCTGCATATCTATATCTGTTAACTCTTTGGTTTGGATTGAGGGAAATCATTATAATATGTTCACATGCTTCTGTAGTCTCAGTTCACTTTAATAAATTTATAGGCAGGTTCTTTTTCTCATCTAAAGAAACAGTCATTTGTGAGTATATTACAAGGGTAGTGTCATATAGTTGATAGACACCCAGGAGCATAGACTCTCCATACCGAAAACCAAGTCAACATCTGAGTGTAAAATAGAGTCTCTCAGACAAGATTATAGTCTGGCAAAGTCCTGGATATATATATATTCCAAATTTTATTCCCTTCCCGATCCACCCTCCGACTGCTCCACATCCCATACCTATCTCCACAAGGATGTCTCCACACCACCAGACCTCTAAACTCCCTGGGGCCTCCAGTCTCTTGAAGGTTAGGTGCATCTTCTCTGACTAAACCCAGACCCCAGATCTGGCAGTCCTCTGTTGTATAGGTGCTGGGGGACTCTTATCAGCTGGTGATGCTGCCTGGTTGTTGTTCAGTATTTGAGAGCTCTCAGGGATCCAGAATGAGACTGCTGGTTTTTCCATAGGGTCACAGTGCTCCTCAGCTTCTTCCAGCTTTTCCCTAATTCAACTACAGGGGTCAGCAGCTTCTATTCATTAGTTGGGTGCAAATATCTGCATCTGAGTCTTTCAGCTACTTGTTGGGTCTTTTGGAGGGCAGTCATGATAGGTCCCTTTTTGTGTGTGCTCCATAGCCTCAGAATTAGTGTCAGGCCTTGGGAACTCCCCTTGAGCTGGATCCTATTTTGGGCTTGCCACTGGATGGAGTGGGGGAGGAACCTGTGAGAAAAAAGGACTGAAACCCTGAGGACCAGCAGAGATAATGAAAACAGGCAAACTTGTGAGGTAGAATGTTGAGTGGACCCTCTAGAATGCTGTTTTATACAAGAAAGAAACAGAGGGAATAGGGAACAGCCATTAGAAATACCTGATGTCATTGACGTTATAATGGATAGAATGAATACAACTCATCTGAATGCAGAGAGAAGCATTAACTCTTATAAGCTATAAAAAAGGATGTCAAACTTATGTTTGAACTATAAAATGAAAGACAAAAGGTATCAGATAAATAAATTTTAAACTATGCTTGATGTGTTTCTACAGAAAAATAAACAAGCTATCTAGCAGTGTTTCTGTTTTAAACTGCATCATAATAAATATAATTTTTTAAAAACTTTAATGTCTCAATGCATTATTGACATAGAGTAAGGTAATTCGAATATCTGGACAAGAATCTGTAAAGGTCACAGGATAACCAGAATTTCTCATTGATAAAGCAGATTAAAATTTCATGGTCTTAGTTTCTGACACTTTACATATATTCACTCCTGAACTTTTTCTCTATTCAGAGATATAGAGGTACATATATAAACATACATGAACAGGTACATAGCAGGTTATAATAAATACTATGAGAAGAAATAAAGTGAGTAGCACAAAACAATAAGTATAAATAAAAAGAAAAGGTGTCCCTCCTATGACACACGATGATTTTTTTTGAAGTAGGTTATTTTCCATCCTTCTTCAAAATAAGGAAAAATAAAATAGTAACACATGGCCAAACAGATATCAAGCACTGAAGCTTGAAATCAGAGTAATTTTCTTTCTCTTTTTAAACATTATTTTCACTGTACTGTGAATGTTTTATAAAGGGCTTTTCTGTATGCAAAGGCTGAAAGTACTGTTAACGTAGCACTTTTGCAATATTCTGGAGTCCACAGGCCACAATACAACTAAAATCATTCATAGGATTTGCTGACTGAGAAGTACACAGTGCATGACCAGGAGTCCAGTCTTTTCTACTCTAGATAGATAAGACTTTCAGCAGCTCACTGCACTCATCATTTCCAATATCACACAGGCCATTTTACTGCCAAATATTGATATCCTAACACAAGATAGAGAGAAGGGTGTTTGCTTAAGCTAAGATGTCTCAGAGTTTTCCATTATAAGGAAAAGAATAGCATGTGCCAACTTAATACAGGGCAGGAGAGTTACAGTATTACAACTATTTGAGGGAAGAAAATTGAGAAGTTCTGATTTCTGAATGCTATGTTTCCTGGTGGGAAAATTAAATTCTGATAAAGATTAAGTGTAGAGAATAATAAGCAGTCTTTAATTTCTTTGCATTTAATGGTACTTAATTCCATTGCATCTGAAATTCTTTGGTAATCATGCAGTTATCAGTCATCAAAACACTTTAACAAAACTTTAACTAGGAAACTTAACACCTACTTACACTATTGTTAGCTTTAGTAGTTCAAAGAATACAGAGTCAATAGCAATTAGGAAAGAAAACCTTTGAGAAAGAAAAAGATAGCTATAAAATACCTAATCATTTCTTTAAGAAATGTTCCCTTGTTACCTTCAAATGCTAACAAAATGTCATTTCCACATGACAAGTAGCACACAGGTCTTTCTCTTCTTGGGTAGGAAAATAAGCATACTGTCACAATGTATATAATACCCTTCATTACTAGAGATTGTATTATTCTGTTACTGGGTTATAATTAATTTGTAAGTGATTCTGGAGGCGTAACCCCCACCCTATTTGTTGCTTAGCAATAATCAAGCTGCATGAAAAATTGCTAAGTTATTGACTATTGGTCATAATGTATAAACATACTTAGGAATTATTGACATGAGATCATTCTTTCTAGAGTATGTCATATTGTGTCTGTAATTTAGTTCAGGAAAACTTGCCTCCATAATGGAAACTATTTTGAATAAATATAGAGTTAAATGAAAAGGCTATTGTAAGTTTCTAGTACAATAAACATGACAATTATTTGCCTAGAATACATTGGACATTTATGCTGCTAATAAGTTCTTATTTAAGAAAATAAATCAATGATAATTGAACCTCATGTTGAAATGTTATATCTTCTATTTCGAATTTCAACATATCAAACCATTGCAACTCACTGGATATTTTTATGGTTCAAGAATATCCCTATGTCTAAAAATATAATAAAAGAAGGATGTGATAAAGGCTTTGTTTAAAATAATAATGTTAAGATGTTCCACTAAAAACAGAGAAAATAAGGGAGAAAATTGACCTATTTTGTTGTGTTTAAAGAATACAGTGGATGTATGCATCATGGTCATCACTGTGGGGTAGTGGGCTGTGAGAGGCAGCTGGGTACCTGGTCAAATAGAGACCTCAAACCCCAGAGATCCTAAAGGGAAAGTAAATATTCAGCCTTGCTCCTGGGCCCTGGTTTCTTACACTTAGGGCGGCCCACTACAGCCCCTCCCAAAGAGAGGTTTGTGTCATGTAGCACTGGTAGAGGGAGTGGCTACAGGCCACAGAGCCTCAAGAGATCTCCATATTCATCAGATACCTAAAGGCCAGAGGGCATAGCCAATTAAGCATTTCTTTCCAGACCCTCCTACTACTTGCAAAAGGTATTGAACCTCAAGTCCACCCTAAGGACAGGGAGTACAGTTTTATCCATGTTCTGCCAAGATAAAAAAACCTTTTAAAACCATGGACTACCCCTAGTCTTTGGTGCCCTCTGTTGGGGCCCTGGAGAAGGTCTTCAACTAATGAGCCACTGCCTAATCTCCTGCCAGAGGACTTCTCTACTTTCCAGCCACAGAGAGACTGACAACCCAAGCAGAGCTAGCTGAGCCAGCCATGACCCAGCCAAGAGAGTCTCCTCTAGGTCTCATTTCCCCCATGTGGCAATGCTGGAGCTCATCTTTTCCCCCTCGCCACACCTCATTTTTTCTGTGGCCACTCAGTGGTGTTTGGGAGTCCATGGTCTTGAGACCAGCTGATCCCCACCCACCTTCTTGCCTGGAGGTCCCCAACCCAAGAGTTCTGTCCCACATAGGACCTCAGACTGGGATCTCCCCATGCCCAGGAGTGGAGCTCTGTGGCTTCCCATAGCCTAGCTTCCACCCTGCACCACATGGGGTAAACTCAGTTAAATTTCTGCACTTCTGTCCCCTGAGCCATGGCCCTAGCCACCTGGGGCAGCACATGTGTAAGACCCACAACTCAACCCAACAAGACCCACACCCATGTGCGAGCTACATCCCCACACATCACTATATGCAGCATTTCTGACTCAGTTGCTATTTCAGATAGATTAAGGGCTTAGCAGCAAACTCTGCTCCCTCAAAGACTAGGGACAACTCACTTTAATGATTCATAAATCAAACTCCCTTCTTCCCTCCTTTGCTTTTTTCCTCCCTCTCTCTTTCCCTCTTTCCTTTTCTCCCTCCCTCCTTCCCTTTCTCCCTCCTTCCCTTCCTCCTCATCTTCTTCCCTACTCTCCCTCACTCTTTTCTTTTTCTGATTCTTTCTGAAACTTATGTTCCTGTGAGCCAATCTTTAATTCTCTGTGATCTTTTTCGTTTGATTTTAATTTGGAGATACTACTTTTCTATAGTTCAAAAAGCATACTATTCCTTAAATTGTTTACTGATATGGATTTCAGTTGTTATTGTATTTAGAACATTTAGAAAATAAAAGTTTAGTGCAGAAACCTCTTGACTTTTAAATTTTAGAAACAAGTGCATACACGCAGACATATACTACACATGCTAAGACACAAATACATATGGGATATTATTGCATTACAGTATTTGGATCAATATCAGAAAGCATGTATGATGATCATCCCATAATTCACGAGCATTAGTGTCAGGCTGTTGCGGCCCGAGCTGCTCCATGCTTGGGGGCCAAACTGTCGAGGACTGCTCTATCAATATTGGAACCTGCACTGCCAAAAGCCTTGGGGACTAACTTTTTAGCCCCCACTGCCTCAAGCAACTCCGGTCTGTGGGTTGGGGTTCAGCAAGAGAGAGAGGACAGACTCAAAGAATGGAGACCAGACAGAGTGTGATTCAATCCCATTTATTCTTCAGTCTCTCTTCTTAGTTTAATTCCCAAGTCTTGAGTTCCTAGACCCTAGTTCCTAGTCCCTAGTGCCTTCAAGTTCCAAGTTCTTTCTCCAAGTGCCAAGTGCCTAATTCTCTGTTGCAAGTGTCTAACCTAATTCCTAGTTCCAAGTTGTACTGAACTCTTTTGTCTGCCTCTTGCCTTTTATAAGTCTCACTTCTAAGTCATGCCCTTACGTCTTCTCTCTAAATCTGATCTCTAAGTCAATCCCTTAAGTCTGGGCTCTAAATCACTCCTTTAAGTCTCACACACCCAAGGGAAGATCCTGGGTATCTAAAACAAGATCTTATCAAAGTACGCTCAGCTGTTGTAGGCTATTGTAATCAAGTCTCTTATCAGGGTATATTGCTCAAGATGGCTGCAAGGATGATAGCCGCTTTCTGTATGCTCCCCACATCAGGCTTCTTGTGTTTCCTTCAACTCTTGTTACATTGTTTTTCTATGGTCTTGATTTAATCCCATTTTGCTTTGCTTGTTTTGTGGCCTTTTTGTGTTAGAAAACTATCGAACATTTCTCTCTGATTATGTTTTACCTACACACAATAGTTACCTCACTGGGCTATAGAATGTTAAAATTAATTCATGAATTTAAGTATTTTTCATTCAGTTTAGTAATTTTAGAATTTTTCATGTCTTGTGTGTCTAGCTTGGTTTCTACTACTGTGATAAACACAAAAACCAAAAGCAACTTGGGTGCAGAAAAGGTTCATTTGGTATACCCTGGCATATCACAGTGTATCATTGAGGGAAGTCATGTCAGGAGATTGTAATATCTCAGAACAGAAACCAAGGACTATGGTGCTTCCTACATTACATCTTATTTTCTACTCAGCTAGCATTCTTAAACAACCCAGGGACTACCCAAAGTAGGCTGAGTCTTCCAACTGTAGTCAACAGTCAAGCAATTCTCCACAGACATGCCCACAGAATAATCTGATCAAGGCTGATATTATTTGAAGTCCCTGCTTTCCAGGTAACCTCAGGTTGTGTCAAATTGATGATAAATGCTAACAAGTACAATATATAAATTATTTTATATGAGAATAGATAAGTATTTTGAGTAATATATTGGCAAGTATAAACTAATGATGTGATGGAACTAAATTGGTCATGAACAAATAGGAGTCACTGTAGGAAAGAGCTGCTGAAAAAGTAGGCATAAAAGTCTATTCCACCTGATTTGAGGAATTTTTTTTTTACCAATTAGCTAATGATTTTTATTAGTTTACATACCCTTCTATTTTTTTGCCATCTCTATAGCTCTATGTGACAACCAAGAACAAAATTAAACAACCAAATACTAAACAGAATTTCAGATGGTGATGAAGTCTTTGAAGAAATATAAATCAGAAGGAAAATTGAAAAGGGATTTGCTCAGGATACCCATGCAACAAAATTCTCAGTTTGAGGGCATCAAAAACTAGTTCTAAACAACCCAGGTACTACTCACAGTAGGCTGAGCCTTCCAACAGTAGTCACCAAGCAAACAATATTCCGCAGAAATGGCCATAGTCTAGCTAATTTAGTCTTTGTTTCAAGTAAACCAAGTGACTTCAAAACAGTATAGGCTGTTGCTGAGATACTTGATTGCATCTCATGGGTTGAAGGTATGTCCCTATTATTGAAGACACCACACAGGTCAGACTAAGGACTCAGAAAATCAAAATAGGAATAATCTGAAATTCTCCTTCCTTTATCTAGCTTGCCTAGTACCAGAAAGTATTATATAAGCTGTGAAAGGAGGGTAGTAATAGTCCTTGCCAAGTCAAACAATATTGCAAAAGAACGAGTAGAAAATTTGTAAAAACTAAGGCATCTGCCATAAGGTTGTGTATTGTAGAAATGACAAGAGAGCTTCATTCATGGTCCTTTAACAAGAGTTTCACCGCAGGGCAGTGGCAGCGCATGCCTTTAATCCCAGCACTTGGGAGGCAGAGACAGGCAGATTTTTGAGTTCAAGGCCAGCCTGGTCTACAGAGTGAGTTCCAGGACAGCCAAGGCTATACAGAAAAACCCTGTCTCAAAAAACAAAGCAAAACAAAAAAACAAAAACAAAAAACAAAACAAACAAACAAAAAACCAAAAACAAGAGGTTCACCTAAATAAGAATTTAACACTAATAATATCGATAAACTTATGTCATGGGTTCCATTCCCAAGACAAAGAACTAAAAAAAAGTAATGACTGAAAAGAGAGAGAGAATTGCCTGCCTCAGAAATAAGTTTTCTAGTTCGTTATCCAATACAAAGTAGTCATCCATGAAATTGTATGCACACAATTAACCCTATATCAATTTAGCATTTATATACTTATGTATATGCACATATACATGTTTAATAATAATAGGAGAGGCAAAGGAGAGACATGGAAGGAGAGGTGTGGGGCCATGAAAGGTGTCTTGGGTTTTGGTAGAAGCGCTGGCTGGAAGTAGCCTGGAGACCCTGCAACGGATGGCATCTATTCCACTGTGCTCCCAGAATCCAAGCTCCTAACATGTGGCATGGCACTCCATTAACCTGTGCAGTTCAGTCACATAGGACATTTCAGTCCCTCCCAGAGAGGTTTACATCACCCTACACAGGTAGAGGGCATGATTACAAGCTTCAGCCTCAAGAGATTTCCATATTAATGAGTTACCTAAAGGCCAGAAGGCATAGCTAATTAAGTGACCCTCCTCCTCCTCTCCCTCCCTATTTAAGTCAGGTCCCCACTGTCTTAAGTGGTGATGGGGGGTGCATATCCATACCATCTATCATCTGTCATGTCAAGAAAGCTCTTGCCAATTTCTTTAGATAAAATTATCATTATATAAAGACTTATTTATTTATTTCATGTATATGAAGACACTGTAGCTGTCTTTAGATACCAGAAGAGGGCATTGTATCCTCTTACAGATGGTTCCGAGCTACCATGTAGTTACTGGGAATTGAACTTATGACCCCTGGAAGAGCATTCAGTGTTCTTAACTGTTGAGCCATCTCTCCAGCACTAGATGAAATTATTTATGTTGCAGGGAATATTTTAAAAAAGCAAGTTTTCGTGCTATGCCCTGGTTCTCTCTGCCCCAGCTGGCAGGGCAGCTATGCACTGGCATCAACTGCTGGCCTGTTCTTATCTCTTGTAGACACTCTGACTCAGAGCTCTAAAATCCCTCCACCCAGTTCACTAAGTTCCCACTGGCAGGTTGCTACCATGCCAGCCCCATGCTTCGAATTCTTTATGGCCTTTGTGGTACACATCTGAAAAACCCATGCTTTGCCATAGTACCTTTCTCTATGGAACCAAGTAGAACCACTAGGGGAAGGAAAACACCACACAAACTTAGTTCAAAAACAATGGTAGCTTAATCTCTAGGCAGACTAAATAGAATCCTAATCTTGTATCTATATTATATCTAAATCTTCTGGTGGTAAATCTTGGCTGATGCACCATAGAAACCTGGAGACACTAGTAGCTACATCTTGCCCTCATGCTGTGCCTGTACAAAAGAGCCTTTCTCTCTTGCTCCTCTTTTCCCCATTCAACCGGGAAGTTCCTCCTACTAGCCCAGTGATTGGCTCCTTTAATGATTAAGGGGATGGTTCACAAGTCATCTGAGTATGTGACTCACTCCTTGTCTGCAGCCCCTCCCAGGAAATCGGAATTAACATCAAAATAAAAAATACCAGGGCCATCCACAACATATTTAAGTGACAAATTTAAATTAAAATTTTTGAAACACAAATGAACTTCAGGGTCAATGTAGAAATTTTATTAAAATTTTTACATTTTTTAGAAGTATTTTAAATTATTTTCTTTGTGTCAAAGCATTATCTTTGTGTCAAAGGCTTAAGTAACTATTTCTTGGTAGATATCTGTTTTACAGAAATTTCAATATTTTATATGATTTTTATATCTGTACTTCCAAATGTTCTCTTTGCTCACTGTCTTCATTTTTCAAATAACCATATCCTCATTTTCACTAAAAGAAATTTATTATTAAATAAATTAATAACATGAAAGCATGTATACTATACATGTATAAACATTTTATATGATAACATTTTAGTAGGATTTCATTGATCTTTTGCTACATTTGACCTTATTATCCTTCACTAATTTCCTATCTTTTACTATATATTTAGATTCCAATACGATGATTTCCCTCTGGCTTACAGTTTCTTGTAAGCTTTAAAGGCAATTAACTTTTCTTGCATGATCTTCCTGCTTGTTTTCCCATATGAATATGAAGAAACATCAGGAGAGTAATGTTTCTGTGAATATTTTTCAACTTTGATTTCTTTCTTCTGAGAAATACAATAAAGTTTGTCACTTATTTCTGAGGTTGTATAATTCTCAACTTTTTGGTCTTAGGCAATCTCCTGGCATTTTAATTTTGTATCTCTTCTCCAAGATAAATTTCTTAGTAAATTTCTTATGTAGAATTGAGATTCTATCTGTTCTTAAAATGTTTCTACAGTTTTTGAGATAGTTTTAGACTTTAATCAATTAATAGTAGCCAAGTTTGGTTAATCTCAGAAATGCTCGACATCAGATTTATGAAGCTAAGTAAAATAAGAAACTGTGAGTAGGAAATAAGACAGTGATTAATAGTTATGATTTTGCTCAATTCTACATAACTAATAAGTTTGATGTCTCTTCAATGCAACATCTATAATTTAAAATTGATTTCATAGAAAAAGGAAAGGAGATTTTTATAACACCAATGGCTTCCTTTAATTAAATTTATGGTCCTTACATTTCTTGCACATGATACACTTTAAAATTTCTACTGTAAAATTCTGGGGTTTAATAATTTAATAATAAAATATATACATAATTTGTTAAGGTTTTAGTACCCAGCACTGCAATAGAAACCAAAAAGAAAAGGGAAAATGGGGGGAAACTATAGAAAAATTGGACCTATTTGGTATATTTGATTACATCTTTGGGGTTGTTTTAAACTCTTATGTTTTTAAAATAAATCACTTCTCTCTTCCTTCTTATACTTCCCATGGCTGACCTCCCTACAGCTCATAGTCTTCTCTTCTTTAACTATTTTGTTGTTACATATACCCATCAGAGAATTAACATAAATTCAACCAGTTCAGTTCATGTAACGCTTGTTTACATGTTTCTGGAAAGAACAAATAGGTATTTGAAAACCTATTAGGTGGCTACTCCTGAGAAAAGAGCATTTATTTTTCTCTCTAAAAAATTGTTAATTACCTGCAGTTTGGCTAGGAACATATTTCCATCTTCATTGAGACACCAAATATTTAAATTGTTCGTGTCTTGTTTAAACATTGATGTTCTTCATAATACTCCCCCCAACTGTCATAGACCATCTAACAAAATCTATTTCCAGAAAGCAGAAGCCTCTCGGGCATATTTAACAGCCTAATATTTCAGGCAGGGCCTGAATCAAGAACCAACATTCCAATTAATAAGATATTAGATATCATTATTAAAATACAATATGGAGCATACTCCTGACACTCCCTGGATGTCCAGGAACCAAAGGCAAGTCAGCCCAGAAGCCCAGAATAAAACCAAACACGATTTATAAAACAACAATAATAATATAGTGTTAATAAAAATTAAGAAGTCAGTGAAAATCTGCCTAATAATATTCTCATACCCATAGACCATTACCTAGCCCAATTGTCAGAAAAAGACCATCATCCAGAAACTGATAAGAGCAAATGCAGAGACTAGAGCCAAATACTAGGCAGATCTAGGGTAGCCCCACAAAAGACTGGGAGGAAGTATTGCAGGAGCAAGGGGGTTACAAAGCAGCATGGGGGTCACAGAACTGGGAGAAGTTGAGGCAGAGGAAACTGGGGTCAAAATGCTATGTATGAGAGAAGAATAAAAGAAGAAAATTAAGTGGAAAAAGTACAAAGAATGGTGATTTCAGCTACAGATTTTATAAGACACAATTTCAGGAGAAAATATTTGTAAAAAGACATCATTTAGTAATGTTAGTGTTTTATGTTCTTGGGTAGTTATAATTCTGTTGAAAGTATTACCTAGAATCTTTGGATCGTATAACCCATTTGATTTATAAAGTCATTTGTTTTTATTGAATGTATGTTTTCTATTTTTTCTTACATAGGAATTTTTTAGCACTAACTTACAGATTTTTTATTACAAAGATTGAATATCTTATCACATTTTCATAGCTGACTTGGTAATATATTTCTTTTAGTTAACAAAGCATTTGTTCATAAAAGAAACTTAACTAAAGCTCAAATTGCACCTCACACAATAATAGTGAGGGATTTCAACATCCCATTCTCAGCAGTGGACAGATCATGGAAACAGAAACTAATCAGAGACACAGTGAAATTAACAGAAGTTATGAACCAAATGGATTTAACAGATATCTATAGAACATTTCATCCTAAAACAAAAGAATATACCTTTTTCTCAGCACCTCATGGTGCCTTCTTCAAAATAGACCATATAATTGGTCACAAAACAACCCTCAACAGATGCAAAAAGATTGAAATACTCCCTTACATTCTATCATATTACCATGGACTGAGGCTGATCTTTAATAATTACAAAAACAATGGAAAGCCCACATACACGTGGAAACTGAAAATGCTCTACTCAATGATGACTTGGTTAAGGAAGAAATAAAGAAAAAAATTAAAGACAAAAAAGGACAGAATTTTCAACAAATGGTGTCAGGGGCAGCTTTGCTTATACACTAAAGGCCTAAAATTAGCCATAGGCCTAAGTCAGCCTACTAGCACAAAGTCTCAGGTCTCTGAAGAAAAACACTGAAACAGACAACTATAAAATATTGTAAACAAGCAGCTTTGGTGGATAGTTGCCAGGCTTTAGTCATAGACCTTGTAGATAGGTGACCTTGGTGAATAGTACAAACTTAGATTAGGACAAGTGAATAATAGGTGGAGTCATAGTGTCCTGTCCCCTGAACCTTCACCCAGCTGACACTCTGTTCTGGAAGATATCTGTACTCCCCTTGAACACCTACGCTCCTGAATCATCCCCTTCCCCACATCCTGCCTTTTTGTATATATAACCCCTATGTGAAAAAGTAAAAATTGTGATTTGATCAGCCTATAGACAGATCATCATTCTTTGCTTTCACCTGTCTCCCATTTTCTCTTTCAGGTGACCTCCCTGGACCCCTGTTTAATGCCCAGGGGACAGGACAATATAGTGCTGGTTGAACTCAAAGTCAGCATGTAGAAAAATGCACATCTATATGTTCATATTTACTTGTACAAAGCTCAAGTACAACTGGATAAAGGACCTTCACATAAAGCCAGATACACTGAAACTAATAGAAGAGAAAGTGGGGAAGACCCTCGAATACTTTGGCACAGTGGAAAAGTTTCTGAACAGAACACCAATGTCTTATGCTTTAAGATCAAGAATTGACAAATGGGACCTCATAAAATTGCAAAGCTTCTGTAAGGCAAAGGACACTGTCAATAAGACAAAACAGCAACCCACAGATTGGGAAAAGATCTTTACCAATTCTACATCCAATAGAGGACTAATATCCGATATATATATATATAAATTACACTCCATACAACCAAATAACCCTATTAAGAAATGGAGTACAGAGCTAAACAACAAATTCTCAACTAAGGAAACTCAAATGACCGAGAAGCATCTAAAGAAATGTTCAAAATCCTTAATCATCAGGAAAAAGCAAATCAAAACAATGCTTAGATTCCACCTCACACCAGTCAGGATGGCGAAGATCAAAAACTCAGGTGATAGCAGATGTGGTGAAGATGTGGAGAAAGTAGAACACTCTTGTATTGTTGGTGGGATTGCAAGCTGGTACAACCACTCTGGAGATCAGTCTGGATGTTCTTAAGAAAATTGAACATATCTTTACCTGAGGACCCAGCTATACCACTCCTGGGCATATGTCCAGAAGATACTCTGACATATAACAAGGACATGTGTTCCACTATGTTCATAGTAGCCTTATTTATAATAGCCAGAAGCTGGAAAGAACCAAGATGTCTGTCAACAAAGGAATGGATATAAAAAATGTGGTAAATTTACACAATGGAGTATTACTCAGCTATTAAAAATAATTAATTCATGAAATTCTTAGGCAAGTGGATGGAACTAGAAAATATCATTCTGAGTGAAGTAACTCACTCACTGAAGAACACACATGTTATGCAGTCACTGATAATTGAACACTAGCCCAAAAGCTCACAATAACCAAGATACAACTCACAGACTACATGAAGCTCATGAAGAAAGACTAAAGTGTGGATGCTTTGGTCCTTCTTAGAAGGAATAACAAAATACTCATGGGAGCAAATACAGAGACAAAGTGTGGGACGGAACCTGAAGGAGGAGCCTTCTGGAGACTTTTCCACCTGGGTATCTTTCCCATGTGCAGTCACCAAAGGTAGACGTTGATGTGGATGCCAGGAAGTGCATGCTGACAGGAGCCTGATATAGCTGTCTACTTAGTCATCTCTCAGAGCCTGACATATACAGAGGTGGATGCTCACAGCTAACCATTGAACTCTCCATGGGGTTCCCAATGGAGGAGTGAGAGAAAAGACTGAAGGAGCTGAAAGGGTTTGTGGCCCCAGGAATAGAGCAACATTATCTACCAGAGCTCCCAGGGTCTAAACCACCAGCCTGGGAGCACATAGGGAGGGACCCATGACTCCAGCTGTATATATAGGGGAGGAGAGCCTTGTTGGGCATGGGTGGGAGAGGAGGACCTTGGTCCTGTCAAGGCTGGATGCTCCAGTGTGGGGGAATTCAAGGGCGGGAGGTGGAAGCATGTGAGTTGGGTGGAGTACATTCTCTTCATATTTCTCGGTCCTAGACCTATTTGGAAGGATCTAGTTGGAGTTTAAGTCACAGCCAGAAACATCGAAACCCAGTGTAAAGTGGCTAGATCCTCATTTAAGCTGTCAACATTTTAAAATTATATGCTATAACTTACAGTACACCTATAAGAAGGTCTAATATAGAGGGCAAATCAGTAAAGTTACACAATCTGTCATGTGATTCACTGTTGGATGCTTATTAAATATCTGAACATTAGCAAAATTTTTCTTTGAAACATCCCACTGTTTTTAGGATGTAGAACAAAGAAAATAGAGCTCCTACCCCTCAACCATGGAGACTATGAATATTTATCAGATACCTCTGACATTTGCTGAATGTGCAGAAGGGCTTAGGTGAATTTGCATCAGTTGAAAGGAGCAGCACTATTCAATTTTAGAAAATAATAATCCTTTTTTTTTCAAAGAAAATTTTATGCCTGGTTCATAAGAGTATGCCCTATCTTAACACAAGTTCATTTTTCCTGCTTCTCCACATAAATAGATGAATCATATTTTTAAAATTGTAAGCTGATGCCTTTAAGATTTTTGGTTTTCATATAAAATATATTTTGATAATGTTTCCCCCTCCTTCATTTTTTCCCAACTCCTACCTATCTCCCTACCCACACAAATATGTGCAATTTTTCTTGGTCTCTCTACAAAATAAACAGTAACCAAACACAACTATATTGATGCAACAATTTTTTCCCAAAACTCATTCATAAGTGCAATGTTCTTCTTACCTTTAGAATTGTGTGTTTTTTTTTTTAATATGCTTTCCTTTTCTCCATTTTACAGGTGATTATTAGTGTGGGGTTTTAATGTAATTTAAGTTAAACATGAATGTTTGTAAATGTCATTATTTATTTAAATTATATTCTAAAATCCACTAATTCCCTAAGAGTTAATCACTCTAATAATTCATAATTGTTATTTCAACTGAAATGTTTCCCAAAGGCTCCTGTGTTTGAACATTTGCTTCCCATCTGGTGGTTCACTTTTGGAAGGTTGTGCAATCATTAGGTATTGAACACTTGCTGGAGTTAGGTCACTGAGTCACCAGGAGTACAGAGCTGGAGGTGTTATTACAGAGTTCCACTTCCTGTCTAGTATTTGCTCTCTGACTGTGGATACAAAGAGAATAGCTATAATCTGCTTCTCTAGTATTACTCTGTTTGCTGTGGTTATCTATATCCCTTTGACATGAA
The DNA here is from genome assembly GCA_030674055.1 of Rhabdomys pumilio. NCBI lineage: Eukaryota > Metazoa > Chordata > Mammalia > Rodentia > Muridae > Rhabdomys > Rhabdomys pumilio. The sequence goes on from JANHMN010000012.1 coordinate 53,227,987, forward strand.
AGCCAAAGCAAGCTCTGTTTTCCTTGAGTTGCTTTGTGACAAATATTGGTTCAGATCAGCATAGAAGTAATAGAAAGTAATTAGCATAATAACCAACTGATCTACAGTTGTCTTTTAAAAGGAAATAGAAAATCCTTGAACAAATATATACATCTGAGAAACATCAATAAATTTAAGTCTGACTTGAGTGTCGTTTTTATGAGTAATAACAAGAGAAAATCTTCATTATATTCTGGTATGTTGATGCTAGATCAGAGGTTCATAGGATAACACACAAGCCCTATATCACGCTTTATGAGAAAGTGGAACGTGTATGGAAAAGCATGGAAGGAGCTTTTCTTTATATCACATCTTCTAAAAAACATATCAATACTTCAGCAACTCAAATATTTGTTATCGAAAACTTTAATCAGAATTTTGTATGATGAAATTATGAAAACAATTATTATTGAGTTTTAGTAGACTTTGCACTGGACAGAATTGAGAAAATAACTGTAACCATTGTATCAAAGATCATAATATGATGTGGAAATTACTACTCTCCATATCCAATTTGATTTTAGTTTCACAATTAGGTATTTTGGTTCTATGTCTAATCAGTTTATCTGTGAATATTATATTTACTTTGTATTTTGTAAATAGTAATCCTGGTGGCCTTGAATAGTGGCATAAAACAAATAAAACAAGTACAAGCATTGTGATGTTACTATCAGAAAACCCGGAGACAATAAGTTGAAATTTGAAGTGACTTTTCCTCAAAAGACCATATGGCCTCTGATTGGAAACCTCACCATGAAGTACGGCCCTGGTAAAGTCACTAATTCTGGCAACTATCCTAGCTGTGAATATGAAAAAACACAAATTAGCTCAAAGGATTCTTGGACTGTAAAGAAATGACTCTGATAATTATTTGTACAAATGAGCAGTGTTTTACCTAGAAAATCTCTGACTGGCATTGGCATTTAGGAAAACAAATTAATTTGGAATGTGGCCCAAACTAACCTAAGACAAACATATATATATATATATATTATATATATATATTATATATATATATAATATTTATATATTCATATAAATA
>JANHMN010000012.1:53246329-53266329 GCA_030674055.1 Rhabdomys pumilio
ATATATATATATATATATATATATATATATATATATATATATATATAATTTACCCTCAGAAACAACTTCTGTTGGGTCACTAAAAATTAAATAATCTTCAATACTACTGTCTTTCATTCTCATAAGAGGAAGTCTCATTAAACCTAGTAAAGCATCCAATATCTTTTCTAAACAAAAATGCCCCCATTTTTTTCAGAACAAAAGCATGTTAAGGCCTATCACAGCAGTAATGCAGTCCCTGGCACTATCTTTTCTCTTAGTGTCCAAATTACTATGAAGAGACACCATGAGCATGGTAATAACAAAATGATAATGGTAATAGAAACCTATTTTCTGGTTTTCAATATATATTTTTTAATTTATTTTTTTTTACATATTTACTTTACATCCTACTCAATATACGTACATTGACCATTATTTGTAACAGAATGTGGACTTCTGTTTTTCATTACAGCCTGCCATGAACTACTTCTAACTCTACAACTACTACTAGGTTTCACTGTCACCTAGTTATAGGATACTTTACTGAATACCTATACTACTCAAATAGCACAGCTCTGCTTAACACTCATCATCATGTATACAATATCACAATTTGAATATCAAAGATGTCTAAATTGGGTTATAATACACATAAAATTACAGTAAGATATTTGACGTCTAGCAGGAGATGTTGCACAAGCCAATTAGGGGACTAACACATTTCAGGCTAATGAGTGGTCTCTGAATATACTCATTTATTCTTTGTTTTTTTTTTTATTTAATATAAGAATGTTTAGTATTGGAGATGATGACAATTAATGATATTGTAATGATAAACACTATATTCTGCAGTTGTATTCAACATTTTGACTTACTTTGGCAATAGTCTAGGACTCTAAAACTCAGTGTACCATAATGATATTCCAGAAATTGCAAATATAGAATACTATGGATATTATATGATACTAGTATGCCTCAAAAATACCCATGAATATTCTAGATCAGACCTTTTAACTGTAAAATGGAAATCTTGTTATGGGAAAGAATAAGAATTTCTCTATGAAAGAATATTGACTATCTTAGGTCTTATGATGAACACATTAGAAAATTTGATGGATGGAAGGGTACACCCAAATACCCATCCCATGTTTGCTAATCTACACCCACACTTCTTATTTGTATGAATTGAGTAGAGCCTGAAACCTGATTTGAAGCTGAGACCAACCACATTAGAATAGAAGAGTTAGTCTGGCATGAAAACTTGGAACAGCTAGCGTCAGGAGGAGTGTGGGCCAGCTGGACCCAAGAAGATATTGGCATGAAATAGTTGTGGGATCAGTTCCCAAAACAGAAATGGGGCTAACCAGAAGGGAGGAGAACAAGTGGCCAGCCACATGGCTGGGACTAGAGCCAGTCATTCAGGATTCCTTCATATCCAAATCAGCCCCATTCCCTAGTGATCCAGATATAAGAACTTTTGTTTTCTTACAAAGTAAAGACAGTACATTTGCTATAAAACTCCAAGCCAATTAAATGTGCAGCCAATAACCATGACCTAAATCAGTCAAAACTTGACAATAAAATTTTGTTAGAAAAATACAAGCACATTTCTACTCATATATTATATGGGAGATATTTTTTTTTTTAGGCATAATAGTATTCTACTTAATACACAATAAAATACCAAATTATGATGATCAAATAATTCAAATAACAATGTTAAATAATTATAATAAAATCATTATATTACAGATGTTATTTTAGAACTTCTGAAATGACAATGGTAATGATTTTTAAGAAAATAGTATACTTTATCTTCCTTTTATGTAGCATAGTAGACACAGTGCTATTATTGTTATTGTAGATGCTGTTGTTGTTATTTTTATTTTTATTATTTATGTGTGTTTGTGTTTGTGGTCTACAGTACACATAATGATCTCAAAAGAGCAATTCTCAACTTCATATGGAAAACAAAATGCTCAGAATAGCTAAAAACAATTTTGTACAATGAATAAACTTCTGGAGGTATCACCACTCCTGATTTTAAGCTGTATTACAGAGGAATAGGAATAAAATCTGCATGATATTAGTATATAAAACAGGTTTATCAATGCAATTTAATCAAAAACCCAGAAAAGAAACCCACACAACTACAGCCACTTGATTTTTGACAACAAAGCTACAACCATACAATGGGGGAAAGAAAAGAACACTGACAAATGGAGCTGGTCTAACTGTTTCTCTGCATGTAGAAGAATGCAAATAGATCCATATTTATCACACTGCACAAAACTCAAGACCAAGTGGAATAAAGACCAAACATCAAACTGGATAAATTAAATAAAATAAAAGATAAAGTAGACAATAGCCTTGATCTCATTGGTACATGAAATAACTTCCTGAACAAAACACTAAAAGCTCAGACACTAAGATCAACAATTAATAAATAGAACCTCATGAAACTTGCAAGTTTTGCAAGACTAAGGACACCATCAACAGGACAAAATGACAGCCTACAGAATGGGAAAATATTTTCACCAACCCAACAGCTTACCAAGGACTAATGTCCAAAATAGATAAAAACACCCAAGAAATTAAACACCAACAAACCAAATACCCCTATTAAAAATGGGGTACAGAGAAAAACTGAGAATTCTCAACAGAAAAATATCAAATGGCCAAAAAGTACTTTAAAAAATGGTTTATATCAACCAACCAGACCCCCTAGAGCTCCCAGAGACTAAACCACCAACTAAGGAGTACACATGAAAAGACCCATGGCTTCAGCTGCACATGTAGCAGAAGATAGCCTTGTCAGACATCAGTGGGAGTAGATGTGACTGTGAGTGTGGGATAAAAACCTTCATTGTAGCTACCTGGAAGCAGTATTCTGCTAGCAGCCTTCAGATGATGATGTAAATCTCTCACATCCTTCTGCACTTGGTGCCTGCCTGAATGTTACCATGTTTCCACCTTGATGATAATGGACTGAAACTCTGAACCTGTAAGCCAGCCTCAATTAAATTCTATTCTTATAAGTGTTGCCTTGGTCATGGTATCTGTTCACAGCCATAAAATCCTAGCTATGACAGACACCATCAATAGAACAAAATGATAGTGTACAAACTGGGAAAAGAACTTCACTAAGCCTATATCTGACAGAGGGATAATACTGTCGCGCCCAACTTGGCCAGCAAGCAGACACAACATGGTTGGATTCTTCTCATCAGCCTTTATTGCAGGAACTAATAATAATACTACGGGGGACCCCGTGCAGCTGAAGGGTGCTGCTTATATAGAGGAGCAGGGGTTGCCAATGCAAGGATTGGCCAAGGCTACAATACCTCGTTAGCATATGTCCACTAGGGAGGGGCACACACCAGAATCATGCAGACGCATGTGCAGAATACCTGTTTACCAGAAAAATCTGAAGAGGCAGGCAGGCACTCGGCGCCATCTTCTATTGTCTGCTACCGACATCTCCCCCTAATTTATTATTTAAAGAAAGGTCTGAGTCACTAACCATCAAGAGACTGTCTCTAGGGAATACTCAATATAAGAAAACCCAACAAGAGGGTCATTGTGTTCCAGTACCGAAGTGAGTTCAATCTCCCACACGGAACCATGGCAAGCTGACTTGTGTACTATAGAGGCCCCAATTAGAGTGAGACAAAGGAAAACAGATGTCTGATCCCTTGTGTAAATTGGGAGACATTGTAATGAATTTTCATCCTTGTCGTCTTCATGTAATGAGTGTACTTAACATACCCGTCTCTGTGTCTTTTGTCAGGGAGAGGAAGTTTGACACAAAACCTCTATGTAATCAGACATGCTTTCAAGGAATCTATCCCAGAGTATTCTAGGAACATCCTTTGTACTCCACACGTGCACTCTGTATAGAAAAACATAGGGGCAGGTGTGTACACGAAGACCAGTCCTAGTCCGTAAGGGTTGATCACACTCATCTCCCATGTACCTAGACATCCCCACCTCACTTTTCCTGAGGCATCAAGTCTCGACAGAATTAGGCACAACCTCATCCACTGAGGCCAGACTAGGCAGTCTGCTAGATAAGTGCTGGTAGGCACAGACCAGCCCATGTATGCTCTTTAGTTGGTGACTTAGTCTCTGAGAAATCTGAGGGATCTGAGATAGCTGATATTCTTGTTCTTCCTATGGGATAGCCATCCACTTCAGCTCCTTCAATCCTTCCCTAAACTTTTTCATAAAGGTCTCTGAAATTAATCTGGTTCGCTATAAGTGTCTGTCTGAGTCAGTTGATGGTAGAGCCTCTCAGAGGACAGCCATGCTATTCTCCTGTCGGTAAGCACAACATGGCATCAGCAATAGTTTGAGGGTTTGGTGCCTGCACATGGGACAGATCCCTAGTTGGGCTAGTCAATGGAGGAGAACCTTTCCTTCTGTCTCTGCTCTATTTTTGTTCCTCCATTTCCTCTAGTCAGGAACAATTCCGGGTCAAAAGTTTTGAAGATGTGTGGGTGGCCCTATATTGTTATTTGGGGCTCTGTGTATCTACTGGAGATGGTCTCTTCAGGTTCTATCTCCCCACTATTAGGCAGTTTGGTTAAGGTTATCTCCATTGAGTTGTGGAAGAATTTCTAGAGGTGGCTCCCACCTCTATCCTACCCCCAGAAACCTCATATTTCCACTTACTCTTCTGGCCCTGTAGACTTTACCATGTCTTTCTCCTTACCTAACTGCCCCCTTTTCCTTTACGTACCCCATCTCCCAGGCAGATCCTTCCCTCCCTCTTCCTTCAATAACTCCTTTGTTTCCCCATTCTAAGGGGGATTGAAGCATCCTTACTTGGGCTTCTTGATAAACTTCATATGCTCTGTGAGTAGTATGGTGGGTATTTTGTACTTTTTGCCTAATATCCATTTATCAGTGAGTACATATTTTGCATGTTCTTTTGGGTCTGTGTTATCTAACTCAAGATGATATTTTCTAGTTCCACTCATTTGCTCACAAAATTCATGTTGTCCTTGTTCTTAATAGCTGAATAGTATACTATTGTGTGAATGGACCACATTTTATGTACCTATTCTTCAGGTTAGGAACATCAGGGTTGTTTCTGACCTCTCACTATTACAAATAAGGCTGCTATGAACAAATTGGAGCTTGTGTCCTTGTGGTATGGTAGAGCATCTTTTGGATGTATGCCCAGGACTGGTATAGCTGGGTCTTCAGAAAGAACTATTTTCAAATTTTCTGAGGAACTACCAGATTGATTTCCAGAGTGGTTGTGCCAGTTTTCAATCCCACCAGCAATGGAGGACTGTTGTTATCTCTCCGTATCTTCTCCAGCATGTGCTGTCTCTTAAGTTTTTTATCTTAGCCATTCTGAATGATATAAGGTGGAATCTCAGGGTTGTTTTGATTTGGATTGCTCTGATGACTAAGAATGTTGAATAGTTCTTTAAGTGCTTTTCAGCCATTTGAGTTCTTTTGTTGAAGATTCTGTTCTCTATTTAGCTCTGTATCTCATTTTTTAAATGGAGCTATTTGGTTTTTTGAAGTCTATTTTCTGAAGTTCTTTATGTGTTTTTGATATTAACCTTCTATCTAATGTAGAGTTAGTCAATATCTTTTCCCAATCTTCAGATTGCTATTTTGTCCTATTAACAGTGTTCTTTACCTAAAAGAATCTTTCAGTTTCATGAGGTTCTAGAATGACAACTTTAATGTGATATTCTTATCTGCTGATCCAATCAAACTCATCTGTTTTCTACTGATCAGATCAAGTTTAACTTCAGATAAGTACATTCAATACCTAGAGACATATTTAAAATGAAAATGTCTAGCCTGTACCTCAGAATTAATAAAACTGAATCATAAGATTAATGATTAAAATTTTATATTGTAGGGATCTTATGAATCATATTGATGTCATAATGATTGATGACAAAATCAAGAAGTAAGCAATGTAGTTTCTATTTCAATTTTTATCCAATTATTTTTGTGTCCATTCACTTCTTCATATACAGAATCCCTTAATGGCTCCCTCTTATACAAGAAATCTGCCCTGGCCTCACTGTGGAGTACTGTATGATGAGTTTTATAAAGTCACATATACAAAAGAATCTTACAAACCATATATTAATGCTGCTCGAGAGAACGTGGGCTAGCAGCGAGAAGACATTTTAAATTGAGTCTGAGAAAATGTTACAGCTTGTGTGGAGGATGTTAGCAGTAAGCACAGTATTGTCCAACCAACAAAGGACATTTTCTGTCATGTAGTAACCCCAATATAGACAGAAGAGAGTGCTTCTAAGATGCTAGCAATAGCATCTTATACATGTCTTATAGTTATTTACCATTAACTACATGTTTGTCATCCTAGAAAGAACTTTTATGTCTCATAGATCCTTACTGAAATGACACTGTTGTGTTTCCTTATGCCTGTTTACGGAGGGAAACAAACATTTAAGTTCTCATATGAGACTTTCTCTGTTACCTAAATCTTTTAAACTAAGGATTTATTGTACTTTCATGAAATAGATTTGCATAAGTTAAGCACATTTATGTAGCCTTTAGTAATAAAGCAATTTCAGTCTTCCTCTCTTGAGTCCTTTAGTTAGTGTCTAGTGTGTAGACATAGGAAATCTGGTCTATGTCCTCTTTCTATTTATAGTAAGTCACAGTGCATCATTCTTTATCATATGCTAAAATGGTATAATCCAAAGTAACTCTCTCGTACAGTATAAGAATATAGTTATTGAAATCAAAACCTATTGGCATATATTTTAGCCCATCACTTTAGTTCATAAACTAGGTCTTATAAGATTTGGAGTTACAACTAGCCTTTAATAAAGCCCGAATACAAAGCCTGCTGTTTCCTTGCTAATTTCATGGCCAAAACTAAAATTAAAAAAAATATATAGCTAAAACACAATGAGAAATACTGTATATAATGTATGGATACATTTCTCTTAATGCTTTAAAACTGTTTTTATAATGAAGCTTAAAAATAGAGATGGAAGAGATAGATTGTTGAAGTGGAAATTTCTGGTTTCTTTGGAGATTCAGTTGTATCATGTGATATTTTTCTGGAAACTATCTTATGATAGGATGTTTTTGCTGGTGCAGACATGTCAGAAGATGTTTTGCTGAGAATGGACAAGTGGTGTTTTCTGGAACCTACCTGGGAAAAGGACACATGGGGTTTTTTGTTTGCTTGTTTTCTGTTTTTTATTTTTTATTTTATTATTATTATTATTATTATTATTATTATTATTATTATTTATTATTATTATTATTGCTAGAGTGGATGCCTCAGAGAACACATAATATTTGGAAAGTGTGTAAATATAGTCCTACAGACAATCGCAGATGCTGTGTGGTATTGGTTTGCCTTGCCACTCTTTGCAGAAATGCCTTAGTGATGATGCTTCAATTCCATTTAGAAGAGGGAAGGAAATAATCAAAGAAGGCAAAGGGAAGGAGGGACCTTGATAGGAGAGGGAAGGGGCAAAGAAAAGTGCAACAAGATCAGATATGGGGGGTATGGACACAAGAGAAGTCCAAAGAGCCTAGAGGTTGAACAGAAATAGGTAGTCTTGGGGAGTGAGAGGTGAGAAGGGCACCCTCTAGAAAATACCAAAGACCCTGGAGGTAGGACACACTCAAGACTCATTGAGGATGTCCTTAGTCAAAATGCCCAATAGTGGGAAGATGAAACTCGAAGAGCCCACCTCCAGTAGATAGACAGGTCTTCAAGTGGAAGGACCAATCCATAGTCAAAATTCCTGACTCAGAATTGTTTCTGTCTAAATGGGGATGAGACAAAAAGAAAGGTGATCCAGTGACTGGCCAAACTTGGGAAGCATCTCAAGGAGGTGTTCAGGGCCTGACACTATTACTGATGCTTATAGACAGGAGGTTAGCATGGCTCTTCTCTGAGAACCTCTACCAGCAGCTAACTGAGACAGAAGCAGATAATTACACTCAACCATTGGGCTGAAGTCATGGACCTCTATTGTTAAATTAGGGAAAGGATTGAAGAAGCTGAAAGGGAGAGCGACCCTATAGGAAGACCACCAATCTCAACTAACCCAGATCCCAGGGAGCTCCCAAAGTGTAAGTCACCAACCAGGAGCATACACGGGCTGGTCCAAGGTCCCTGGCATATATGGTTAGAAAAAAAAACATATATTAGAATTTTATAAGCATAATTCAAATTTAAATATTGAAATTCAAATTTGGAATGAAATGGTTAGTCTACATACCTGTCGATGCTGTAGGTTTCATGAAAGCATACATGTTTATACCTACTTTATTCTAATTAAGAAAACTAATTGTTAATATAAAAGCAGAGTTCCTTACCAGATGGCAGAATGGTTCATAGATTTAACCCTAATGTTATGTTAATTTACTTATAGAATATTAATAGGTACAAGGTGCTAAGAATAAACAGTCACTATAGGAAAAAAACAAGACTACTTTTGACAGAATCTCATTTCTCTTTGTACTCCTCTATTGTAACTCTATGCATCTAGAAAAATCTGTGATCTTAGTGTCTCCTTTTGAACTATACACTCAAAGGCAGAACAAAGTGTATGTTTCATGTGTCAATAAATTTCTCACTTGAAATGAGTTACTCTGCTCTAAATGATCCTTTGTTCTTTACCTCTTTCAAGAGAAAAGGAAATAAAGTTCGTAGTTTGAATTCTCCATAGCAGTGGTCGAAATCCAGGTCATTTTGTACAAGAAAATAATTGGCAAAAATACAAGCAACTACGTAAAACAGAGAAGAAATTGATAAAGATGAAGGATATAATTCTAAATAATTAATAAGCACTGAAATCTTAATTTATCTAATAAAGTATGAAACAATTATGAGAGGTCTCAGTCACATAGGTGATCATGAAATTTAAATGAAATTTTAGATTTTTCAAATATCATGTTGAAAATGTATGGAACAAAAAGAGAAATATTAAATTTTTTTTCTACTTTTTTGAGGAAAAAGTAGACAAGACTAAATATCAGGTCAGCTTCCACAGATAACAGTTATTCTTTGATTTCCCTCTAAAAAGGAAGTAGAAAAAAGATCTATAATGTAACAACCAGTCATATTAAGAAAGAAATTTGAAATCATATATAATCGAATTCTGAAAACTTTCTTTATTCTTTTTCATGAACATATATCTAGTACTATGTTGAAAATATATGTAGTAATATAGTTGCTTACATACATATCTGGTAATAATACAGAAAAGTTAACAATCCTGAATTCTAGATCATAACCTAAGTAAAAATCTTACTGTTTGAAAACTAGACCTCCTTTTTACACATCTCCAGTAATCTATTTTGCACATGAAATAAAATCCTGTGAATCAAAGTTGAGTGCTCAACATACCTTGGAAGAGGCAGAATTACGAATAGTGTACAAAGCCTAGCAGCTGTTGATCCAAATTACACTGTGCAAAATGTGATAATGCAGACCCTTTTATTTCTGACAACCATTAAATAAAATAAAGTTTTTTCAAGTGAGAGGTGCCTGCCAAGAAAATATGCCCCAAACAGTACTATATTCTCTGGTGTTTTTTCTGCTGTGTCAGGGTCCATATGGAAATGGTTTAAAAATGACTTCCATGAATTCGTTCCTTTGTTCACATTTTGCAAATCTTGTTCTGTTTGATCTGTTTTTGGCTTAACTCAATAAAGTTATTTGATGGGTCTACAATTTGTTCTTACAAGAATATCTAAAGGTGTCATCTATGTACTCTTGTCATAATGTCCCAGAATCTGTCACCTAAAATAGATGAACAGCAGTTGGCTTCCATGAATGTGAAGCTTGCATTGCATTCTGTCTCAAGAAAAGTTGATGTAATAAAAAAGAAAGGATGTTTGTGATTCCTAGGGGAATTATGATAAATTAGTGGTTGTCTTGGGACCAGTTTACAGCAACTATTATGTTCCATAAAGACAATGGTTAATTTTTGAATAGCATATAGTTTTGTTTCTGATACAATAAAAGAAAAAATATGACTAGTTGTTCATACATTAAATAAGTAATATAAATGTGACAAAATTTGGGAAATAGAAAGAAGTTCTTTGAAATTCTTTGGTTGGAAGCTTTAATCAATTAGTTGATTTTCTTTTTATAGTGCTAAGCTATTTAGTTTTACATCTATCCATTGTTTATGCACACACACAAAAGCATGTGCCACGTGTGCGGATTTGTATGACAACTTGTATAGAATCAGCTTTCTTCTTTCACACTGAGTACCAGTGATTGAACTGAGGTCTTCAGGATTGACAACAAGTGTGTGCCCTTAACCACTAAGCCATCTTATTATATTATTATAATATTATTATATTATTATAATGGTATCACTATGTAGACTATGCCTGATGGTTCACAATAACTCCATATCCACAGAATTCAGCATTCTTTTCTGAATTCTGTGGACATCTGCTCTGATGAGCTTATAGATCCACATGGGCATACACACACACATACACACACACACACACACACACACACACACACACACACACAGAGAGAGAGAGAGAGAGAGAGAGAGAGAGAAGGAGAGAGACATAGAGAGACAGAGAGAGAGACAGAGAGACAGAGAGAGAGACAGAGAGAGACAGAAAAAGAGAGTGAGGAGGAAGGGAGACAAAGGGGGAGGGGGAAGGATAAGGAGAGGGAGAGGGAAAGGGAGAGGGAGAGAGACTGAGACAGACTGACAAAGAAACATAAGTTAACAGAATGAATCTTCATTTTCAAAGTTACATTTTGAAATTTTGTCACCCATTAGTGAGTTTCCATAAACTTTTCTTTAGAGTTAGCACTTTACCTCCTAAGTTTACTTACACTTCTGCAACCCTCCCTGCTTAAGCCAGCCCATGCCACACTGTTTACTTATCTGCTTAAATCTGACTATATTCGGGTACCCTCTTCCTTTAACATATTGCTCCCCCAGGACTGCTCTCTATCTTAAATTTCACTTGTTCTCCAAGTAATCTTTATAAACCACAAGCGTTTAAAGTTAGCTTCTGCATATGCAAGAGAGCATGCCTCGGTCTGTATAATTTTTTCCAGTTTCATCAATTGACCTGCAAATTTCAATGTTTTGATTTGTATTTTTCAGCAACTCTCTTTTGTGTATATATACCTCATTTTTTATCCATCCATCTGGTGGTGTGCATATGTATTCTATTTTTCAGTTTTTAAGGATAGAGTGACAATGAACATGGGTTTAAAAGTGTCTTCATAAAAGAATAAAAAATCTTTTGGTTATATGGACATGAGTGAGACAGCTAGACCGCATGGCAATTCTACCTTATCTTACATGAGTATGATTTTTTTTGAGGGAAAGAAATTTAACATGCAGTTTTTCAAGAATACAGTTAATTTCTTTAAACTATAGTCAGTACACTGTATAATAAATTTCTAAACTGACTCCTCTCTCAAAACGATAGTCTCTTCAGCACTGTTGGAAGAAATGGCTATCCACTTGTAGAAGAACAGAGATGTACCTTTACATCATACAATATGCTGAGTTTCTTCAATGGGTGCAAGTCTTAAACCTAATCATGGAACAATGCAACTACTATAAAAAGTTAGAGGGAATGTTTGAGGACACATGAATAGGCATAGATTTATTTTATATTGTTTGTTAATTCCACAGAAGCACAGATACAAAACTAAAAAATTAAACAAGCAGAATTACATTGAAGTAAAAAGTATTAGCATTTCAAAGTAAGCAAACAGTTAATTAGATTAGCTATAGAATGAGCAAACAATTTGTAAAGCATAATTCAAAATGTATTAGGAATGCAAAAAGTTTAAAAAATTTAAAAGACTGAATTAAATATCTATTGAGTGACAAGTATACATAATTAATACTGTGATTTAGTTTGGACATAGTCACATTTTATACAGAAGAAAATGAACTTTTTAATAAATAATCCTGAACTTATATTGTCACAAATTATCAATAATAAGGAATATAAAATATATATTTAATAGGTATAGAAGTATAATTTATATTTACTTTCATTAAATAGAAATACTAAGGCTAGCATAATAGTCCAATGGTAAATTCCTTCTTACACAAGTATGAGGAACTGCTTTAAAATCCACAACACATATGCACACCCTTAGCATGGCAATTTGTGCCTGTATTCCAATACTGGGGAGGAAAAAATAGGGAGGTATTGGGCCTTCTGGATCCAGCCTGGAAAATTAGGTTAAGTAAGAGAGTGCTTCAAAAATATGGTGAAAGATATTAGAGACAAACACTTGTGTTGATTTTTGTCCCCCATAGGAACATGCACATACATATGCAAACACGTAAGTGTGCACATACCTACAAGACAAATATATACTCCAAATTGTCTATGAAAAAATAAGAATGAAAATTAGCATCTTTAAAAGTACAATGAATATAGATAGAGTATCTGAGTTCTATTCTTATCTCAGTGAATGGTTTTCATTACCCACCATTGTTTGCTGGCTTTTATGGCTTCTTTGCTTTTTAGAGTGGGAATAATATTTTCTACACATCTACAAAGTGCACTATTATTTAGAATTCTTATAAGAGATCACTACTATTGAGAGTCAGATGTGCTTAATTTTTCAGAAATCTTATTATCTTTCACTGTGATCTGTGTCCCTTTTTTACTTGATCCCACTGTTGTTTAGCAGGACAACTGCTATGTCTTTAAGACTGGCTGTTGAACCTTCTAAGTACTGAATTTGCTTTTTCCTCCTCACACAATAATGTGCTGCCTTAATTATTTTCACTTTGGATCCCCACTTTTTATTCCAACTGTATAAAGAGACAAGCTTTATATAAATCATGTTGTGCAATAATTGCTCCAGGAGCTGAATTAGGAATCTTGTAGCTTCTATATTTCTTCTTCATGTCTACCACATAACTTACATAAAGTAGTGCCCTGTTCAGTGTTTATGTTCTAGGATGATACTGGTAGAGCATTTTCTTCAATTTAAATAAAACTTACTTCATTTTCTGGTCTGGAATTTTTCCTAACAGATTTCAGCCTCTTAATCCCAAACTATTCCTCATCCTCACCTGTTCTTCTATAAATAATATCTGAAGTTTTCTATGCCAAAGATCATAAAATCCTATCCTCTCACAAAGTCAGTATACTCACAAGGCTTTCCCCATGGATTTGAGCTTCAGAGTTTGACTCAAGACTATCAGAGTTGTAACAAATATTACACAGAGTGTATGAGAGAAGGTTGGAACATAAGAGTTTCTGTACCCTTACCAACACTGATTTTGAGAGATGCATACAAAAATGTATAGTTTTCTATCACTATGAAAGAGTTTATTGGGGCTTTACTTACGGTATAAGAGGTTTAGTCCATGGTCATAATTGTGGGGAGCATGGCAATAGGGAAGTAGGCAGGGAGGCAGGCTGGTAGGCATGACTCTAGAAAAGTAGCTGATTGCTTACATTTTGAAACAATAACCATGATGCATAGTGAGAGATAGCTAACTGGGAATGGCATGGGATTTTGAAATCTCCAAGCTGACACCAATGACATATCTCTACAGCATGACCATATCTTCTAAAACATCCCAAACAATTCCACCAACTGGAAAAAAAATACACATGCTAATTATTTAAGGGATTTTTAAGTAACTATAAACAAATCTAATTAAGATAAAAACATTTATACTAAATCATAGTTTTCTTTTTCATAGTCTGCAGAAAAATATTCTGGTACCAGAAAAATAACTTATTTTGCTAGATATATTACTTTTATCTTCCTGATTATAATAGAATGTACTTTTTGAGTACATCAAGAGACCTTATATACTATTGAATTGAAATATTAGAAAGCATGAACTTTCGTCTTTTCCAACTTGACAGAAAACTAGCTATCCTGAAAGAAGTAATCTCAATTAAAGTACTGCCCCAGACTAGCGTGTAGGCAAGACTGTGGGGTTATTTTCTAATTAATCAATGATGTGAGAGTGTCCTGAACACTGTGCCCCTGTCCAGGTAGTTCTGGGTTGAATAAGAAAGCAAGCAGAGTACGTCATGTAGAGCAAGTCAATAAACAATGTTCCTCTAGTTTTTCTGTTTCCTACCTGTTGCCCTAGTCATGTTCCTTGCCTGGCTTTCTTTAATGATGAACTATGACTGGAAACAATAAGGTAAATAAAACCTTTCTTACATAAATGTCTTTTGTTCATGATGATTACATAGCAGCAGCAGGAAGCCAACTAAGAAACATGTAATAAAGATAATAATTTGCATATTTAATGTTTCATAATATTTTTACTTGGCTCACCTTCTGCAATCACTGCCTTCAACCATTCAATATTTGTAAGATGTATTCTCAATTGAAATTTTCATTCTCTAATTTATCCCTTAAACTAATCCAATTCACAAGTCAGATTAGAAACAGCTCAATTTTCTTGGAGTCTGCCTTTAGAATTTCTACCTCATTATCATATCTCCTTTACATTCTGTCACTACAATTTTCTCAAAGTCTAACTTTGTCATTTTCATATTTCTTGATTCATGCATGCCTGCATGCCATCACAAAAAGCTGATGAGTGGAATAAATATTTTCTAATATGTATACTAAGTATACGTATATACATGTATGTATGTGCGTATATAAATAATTTCCCCTGTATTATAATTTAATAGAGAGTTGTTCAGTTTCTGTAAGTTTGCAAACTTTCTGCTGTTTTTGATTATACTACTATTCAGGCTTATCCTGTGGTAGTCAGATAGAAAGCAACGTATTATTTCAAATTTTTATCATCTGTTGAGACTCAGTTTGTGTTTAAGTGTGTGCAGTCAGTTTTGAAGAATGTTGCATGAGGTGCTAAGAGTAAAGTGTTTTCCTCTGTGTTTGGGTGAAATAGTTTGTAAATCTTTGTTAGTTATATTTGGTTTATGACTTTAGTTAGAGATAGAATTTCTCTGTTTAGATTTGTCTCGATGACCTGTCTATTGGTGGGATATTAAGTCTCCCACTATCAGTTTGCATGAATCAATATATGATTTAAGCTATAGTCATGTTTACTTTACAAATTTGTGTTCCACTTTTCTTGTAGGTTAAAAAGAATAATGTGTTCTTGGTGGATTTTTCCTTTGAGGAGTTAGCTAGTCAGTCTTATGTCAATTTAACACACAAACTAGAGTTACATGAAAGGCAGGAATCTTAATTGAGAAGACATTTTTATAAGATTCATCTGTAAGGCGTTTTCCTGATTAGTGACGGGTGAGGAAGAATGTGTGTAGTCCCATCCCTCAACTTGGTGAGCCTGGGTATCATGAGAAATCACGATGAGCGCCGGGCAGTGGTGGTGCACGCCTTTATTCCCAGCACTTGGGAGGCAGAGGCAAGTGGATTTCTGAGTTCGAGGCCAGCCTGGTCTACCGAGTGGGTTCCAGGACAGCCAGGGCTACACAGAGAAACCCTGTCTCGAAAAAAAAAAGAAGAAGGAGAAGGAGGAGGAGGAGGAGGAGGAGGAAGAGGAGGAGGAAGAGGAAGAGGAAGAGGAGGAGGAGGAGGAAGAGGAGGAGGAGGAAGAGGAGGAGGAGGAGGAAGAGGAGGAGGAGGAGGGGGAGGAAGAGAAGGAGGAGGAGAAGGAGAAGGAGAAGGAGAAAGAAATCACGATGAGCAAGCGATGATGAACAAGCCAGTAATTAGCACCCCTGTGTTAATTCTCCAAGTTTCTGCCATGTTTAAGTTTCTGTCCCAACTTTCTTCAATGACAAATAGCAATTTATTGCAAGGGCTTTGTTCACAAGGCAATCCTGGCACACATGAAATGTCCTGCATTACTGGGTACTAAAAACAGTTCACAATAATGTCTAAAATTGCCAAGGTGTTGAGTGGACAGAATTAGCAAGACCCAGGCTTACTCCATGACAGGCTGCAAATTGACAGTTTGGGAGACTGGGCATAAATTTATGTTTCCCAGAATTGGAAATGTCCAAAACAAGTCAATTCCAGGAAAAACTGCCCCTCATGGGCAGCCAATCGGGATGTTACTCCACAACCTAGCCTGAGTCAACCTCACAGGCAGCTAATCAGGAGCTATAGAAGTTGACCAACTACCTAGTTGGAGCCAAGTATAGTTAATCAGCAAAAGGGCCCCAAATCCCCAAGAACCTTAACCAATCACAAAGGTACCAATAGAGCCAACAAATCAAGGGAAAGAAAGGTACAAGTCACCCACTCCTACCCTAAAAAGCTTTAAATTGCCCCTACAAAGTCCACATCTCTGTCTTCCATCCTGAAGTACGGTAGAGCCCTGCATGCAGATTCTCTATAAGCAGTCTTTGCTGTTGCATATTATTTTAATCTAGGTTATCATTCTTCACAAATAACGGATCCTTAGAGTGTGATATTTTCTTCAGGAAGCATACAGATTATATTAGAAGCATTAGTATGACGAACTTGTTTTACCTAAAAAAACATCTTTTGTGTAAAAATCAACAAATACACTTCTGTGGCTGTTGGAGGTTCAGTTCATTGAGGCTGAACTTCCCTGCTTTGTCACAGACTGATTACATTCTGGGGTGGCCCTCTTTTTTACATAGACTTTCTTACCTCAGAATGCTGACAGAAAGGGAAGCAAAAGAGTCCACCAGATTCTGATTAGTTTCATAGGAATGAACACTTGGAAAAGGGACAACAGTTAGTCTACAACAGAGCCACAGAGAAGAGGAGTGGATATGGACTGAAGGAGGGGTCTGATTCTTGCCTACATGCTTGTCCAGCCTACTTGCTTCTCTGGCAGCTGTGACTGTTAGGCTCCCAAGGAATGCCTTTTAGAGTTGGAATGTGGGATAACAGTATTGGAGGTAAAGACTCATCTGTATGATCCACTGAAGATGGGGAAATAAGATAGAGAAGCTGTATAACATGGTCTGCTACAGAGTTGGATGTGAGAGTGGGGTTAGATTTAGAGACAAGGTAGAAAGCTCAAGATCAAGAGTTAGACTACCTGATTCCGTGCCTGGAGTGGCCTTTGTCTTCCCACGGAATTCCTACTGGGGTTGGAGGCTCTAAAATCATGAGTCAGGGAGAGGAAGTTTGGTGGGGAAGATCTTTGTGATCCAGATGAGTTAAAGGCTGGAATAACAGGATGACTAGAGAGGGAGTTTGGAGGAGAAAGTCCATCTGCCTGATTCACTGACGATGTCGTCTGAGAGAATGGAGGACGTAACAAATGGTCAGCATTGGAGCTGTGGATGAGACTGAAAGAATGAATTTGCAAGCGAGGATGAAGGGGTAAAGGTTTGGAGTTCATGCACCCATTCCTTGACCTAAGTGATAATTATTGTTTCTTAATCGAGTGTTTCCACACTTTTGCCTTGGTGTGTAGTTTTTCTCTACTAGCTTGTGCACTTTTGTATAGATAAAGATACATTTTACCACTTTTGAATTCTATACGCCATGCGTATCATTGGTGATCAACATGAACTGATTGGCTTCAGTTTTATTACGGAAATAATATAAAACATTTCTTAAAATTGAGTTGTATTATCGACTATTTTATTAAGCAGTTTTTATTTCATAGAAGTAGCTTCATCAGAATAATTTGTATAGCATTACTCCTGTGAGTTTATAAAGAACAATAGTCATTTAGATGATACGTAACTTTTTATACTAGTTTTCAAACACTTCTTAATACTATAGTGATGTTTCTCGTTTCCTAGAAAGGTCACAGATTTTTTTTATTACTTTTTTCATTTTTAATAGGTTTTAGTAATAGATGGTACAATTCAATACAGGGTTTACTTGGAAGGTACAATAACAATTACTTTGCTATTAAAGAGATTTGGTATTCTTCCTAGGTTGTTGTTTTAGACAGTAACTAATAATATAGAAAATAACTGTTATACCACATTTACATATTTATTAGTTGTTAATTCAATAATTACCCATTGATTACTTTGTTTAGAAAATTTATTTGGATTTAAGAACATATTAGGTAAGGAATAGAATCAATCTCAGTACACTGTCATTTTGGTGGAAAAGATAATAGATACCTATAAATTAATATAATATAATATATTATAATACCTATAAATTAATAAGATATTTCAAGTTGCAACAAATAATTAAATAATAGAAACTAATGTTTTTATCCTATTGTTATTGGACAAAGAAGGACCCTGAGCTAAGTTATGATTGCCAAGGTTGTATGTCCTATGTTTTATAGGAACCATTTTAGTTCCAGGAAAAAAAATATCCTCAAGGACCAATTACATTGCAGCTGAAGTATGAACCACTGGGAGCAAGTGATGTAGGTACAAGATAAAAGCAGGCATGGGAAAATGTAGAGGGCTGTAGAGAAGGATGCAGTATACTTCAATGAATATAAGTTCCCACACCATACACTCAAACGTCTAAAAATAGCCAGTAATATTAATATTACTATTTCATAGAAAAGCAATTCGAAATTTAAATAATTTATATAACTTGACCAAAAATCCTGTTTTGAAATGGAGTATTTTGTTTACAGTTTCAATAGTTATTCCATTACAGAAGTTTACCTTAATGCTGTTTCACTGTTCACTGGTCCCCTGCACAGTTTTTTTTAAGGAGTATTACATTCATCTATCACGTATAATTTATCCTAAAAATATCTCCTCTCCAGGTAAATGGTTTTCCTTAATTTAGAGAGTTCCCCTTGACAGTATTTTATTACTAAATATTATAATCAACAAATAATAATTTTTTTGGAATTTTCTAAACTTTATTAAACTATAATTAATACATTTAAATGTCTATAATTAATTTGCACATCTTAATGTGGTTGGGCATATATACATATCCACACTATGTCATGAAAGCAGTGCCTCTAAGCATATATATTACACATCTCAAATGTCCTTCTACTATTCTTTTGTGTTTTAACTAAGTTAACACCTGTGTTGGAGACACTTTATATTTTCCTTTAGATTAGCTCTTTTTGTTGTGTCAAACTGGAATAATCTATTTAAAATTTTTTCATTTAATGGAATAAAATTATTAGTTTCTTCAAAAGTTAAAGAAAATCATGTATTTAATCAAACTAAAATGAAATATAAATATGAGCAGCTCCCATAATGAATTTACAACATCCCAAAATGAATAAACCATCCAGAAACCATAGATGAAGACATGAATTTTATTCTAAATAGAAAGTAGGTTTTAAACAGATGGAATCTTTAATGAGTAGGATGATAAAATCTAATCAAGTTTTGCTAAACAAGATTGAATGGTTAAAAAATCAGACTTGATTGTATATTGCTAGACTCTAGGGTCGGCAAATTCTAGAGAAGATTTGATTGAATTTATGGAAATACGAATTCCGAAGTTACTGGGGACTGGATGTGGGGTGATGTAATTAGAGTAAAAGGGCATTTTAGATGCCATGCAAAGCTCCAGAAATCACAGAATACAAGCTGCTCCAATATTTAAAACTGCTGAAACAAACAATGTATAGGCATTTTCACAGAAGGAAGATAAAGCTCTTCTTAAAACAACCATTGTTTCTGCCAATCTTATGAGAGCAGGTACATGAGAGATAAATCTTCCACTTAATGGTGCTTTGCAGAAAAGAACTGTGATAAACAAAGCCTGCAGATAAACTCTTACCTGAGAGATTCAGAGGTTGTTTTCCTGGCTCTTGCTGAGCTCTGTGTTAATAAGATTTAACAGCAGCATATCATCCTGTGACCATCGCAACAGTGTACTTGAGCTTCTGTGTAAAATACTCACAAATATCTCATGTAGCACGGGTCTTGGGTGCAAGAACTTAATATTTTTTGGTGTTTTTGATTCATTTGTTTTACATTATATAGAGAAACATGTATAAATAGATGCATACATAAAAAAATGTGTATACTTATTTATTATATATGTATGTGCACATCAATCATGAATATGTATACATGTACAGTTACACAGTGTGTGTGTGTGTTTATTCTCACACTAAGCTTCAGGTCTCATATTCAAATTTAGGACACACACAATGTGTGGTGTGTGTGTATTT
>JANHMN010000012.1:53268829-53389122 GCA_030674055.1 Rhabdomys pumilio
TGTGTTTATACCCAAGAGTAAGATAGTTGATTCCCACTGTGTGTATACAAATTTCTTCTTTCACCAAATCCTCGCCAACAAGAGCTGCCACTTATATTGCTCTTAGCCACTCTGTGAGTAGTATCAAAGTAGTTTTGGTTTCCTTTCCCTTATGATACTGAACATTCTTGAAATGTTTCTCAGCTAACTGAGTTTGCTCTTCTGAGAATTCTCTGTTTAGATCTGAACCTATTTACTTATTAGATTATTGATTCCTTGCTATCTAGCTCTTTGAATTATTTGTGTATTTTGAATATTATCCTCTATCATGTGTGTAGTTGGCAAAATTTATTTCCTACTCTGTAGATTGCTACTTTTTCTGGATGATAGTATTCTTTGATGTGCAGAGCTTTTCTATTTTATCTAGTCCTATTTTTGATTGTTGATCTTAGTGTCTGAGCGAAGAGTGTTCTGTTTATAAAGTCTTTTCCTATATCAATGAGTGCAAGGGTATTCCTTATTTACTCTTTTATCAGGTTCAGTGTATCTTGTTTTATGATGAAATATCTAGTTCATTTGTAATTGACTTTTCTGCATGGAGAAATTATGTTGATTGTTCTACATGCAGACATCCTGTTTGACCAGCATCATTTCATAAAATTAATCTCTCTCTCTCTCTCTCTCTCTCTCTCTCTCTCTCTCTCTCTCTCATTTCAGTTGTGTGTGTGTGTGTGTGGTGTGTTTCTGGCTTCTTCAAAACCAGATGTTCTTGGTCTTCAATTTGATTTTATTGATCCACTAGTCTAATTTAGTGTCAATACTATGCTGCTTTTATTACTATAACTTTATAATGCAACATGAACTCAATAGGCAATTGTGATTACTCCAGGAGTTCTTTTATCATTCAGGAGGATGCATCAAATGGTCTGCAATGGAGCTTTTGATGAAACTGGGGGATTAGACTGAAGAAGAAAAGAAAGAAGAGAAGATCTGTGGTTTTCCTACTTGTTTCACTGATTGGAGTATCACTTAGATCCATTGAGAGTTGATTATATTTATTCAAATAATTTTAAAGTTATTTCCCTCTTTCATCACTTAATTCACATTTCACAATGAAAATAAATATTATTTCTGAAATTTTTTGTGGTAATTTGAGGAAGCGGAGACCTGAGTGGGAGTGAGGAGGGGGAGGATACAGAGGAACAGGATCAGGTATGGGGCAGGGAGGAGAACAGCCCAGAGAGCCAGGAGAGTAAGTGGACATAAGCAGCCTCAGTGTGCAGAAGGTAGTGGGACCCTTAGAAAGTACCTGAGGCCTGGGAGTTGAGAGATTCTCAGGACACAATGGGGGTGACCTTAGCCAAAATGACTAACAGTGGGGAGAGGGAACTCAAAGAGCCCACCTTCAGTAGATAGGCTAAGGCAACAAGGCCTGATATTATTACTGATGCTATGATCTGTTTACAGACAGGAGACTAGCATAGCTGTTCTTTGAGAGACCCTGCCTAGTGCTGACTGAGATAGAGTCAGATACTTTCACTCAACCTTTGGACTGAAGTTCAGACCCCTATAATTGAATTAGGGTAAGAATTGAAGAAGCTGAATGAGAGGGTGACTCCATGGAAAGAACAGCAATTTCAACTAATCTGGACCCATGGGAGCTCCCAGAGACTGAGTCACCATCCAGCCAGCATATGCGGGCCAGTCTGAGGCCCCTGCACATATGTAGCAGAGGACTACCTGGTCTTACCTCAGTGGGAGAAGATGTGCCTTATCCTGGATAAACTTGAAGCCCCAGAGAAGGGGGCTACCTGGTGGTGGGAAGCACCCTCTTGGAGGCAAGGGGGATGAGGAACTGGGGGGGGGGACCTAGAGCGGACTAATGGCTAGATAGTTAATAAAAAATTAATAAATATATAACTTAGAATTTACTAACTTTGTTAAGGGTGAATTTACTCCATTATGAATTTCTTTTATTTGTGCCTTCACCTACCTTGTATTCAATTATAGTTTGAATATAGTTTTCTAAGTTTCTCATTTGCATTTATTTTTCTTACATAAATTTCTTTGTTGTTATTTATTTTGTTTTGTTTGTTTAAAATCTTTTTGAACTATAATGCTAAAACATAATTCATTAGAGTTTTTCTTTCAGCTTTTTGATATTTACCTATTTAAATAATTTCCTGGGCATAGGACAAAAAGCATTGCTATTGATTTTGTCTATATTTCAAACATTTTGCTTAGAAACTTGAAAAGAGTTTTCCTAACACATCTACTCCTCTGTCATCTTCATGGAAATCTTATATTTTAAATATTTTTTCTATGTCATTATTATGTGCTAATTAGAATGGATTCAGGCTACAACTTCATAATAAATAGCTACCCATTTGTGGACTGGAAAAATTTTCATTTAGTAACAGTTTCATTAACATTTATCATGCGGCAGTCACCTTTGGAACATAAAATTGTGTTTACAGAGGCAATAAAATCTTGATTACTGGTAGATACAATTTAGTACTTTGCCAAATAATAAAAGTAATATTTGAGGTATGACTTGAGCTCAACCGTAAGTATTTCAAGGGAAGAAACCTTGAAAACACAGTATGAGAGGTTAGATGCTCAGGCTTACAGATAAAACTATTGGCCAGTTTAAACTACAGCAAAATTGGCAGGATAGCTAGTCCACAGAAATACTATGGTTGAAGCATCAATCATCTGGAACTTGCTGAATATGAATAAAAACACCATTGTTTATTCACCTTGCTTCTTCTCATTTCATTTGATGAGTAGAACAAAGAATAATGCCAGATATCAGACCGACTCCAGAACACACTGCCTCTAGCACTGCTTTGAATAATAATTTGAGTACTTGAAAAACTAACTCCATTCTTCATCTTTTTAAAATATAATTTTACTTTTGTTTATTTAGTCTCCTTTCATACAATACATCCCAACTGCATCCTCTGGCACCCACACATCTCCCTCAGATCTACTGCTCCTCTGTTTCTCTTCAGAAACAGAAAGACTGCAAATGATATCAACCAAATTCCACATAACAAGATACAAAAAGATTAGGCATATACCCTTATATCATGACTGCATGAAGCAACTCAGTAGGTAAAAATAGGTCCCATGAGCAGACAAAAAAGACAGAGAGAGCTACACTCCCATCATTAGAAATACAACAAAACCTATAACATATATGAAGAGGGCTTAGTATAAATCAATGAAGACTCCATCATGGTCACATTGGTCTGTGTGAGCTACTATGAGCCCTGCTTACTTCTGTGTGCCCTGTTCTCCTGCTTTCCTTGATTTCTTTGGCCCCTACAATCCTTGTCCTTTTCTGCAGAGTTCACTAAGCTCAACCTAATGTTTGGCTGTGGGTCCCTGTATCTGTTCCCATCAGCATCTGGAAGAAGCTTCTCTGATGACTATTAGACTAGTCACTGATTCTATGAGAATAGTAGAATATAATTAGCAAGTATCCATTGAATTTTGTTTTCTTTTGTTTGTCAGTCATATTTGTTTTTACTCTAGGTTCCTGAGGCATCTAGCAGCTTCTGGATCCTGGCTATCTAGGCAGTCTCAGGCATGGATTCCTTCTCCTGATGTGGTCCTAGGTTAGACCAGTCATTGCTTGACCACTACCACAAGCTCTGACCAACCAATACTCCAGTGCATCTTGGGTGAGAGATTTTGTGGAGTTGGTGTCCTACTCCCCCCACTGGGAAACAAGCCTGGTTATAGAAGATGGCTGGTTTAAGCTCCATGACGTCCATTATTAGGAGTCCTCTCTAGGGTCTACCTCATAGGTTGCAGGAAGTTTCTCCTACACTTGGTCTCCATACCAATACTTAAATGCCCAACTATTTCAGTCATCTCTCTCAGTGCATTCTCACACTTTCTCTCCCTCCTGTATCTGATCCTTCTTGCTCCCATAGCCAATCAACCCCAAAAATTCTGTTCTATTTTCCCTTCTCAGAGAGATCCATGCGTTCCCTGAGACCTCTCCTTTTTATTTAACTTCTCTGAGTCTTTAGATTGAGGCTTGATTATTGTTTACTTAATAGTTAATATCCGCTTATAAGTGTGTACACATCATACTTGGATTTTGGAGTCTGGGTTTCCTCCTCAGGATTATGGATTTTGTTTTCCATTTCCCCCATCCATTTCCCTCAAATTTTATGATGCCATTTTTTCTAACAATTGAGTAATATCCCATTGTGTAAGTATACCTCATTTTCTTTATGTATTTTTTTTTTTTTGGTTGAGGGACATCTAGATGGTTTTTCGTTTCTGATTATTAGAAATAAAGACGCTATGAACATAATTAATCGACTGTCCTTTTGGTAAAATGGGGTGTCTTTTTGCTAAATCTTCAAGAGTGTTATAGCTGGAAAATGAGGTAGATCAATTTATTTTTCTGATCGACTACCACATTGATTTCCATAGTGGCTGCAGGAGTTTGTACTCCCACCATCGATGGAGAAGTGTTCCACTGGCTACACATTTTCACCAACACGAACTGTCATTTGAGTTGTTGATCTTAGCCACTTTAAAATGTATTAAATTGAATCTCAATGTAATTTTTAGTTCCATTTTCCAGATGGCTAAGGATCTAACTCCAATTTTACCCCAGATAAAACATAGAAATTATTCACCCAGCTGACATTTCCAGGATATGTTGTATTACTGATCTCTCCTTTTACTGTTCTGCCAAATTTCTGTGCTATCTAATTTCCTTTTAGTCGTT
The DNA here is from genome assembly GCA_030674055.1 of Rhabdomys pumilio. Classification (NCBI taxonomy): domain Eukaryota; kingdom Metazoa; phylum Chordata; class Mammalia; order Rodentia; family Muridae; genus Rhabdomys; species Rhabdomys pumilio. The sequence goes on from JANHMN010000012.1 coordinate 53,273,565, forward strand.
TCACTATCCCTAAATGACTACCTGAAATATTATAGAAGTGGCAATATTAGAATCTTGTCTACTACTTAAGATTTCTCAATTTCCAAATTTAATCAAACAATGAAAATGCTATTATCAGAGCACAAACTGTCTTACTGTAAGCCTTATCACATAGTGACTCAATATCACGTACCCTAGCATTCTGATATTTGCAGTCACAGTCTTCAGCCATTAATAAATTTAATTTTCCATAGTTGAACATGCCTATCAAGAGTATAAGCCTATCAAATTTACAATTAGTTTTTTATATTGACTTAAATTAGTTCTAGTAATTTGAATTGCAATTTAGCATATGCTGATTTTATAATCTGTGAAATAGAGATAATATTAAACATCTTTGCTTAGGCTTTGACAATAACCTTAAACACTTCTCATTCCATATTGTACGTCCTTTAGTCTAAAGAGTTTGTATGTCCCAATAGACACTTTCTTCAATAAATCAAAATTAAGCTTTCAGACGGGTCTTCATGCTCCTGCAATTCTTTTACATTATATCTTTCTCCTTCTTATCAACAGCTGTGTACTGTTCCAGACAGAATTCAAATATTCACTCCTCTGTCACCTTTGCTTTCAATTTTCTAGAGAGTTGACTTTACTCTATCATTTCTACATTTTGTGCATTCCTAATATTGTAGGTTCTTTGTGTCTATAAGGCTATAAGATAGTTGAACAGTATAATGAGCATTCAGGATTGTATTACCTCAAAATTATTCAACAGGAAAAGTGTGTAAAATGCTGCCTATAAAAATAGGTATAGATAGGATATTGCATAATATACTATATATGTATATTCAAAACCATATGATAAATGTCATGTGTACAATAACTAACAAGAGTGAAACAATTAGGCAATATGTTTAAGATGTCACCCCTGTCTCCTTCCACCACCTCATCATTGTAATGCCAAGGAAATACCATTTATCACCAACTCTCAGGTCCTCGGTCTTTTACATCTCTCATGATCATTCCTATATCATAGCAGTTTGCTAAAATTAAATTAGTACTTTCATAGCATTTGGTTACTTAAAAAGTTAGGCATTGTTCTCCCTTCTCTTTATGTAAAACCAGTAATCTTTGCACATGACAGATGCCACAGTCATCTACTAGGGCAAAGAGCACAATTGTTGTGACATAGAAGAGAAGGCACAGATTACTAAATGATACATGGAAACCTAAAATGACACTGTCTACAAGTTAATTGCACAAAATTTTTAGCAAAAGACAATCTGAAAGTTCTAGGGATTTTTTTTTTCTTAGAAATACAAAACTAGCAAATAAAGATTGAACTTAAGTTGATCTTGTTTCTTTTAGTTATTTTTCCAGTTTTATCGCTGTATTTTCCTTTCTTTTCATTTTTTCTATGTATTAATTTTTACTGTCTCTATCTATATATATGTTTGTGTGTGTGTTAGTGTGTGTGTGTATGTATTTATTTATTTGTTCATTCATTCCAGTAATCAAATTTAAGACGATCTTTCCTGTATAATAGAGAAGTTGCCTAACATTGCACCCTCAAGCCTGTACTCACATGTGCACAATTTATGTATATGTATTATTACTTATCATTGCATCTAAGTTTGCATCTAAGTACGTGGGAAAATATGAATTTTATTGTCTTTTAATGACATCTATGTTTGTTGTTTGAGATTTACTGTGCCACTCCAATGCCCCTAAACCCAACTCTCTTATTTTTTTACAATATATTCAATATATTCAATAGCTCTTCAAAGAAAATCTTACCTGACATTACTTCTAAATAGTTGATATACCCAGACATCAATTGCATTATTCAGAAGAGTCATAAATACTTGAAGTGTAAATTAATCATTTATTTATTGATGGTCCATATGCTGTATTCATCTGCAAAATTTAGAGTGATTTTTTCTAAATAGTAATTTGATATAATTTAATAAACAAGTGAAATTGAAAGCTCCTAGAGGTAGTAAGTAAAGAAATGAATTTATTAATGATAATGAGAGTCTTTGATGTTGACGAGAAATGATCTAGATGAAAAACATAATTGAGAATGTAACCAAAGATTGGTTCATTTTACCTTTATAGTCTAAATTAAAATTTAATAATTTGAACACTAATGTAAGTTGATGAGAATTTTATAGAAGAAAAATCTGTATGGGTAGACTGTCAAATCAAACACAATGAACTGATTAAATATAAGAAAATGGCCAAAACAAATATATATATATATATATATATATATATATATATATATATATTACATATTGAAGTAAAGAACATTTTGCATAGCCAAAGATTTTCATCAAAGTTAATGGAATAAAAATGACATTAACTTTTATTCTCTGAGAAGTCCCTGGAAATAAATACATATGTAAAATCAGAATGCCTTTCAAAAGTAGTACAAAGAATCATTCAGTCAAAAGAAAGTCTTTGTCAACAGATATGCAGTCCTCTGTTTTTTACCTGTAGTATGTGAAATACAGAAGCTGACATCTGCAGTAAGACAAGCTACAGACAACAGATATTTTAGGAAGAAAACAGCTATGAGGAGGTATAAGCTACACAAATACACCAAAAGCATTTCGACGATGCATTGTACCAACACAGTGAGAGCTGAAGTGTTATGCACAGATATTATCTACCTTCCTTGCTGAAGTAACTAGCTATGAACAAATTGTGGGTAGAGTGGCTAAGAACTCCGAAAGTTCCTCCAGGCAGGAAGTCAGTCATGGTGGCTGTGGCTACAGTGACTCATTAAAGGCTTTCTCCGTGGTTTCTCATGGCCCCAATGGCATGAGAAAATCCCTGGGTTTCCAAAAGGCTTTATTGGCATGATGGGTGATGCTTGAATCTCAATGTGCACCCCCTTGAAAGTCAGGGCAGACCTGAGTTAAATAGGCAGGGAGAGACAGGGGAGGTGCTAGGGAAGAACACTTAACTGGCTCCACTTTCTGGCCTTCAGGCATCTCATTAGTATGTAAAACTCTCTAGGGCCTGAGGCCCTGTAGTCATGCCCTCTACCTGTGCTCTTTGGGAGTGCTACATTGCCCTGAACATGACTGAACAGTGCAGGTCAATGGAGTTCCACACCACGTGTTAGAAAGCTGGATTCTGGGAACGCAGAGGAATAGCTGCCCATCCCTTACAGGCAATGGATACCTGTTGGGTCTCAGGGCTTTCCAGCCAGCGCTTCGACCAAAACCAAGACCCCTTTCACAGCCCTACAACTAATGACACAAGTAAACTTAATTTTCTGTAGCATTTATATTATTTTATTTATTTTCTTCTATTTTTGTTTGTTTGTCTGTTTTTTAAAAGGTCTCACACAATAGCCTAGGATGGCTTAGAACTCTCTAAAGTACTCCTGTCTCATACTTTTAGATTCTATACTTGCAGATGTGAACCAGCATGGCTTCAGTACCTTTTAATCTATCTATTCACTATTGATATCTCTTTACATATAGATGCCCTCTAGTCAGATGTTAAATAAAATCCAGGTCTTCAGGTGCCCATATTGAATTGTCCTTGTCAGACTCCTCATTTTAATGTGAAATAATTACTGCATTCTCATTTTCTACTTACATTGCTTTAACTCAGCAATCCTGTCTTCAGTTCCCTCCAGATTCTCCTGACCTTCTCTGTAACAGGTGTCCTATAAAAAGTGGGTCTCAAGTTCTTGCATGAACTGAATCCCCCAGAGCCATTGTTAAAACATCTACCTCAGAGCATCCTGAAAAGGTCTGAATTATTGGGAGCATTTATAGCAGGTTCCCAGACAGTGTAGACACTGCTAGTCTAGGGACCAATTCTGAAAAACGTAACTTTAAAACATTTGCCTCATCATTCATGTTCAGCCATTAAAAGGTAACAGTACCACACTATAGACATAGTAAAAGTAGATAAATACAATTCATTTTAATGACAGCCTTTCTCAGGACACAGAGTATGTCCACCGAGTAATAGGTGTTTGATAATGTTTTATTGAATCAATATGAATGCAAATGGCAAAAATTTAATACTTTTATTTCCAGAGCAGTGATTACAAGTCCAAAAAGTAACTTGAGAGGAAGTGAATGTCAACTGTCTTGTGTCCATCTCACTCAAAGAAAACTACAACAGATTATAAATGACATTTTCGATGGTAGCATTAATACATTTCGTTTCCATAAAGAGCATCTTGGATGTTTAGAAGCACTTTGAGAGCTTGAACATACTGGAGTTAAAATAAACAACAGATCTCAAGTTCCTGCACAGTAGAGGGATGTCCAAGAGTGTATTCACACAACATGTGTCCCCAACTCATTGACTTCTGCCAGCAGGGAAGTTCTTCTCAGGTGGCCACCAACCAGAATGCTTTGCACTTACAGCCAACATTCAAACAACCCTGATGACCCTTCCCTGCTAGGGAAGGCTGTCATTTCTGGCTTAGAAAAGGCATTTTGTAGTATACACATTAAAGCAGAACAAAAATTCTTAAAGGCACAGCCAGCTAAAACTTATGCTCAGAACCAAATTAAAAATACGGTGAGCCAGTGGAAATTAAAAAAAAAATCATGACTGGAGAATACGTAAGAAAAAGCAGATAATAAAAAAACTACTCAAAAATAATTTGAGCTCTGATATAAGGTTGTATCCATTTTATTTAAACAGACATGAAAAAATAATAAATAAGGAAATAGATCAGTGAAACCAATATCAACCATTATAAAAGATTAGATCAATTTGGCCTAAATGGCTTCATTATTTTGATTGATTTGATTGATAAATATTTTATTGGCCGGGTGGTGGTGGCGCATGCCTTTAATCCCAGCACTTGGGAGGCAGAGGCAGGTGGATTTCTGAGTTCGAGGCCAGCCTGGTCTACAGAGTGAGTTCCAGGACAGTCAGGACTACACAGAGAAACCCTGTCTCAAAAAAGCAAAAGAAAAAAAATGTTATTGGGAAAGAGAAGCTGTGCATATTGACATGGTCCCATGAGATAACAAGGCATACTATATTGCGAAATGATCAAATATGTACTGATGAGGTGACAATGTGTGTAGAATGGAAAACACAGGGGTTTAAATTTACTATATAAAGAAAAACATTTTAATATTCTTTAAACTACTATATAACATTGAGTAAGAAGTCAAAGAAGGCAATATATGTTGCAGAAGAATTTGTGCTGTTACAATGTGCATTGAACTGATTTCAGTTCTCAGTTCTTGTTGTGAGCCACCACTGCCTGGCTTTTTTTTTTTGTTTGTTTGTTTTGGTTTTTCGATACAGGGTTTCTCTGTGTAGCCCTGGCTGTCCTGGAACTCACTCTGTAGACCAGGCTGGCCTCAAACTCAGAAATCCACCTGCCTTTCCCTCCCAAGTGCTGGGATTAAAGGAGTGTACCACCACTGCAAGGCCTGGTCTACAGAGTGAGTTCCAGGACAGCCAGGGCTACACAGAGAAACCCTGTCTCAAAAAAACAAAACAAAACAACAACAAACCAAAAACCAAAAAACAAACAAACAAACAAAAAAACCCCCAAAAAACAAAAACCAAACCAAACCAAACCAAACAAACAAAAACAAACAAAAAACCAGTGGTGGCTCGCAACATTTTTGGCACCTAATGTGGGGCGCCAAAAAATGTTGAGAACCACTCTGCCCCACATTGGGGCCTGGAGAGATGGCTCAATGGTTAAGAGCACTGATTGCTCTTTCAGAGGTCCTGAGTTCAATTCCCAGCAACCACATGGTGGCTTACAACCATCTGTAATGGGACCTGATGCCTTCTTCTGATGTGTCTGAAAACCATGACAGTGTACTCATATCCATAAAGTAAATAAATTATATATATAAATATATATATATATATAATATATAAATTATATATATAATATAAATAAAATATATATATGTGTGTGTATATACACACACACACACACACACACACACACATATATATATATATATATATATATATGGTGGCTGGCAACATTTTTGGCACCAAAAATGTTGAGAACCACTTTGCCCCATGCTTGGGGGCCAAAAATGTCACGGACCACTCTGTTAATGTTGAAACCAGCACTGCCTTTAGCCTTGGGGGCTAAATTGTCAGAGCCCGCACTGCCCCAAGTTGCTTCGGTCTGAGGGTCAGGGTTCAGCAAGAGAGAGAGTGAGGATGGACTTAAAAAATGGAGACCAGACAGAGTGTGATTCAATCCCATTTTTTCTTCAATCTCTCTTCGTAGTCCAAGTACCACGTCTTGAGTTCCTAGTCCCTAGTTCCTAGTCCCTAGTGCCTCCAAGTTCCAAGTTACTTCTTCCAAGTGCTAAGTGCCTAATGTCTAATGCCCAATAACTAACTCCAAGTTGTTCTGTACTTTTCTGTCTGCCTCTTGCCTTTTATATGTCTCACTTCTAAGCCATGCCTCTAAGTCACACCCTTAGGGCTCTAAATAACACCTTTAAGTCTCACACACCCAAGGGAAGAACCTGGGTATCTAAAACAAGATGCTATCAGAGTGTGCTCAGCTGTTGTAGGCTATTGTAATCAAGTCTCTTGCCGGGGTATATGGCTCAAGATGGCTGCAAGGATGATAACCGCCTTCTGTCAGCTTCCCACAAGTTCTAACCTTTGTGTTCTCACCAATCCTATGCCCATTTCACAAATACCAGCAGAAATTGAGACTTTATTTGCTTGAAATTTTAGTGAACATTCTAAATGGACATCTATCTTCATGGTATTTCACAATCAAATTCTTAATAATTATGTAACTAAAAGTCATAACATGATCCGGGGAGGTGATGAAGCTTCCCAACATCAGATAATATAAATAAACCTATCCACCAGGAAGCTTTATACTCTAGATGATTTTTTTAGCAACTATGTCCTGAAATATTCTCACCTTTAGACACATGAAAATTCATGGAACAGTGCCAAACTTAAAAGCAAAATCCTGAATAACAAAATCAATGTAGCATCTCACTAAGATTCAGAGGTGGGTCTTACTTATATATTATAAATATACAGTTGGATAATTTTTGATTAATTATCCTATTTTTTGGAGTAGCTTATGTTTCATTATATCTTTTAGTATTTTAATTTAATATTGCTTTAAAAATTTTTCCATTGATTCCAAAAATAATTTAAAAATTGTATTGAAACTGCTTTGGAACTCGGTCGCTGTCATTTGTGAAAGCAGCCTAAGTCATGTAAAACCATTTTTTCTCTCATACATTATTACCTGATTGCAATTTCCCATTCCTATTCTTTTACAAAACCCCAACTTCTTCCCCCCCTCATATCCACTCCTCCATTTCCCTTAAGAAAAGAGAAAGTCTTTTTAGGATATAAATGAAAGATCACACAAGAAGATGTAATTGTAATTAGGCTACGAACAAACCCTCATATGAAAGCTGGACAAGACAACTTAGTGCAAGTAGGGTCCCAAGATCAGTTAGAGTTGTTCTTCACTCCCACTGTTAGTAGTCCTACAAGAACACCAAGCTACATATCCATGGCATATATGCAGAGAATCTATCACATACCTATACAGGGTTTGTGTTACTTCAGTTTCAGTGAAGTCCTATGAGCTCTACTTAGTTGATCCTGTGGGCCATGTTCTAATGGTGTCCAGGACTCCTCTGGCTTATAGAATCCTTCCGTGGGGTTCCCTGAGCCCCACTAATGTTTGTCAGTGGGTCTCACCATCTGCTCCCATCAGTTGCTGAATGAAGCCTCTCTGATGAAAACTGAACATGGCAAAGATCTATGAGTATAGCAGAATATCATTAGGAATCATTCCATTGACTTTTCTTAGCTCACTCATAGTTGGTTCTCTCCTAGGTCTCTGGGGTATCCAGTCTCATTTCTGAGTTACATAGACAATATAGGACATGGCCTCCCTCTTTTTGGGTAGGCCTCAAATTGAATCAGTCATTGAGTGGCCACTCCCACAGGTTCTGTGCCACCATTACTCCAGCACATCTTGTAGGTGGGACAAATTGTAGGTCGAGGGCTTTGGAGTTGGCCTGGTGTTCTAGTCCCACCACTGGAAGCCTCACCTAGTTGTAGAAGATAACTGGTTCAGGCTCTGTATCATTTCTAGTAGTCTTTGATATGGTCACCCTCATAGATTCCAAGGAGTTTCCAGTGCACTAGGTTTCCCAATCACTCTCAAATGGTCCTCAGTTCCAGTTGTCTTTCCTTGTACTCTCTCTTCATCCTTCCTTGCTCCTGCTTGATCTTTCATGTTCTGATCCCCACTCACACCCAGCCCACCTCCAAAATCTATTCTTCTTTCCATTCCTAGGTAGACTAATATCATGAGCTGTCCCACCGCTGTGCTTGTTACTTGGCCTCTCTGAGTCTGTGAATTTAGTATGATTATCATGACTTAACAGCTAATAATCCACACATAAAGGAGTATATACTATGTTTGTTTTTCTGTGTCTGGATACCTCATTCAGGATTATTTTTTCTATTTCCATTCATTTACCTACAAATTTCATGATGTTGTTTTAACAGCTGATTAATTCATAATACCCAGAAATTGGAAACAACCTATATGTTCATCTAAATCTTAAAACATGAGGATTAAAGATGACTATCTAATTTATTAACTATTTACCCAACCCATCATCCACTGAGGTACTGAGAAAGGTAAACCATCAACACTGGATACGTTGGCTTTGGTCAGGTCAAGCTTTTACCAGGTACAGATGAGAAAATTTCAACACTGTTAACACTGTGAATCAGTTCAGCTTGAATCATGTTCAGCTTGAACAGCTACTGATGGTAACTTTCTGAGGGGTGGCATATTTATAATACTTAAAATTTTGGTGCATTGTTATTTTACTTGTGTCTCCATTTAGAACAAGATTTTTCTAAATGAGAAACACAATTTAATCACTCTTGACACAGAGCTCAGTTCTGTCTCTGCCTACTTATTGATCTGTTTCATCTGAATATCTGCTTTATATAATCAATCTCTATAAGTTCCTATTTATAAAATTCTGGATACAGCAGTTCAACTCACCTCCATAGATTCCACTGCTCCTATGAACTTCTCAGACATGCAAGAGGAACCACAAAGAACTCATGCATAGTTGTTCTAAAATTTAGAGCATTTAGACTCTAAATTGAGCCATTAGTGTTGGGGAAAGAGATCAATATGATTAAAATAGATCGGATGGAATTCTCAAAGAGTTAATAATATTTAGTAATAAGGCCATAAGGGAAAACCAGATAATGCCATGGCCATCATTAAAGATTGTAGCCTACAGACCCACACAGTTTCATCTTCGTTACCCCATCTTCAGGGTTGTGTATGTTTCCTTCCTGTCTGACTGAGTGGTGTGACACCTGCTATCTGTGGCATTTGCAAGTACTGAATTGATTTATTACCTGAGCTTTATTTTGTCTCCACTGTGAAAACATTTATTATAAAACAGGCATTCACTAATGATTACTTTATTATAATTCTAGTTGGTTCACAGAGGATAATATAATTTTAAAAACATATGAAACTAAAGGGGAAACATATATAGTTTCTTGGTGGGGAAAGGAATACAATACACAAAAATGGTAGAGAGCTGTGTGAAACAATATATGCAATACGGTTCTACATATGTTAACATTCTTAGGACTTCATACACAAAGCAATTTAACTGCAATTTTCTTATTCACAGCATATGGTTTTTAACCTAAACAAAATTGAATCTTTTGTTCCCCCTCCTTTTCCTCCAGATCCTTCCATGAGTGTTGTCACTAAGATCTTCCATACCCTCACCACATTCTAACGTTAATAACATCTACTTCTTTGATTATTATGCTTTTCACACACACACAAACACACATGCATACATGTAATTGTTAATAACAGTCAATTTAAATTGGCAAAAATTTCAAATGCATCCTTAGGATACTCTTTAAAAAATATAAAAACATTCATAACTTATTATACGTAGTCAATTTCTGAATTTCAGAAGTTTAATCCAGGATACAACTTTACTAAATTATATTCATCACTGTTAATTATACTTCTTCTATGGTTTAATGGTCAGACAAAAAAAGGAAAAAAAACATTTTTGTATTTTTAATATGCATAAGTGTTATTTTTAAGAAATTATTTTGACAGCATTTTATTTTATTTCAAATTCTTGTAAGTATTTATTAACATTAAATTAAGTTTGTGTATGATTAGTTCACTAAAACATACTGTAGTTTTAATTACTAATATCCACTTTTACTCTCAAGTGCATCATTGTCTGGATAGCAACTTATCTGTCCTGGATTCTTCTCAAGTCTTTTGTTCCTTTACATTTTAGTGATAGCAATGTTCTTTCTCTCTGAATTTCCTTTGTCCTTTGTTTATCTGACAATTCCTATTCATCTCTTTAGGAACAAGTTAAACCCCAGCAATGCACAGTTAATTAATTTCTAATCTAACTGTTTCTTAAATTCCTTCGTATGTCTATGTGACTACTATTCTCTGGAAAAATCATATATTTCACCTCACAATGAGCTGCCTTGTGGTAGAATTTTGAAAGTAATACATTAGAATATGCTCTCCCAATATCAATCTCCTTCCGTCACATATTCACTACACTACTAATGTTATGTTATTCCTATATGGTAAACAATGTGAGTGTACTTATTATAAGTCTTAGAATATAGAGCAGAATGACAATTTATTTTAATTAACAGAGGAAATAATAATGGATTATCGAATTTTTGCTGTATTTGAATACTAAAATACTATGCTATTATATATTCCCTGAAGTTGTTTCAAAAGCACCATTCTATGCTTTTTTTATTCATTCATTTATTTATTTTTTCACCCCGATCACTGCCACCCCTGACAGCCCCTCTTACACAGTCCCTTTCCTTATACCCTCTTCCCCTTCTCCTCTGAAAGGGTAGAAGATCCTCATGGGTATCTCCCAAACTTGCCACAACAAGTTTTTTCAGGGCTAGGAACATCCTCTACCACTGAGACCAGACAAAGCAACTCAGTGGAACAGATTCCACAGACAGGCAATTGCTTTAGGAACAGTCCCCGCTACAGTTGCTGGTACATATCAGGAGTCCTAGGTCCAGGCAATGTGTGCTCTTTAGTTGGTGGTCTAATCTCTGGGAACCTCCAAGGGTGCAGATTATTTGACTCTGTTGGTCTTCTTGTGGAGTTCTATTCCCTCTGTGTTCCTCAGTCTTCCCCCTGCCTCAACTCTTCCACAAGATTCTCTGCTCAGTCTATTGTTTGGCTGTGAGTCTCTGCATCTGTTTCTGTCAGCTGCTAGATAGGGCCTCTCAGAGGACAGTTATGCTAGGACCCTGTCTTCAAGTATAAGAGGGTATCAGTAATAGTGCCAGGGATTGATTCTTGTCCATGGGATAGATCTCAAGTTGGGCTGGTTATCTGCTGGTCATTCACTCAGTCTCTGCTCTATGATTGTCCCTGTATTTTTTGTAGAGAGATAAATTTTGAGTCAAAAGTTTCAGGGGAAGGTTGGTGTCCTGATTTCTACAATAGGGGGTCTTACCTGGCTACAGGAGGTGGCCTCTCAATTTCCATATTCCAACTGCTATACATACATATACATATACATATACATATACATATACATATACATATACATATACATATACATATACATATACATATACATATACATATACATATACATATACATATACATACACACACACACACACACACACACACACACACACACACACATATATATATATATATATATATATATATATATATATATATATATATATCTTCTTGGAGCTTCCCCTTTCCCAGGTCTCTGGCAGGCCCGAGAGATGCACCTCCACTACCCTCCATCCCTGCCAACTACAGATTTACATTCATTCATCTGGCCTTTCCTCTTGTCTCTCCTCATGCCTGATCCTGAACCCTTCCTCAGCCTCTCTTTCAACCAATTTCCTCCCTCCATCTCTCTTCTATGACCATTTTATTCTCCCTTCTAAGTGAAATTCAAGCATCCTCACTTGGTATTTTCTTTTTCCTTAGCTCCTTTGGGTCTGGAGTATATAATGAATATCCTGTATTTTATGGCTAATATCCACTTATACATGAGTACAAACCATGCATATTCTTTGGGGTCTAGATAACCTCACTCAGGATGACATTTTTTAGTTCTATTTGTCTATTTGCCGCAAGACTTCATGATGTCCTCATTTTTAATAGCTGAATAGTGTTCAGTGGAACATGTTTTGAGAAACAGTATATCTGGGTCTTCAGAGTGTGATAGCACTCTTTTATTTGCACATATGAAAAGACACATAATATGGACTGTGTGATAAACAAAAAAAAGGCTTTAATTTTTTGAATGACCTTTGAAAACCAATGAGCAAACACAAAGTATGACCACTTATATTTACATAATGGTTATTCTGTGGACTCCAAACACTAAGCATCCAGAATTGCACAAATCTATATGTTCAGAGAACAATAATTGTAGAGAGACATTCCAAATTTATTTCTCTCGGGAAGTGTAAGATACCGTCAAAAAGGAACCAAGGCAACTCCTCACTTCAATAGGAATCTGGGAACTAGTTATTTCAATTTTATTTACTTAATGAATTAAAGATAATACTTATTTTCTTATTGTTATGCTTCAGTTTGTTTATTTATTTTTATGATTGGGATGGAATCCAAGTTCTTCCATAAACTAGGCAAAGGATTATATGCTGTATATCGATACTTTATTTTGAATTTTGATTCTTCTTGAGTTTATGACTAATTGACAGATAGTTTGTGAGCAAACCCTTTACACTGATCAAGCTGTGATTACAGTTTCTCTTCAACATAGATGTCTGGCATCACTAAAATTATCCCTGAGCTTTTATTCCAGAATAGCAATAACATTCATTTGGTAAGAATAGCTCTTCATACTAGGAGATGACATGATGTAGGAACGTGAAGCACAGAATGGAATTTTATATGTAGATGTCATTGTAAAGTTGACATGACTGACATTCAGAAAAAGACAAAAGAAACAAACAGCATAATTCAGAGTCCTCTTCAAGCAAGACAGGAAGGCTAAAATCTCTGTGAATTTCAGGCATCGTAGATGTTTAACTAAAATTTCTTTCAATAACAGAAATTATCTCTATTATCTTGAATGTATAATATATTTATAGGCTACATCTTAATCCTCCATCTCTAATGTTAACATCTATAACATCCAGATTTTAGACTACATATGGCTAACATTGGAGAAAGCATAGCACTGAAACTCAGAATTGTGGGATAAATTACAGTGCATTAAGAAAAATGAGTTATTCATAGATTATTTGTTGAGGATTCTAATAATTTACATGGAGTAGAGTCACATATCCAAGAACAAAGTGTTTCCCCTGCAGAACATCAGTACCAGCAATGAGAATCATGATAGCATAAAAATAAAATTCGTGTATCCTCATATCTTCTCCTCATATCTTTCCATCCTTCATTAAGCCCATAGAATAGAAATAAAAAGGTCAAATTTTAGATAAGTACTTGGTATAAAATAATATATTCAAATTAATCATTTTTAATATAAGATGATGTGCTATAAATATGAGGAAAATCACATTTCTAAGAGGCTGGTTAATTTTAAACTAAATGATTTTATTCCCCCAAACTCTGTCTGAATATAAGTAACTCCATTTCCCTTTTAATAAATTCACTTTCACCTGCTTCCCCTTGAACTAAATGTATGACATAGACAACATCGTCTCAAGCTTCACAAGTGGCTCTCACTCCTGAAGATAAAAACTCTCTTCCTCGCTGCTGCTGTTGGGTTTTCATTTGCTTTCGAGGTGAGCCCTATTTCGAAGAGGCTGTACAGATTTTTCTTGAGTGTCCTCTTCCAAGCATTTTCAATTGAGTCTAGATGGGAAGATAAACATTATCACAGTTTTGATTCTCAAGTAGAATTCACCAAAAATTGATCAAAAATAACCCTTACAAGAACATTTAAAACAGAGCTTTAAACATTTCTGGAACACATGTTCTCGTAAGGACTGTGATTTCTACCAAAACAGAGTTGTTGTATTTATCAAAGGATTTCTCAGCTGCTGCTTCAGCTATTATTACTATCCCCAGTAACAATAAAACACAAGCATGAAACACCTCCTAGAGAAAGCACAAAAAGTGAGTGGTTGTTTGTTGTTGTTTGGAGTTTTTTGTTTGTTTTTGTTTGCTTTTTGTTTTTCAAAAAGAGATTCCTTTCTCAGTGTATGGCTGGGCTCCATCTCCTTGGGTGATCCCCCAAGTTAAACCAAACGTTGGTTGGCCACTCCCACTTGTTCTGTGCTACCACTGCCCCATATCACAAATTGATGGAATGGCAGATTGAACATACACTCAATATATAACCATTGCAAAATTTCCCATATAACCTAAAATTTTAAATAAATAATTTGAATTAATTTATCTATAATTAGTCTTTTAAGTGTTTTCAGCTATTTGATACAACTAGGACAGGCTTTTTGTATGGCTATTTTATGGAGGTATCAAAAATATAGAAGAGATCAAATTTGCTATTTATTTGGTGCACTTGAAAATCTATTCAAAGCATTTTTTTTTATCTTGGCATTTCATAAAGTTTGCTGCAAACCCATGAGGCCACAACAGAAAGAAATTCACTATTTTTAGATCTTAGAAAATCACTCTTAAAAGTGACTTCATTTAATGAAATACAACATTATTTTCAACTCCTTTTGGTTCTGTGACACTGAGTTTATTTTTGATTGACGTTGCTATAGAAATACTGTTGAAGGGAAATAGTAAGTTTCTGTTTTTCTTTTTTCTCTCTCTTTTTTTCTGTGTAAAACTAGAGCATGAAGCACACAGGGGGAGCAGCCATTGTTCACTATCCTACTATTGCATTTTGAAGTTAGCTCTCTGTGAGTTACTAAAGGTACCTGAATTGATTTTGTATATTGGAATTTATCAGGGATTAGTGGGTTGCACTGTGTGAACATCTTTATTTCCAAAATCACCCCATAAGGAGGCTAAGGAAGATAAAAGGACTTGCTTTCCAATGACAACGCCTGTACTTAGATTATTATATTTACTCCTCACAAGGTCTGTATGAATTGGGGATTTTCAGTTTGCCCATTGATCAGAGATTGATCTCATGATCAGAAAACATCTTGTAGATTTTTGATGTAAGGCCTGAGGAGAAGAGTACGATTGGTGTTTTAAACTCAGGACCACCATCAACTCTGGTTCACTGCCTTTTACACAAAGCAAGGCAGCTTGTCTCCTGTGACACAGAGACCTTGTGAACTTCTATTTTAACATATCTTAGGGCAAAATGGAGATGTAGTCTGAAAAGTGTAGTGCTAGCACCTCAACTGAAAGAGCAATCTTTCCTCAATTCTGTGACAAAGCAAGCTTCTTATCTATATACTATAAAACACTCCTAAAGTAGGTTGCTTATTTACTGATAAATACACAGACAAAAAATAAAATAAAAAAACCAACTGATATTGTTGAATTGTTTTAGACTTGTAATTGAGCTAAAATATTGAGGAACCTCCTTCTCTCCCTCTCCCTTTCCCTCTCTCCCTCCCTCTCCCTCTCCCTTTCTGTCTCCCTCTCCTTCTCTCTCTCCCGCTCCCTTTCACTCTCCTCTCTTTCCCCTCTGTGTATGTGTGAGTCTTTCCCCTTTTCTTTTCCTTTTCTGAATAATCGTCAAGCTTAGAGAAAAATACCTATAAGATATGATATAGGAAGTCTTATCTGTGGCAAAAACCTACTGAACAACTTCTGTCCTTTATTTCTTTTTCTTTGTTTCTTTTTCTTTGCACAAGGCCTTTACAATCCACTTAACTTGGAACAAAGCCTGAAAGCCATGTATAATGGAAAATATCCACAATGTTCTTGTGATTTTTAATTCATTTTCTAAGCCAATAGCCAATCATACCATATGAAAAGCCATTAGAAGGCAACTAAATGCAAATTTTTTACATTACTGTTGAAATATTCAGTGATTGCTGAAAAAATCAAATATCTATACATTTTAAAGGATTACATTAATGGCTGCAGGGTAACACTATTAAATCTTTATTTCTCCCTCTAGAATATTTAGGAACCTGTAGATTAGTCACATTAATGTCAGAAAAATGCCTAGCCACGCAGTGATCCAATCCCATCAATTTAATCTATTTATGAGATTAAAACTCATTATGATTCTTTTGAATCGTTTTGCTTTCAATTGCTTATCCTACAATTTGACTCTATAAGCATTATTTTTTTATATAACATAAAGAAAATTTTACAAATGTGGAGATTTATTTATTCTAGCATTTAAAACCTTAGCTATGCACATTCCATGGTTTTTTTTTCTTTTACAGTGTTCTACTCTATAACATTTCCTGCAGTGCATATTTTTACTGCTTTTTCAGGTCTCTACTCATCCTTTCACCCAAAATGTAACAAGAAAGAATAACCATAATGAAACTAACAATAAAACATGCAATTTATGTTTAACTTAATAATTCATTATTTTGCCAATATATAAACAATCACACACACATGAACACACACTGTTCAAAACACATTTATCTCCTTAGATTAGAAGATACAGTCAACAAATTAAATGTTTTTCAGTTGTAATTTCTAGAATTACAACAGATAACATTAGTTCCTTGAAGTAAGCAGAACTTACTTTAAAAGCTTGTATGTAGGCCATTTTTTTTCTTAGTTCATCAACTTCATTTCTCACATTGTCAATAATATTGCCTAATGCTGCATTTCATTAATTTTGAATATGATAGTGAAAATAACTTTGAATTACTCAATAGTTTCAGTAATAGGAAATAAATACTCAACCCAAAACTTGGGGAGCTGTTTTGTTCATTATTTTGTTGGGTTTCTTTGTTTGTTTGTTTGCTTTTTTTGTAGTTTTTAGTCCTCCATATAGTTAGTAAAGATTATGTAAAATGTTTTTGAAAGCAAATGGAATTAAATTCCAAATAGAAAAGAAAGCACATAGAAATTTAATTTTATTATGATTCTTTTTCATTTGCTTCTAAAATAATGAAATAAATTTAGGTGAACTTTTGGGTTAAATATTGTTTGTTTCGCCAGGCTAAGTACTAAAATCTCAAGATCTAAAAGTTTCTTTCAAAAATATGTCTACACCCTAGCCTCCAAAGTAATAGTATTTGAACGTGAGTATGCTCAGAGAAAGCTAGGTATGCAGGCACAAAATCATCATTGCTATTAATACTTTTATGAAAATGATTTCAGTAGATAATTTTCATTTTCAGTAGATCACTGTCCCCTTTTATCAAGTGAGGATTCAAGAAGTCATTGTTTATTAACTAGAGAGTCCTGACCATTTACCAAAGGAGCTAATGGCTTGAACTTAGACTCCCAGCATCTAGAACTGTGATATAACTTCTGAGGTTGAAGACCTATAAATTTATAATTGCTTATAAAAAGACCTCAAACACATAACATAATATAGAGATTTTGTCCTAAGCAGTAAATAAACTTAAATTAATTTAACAAAACACACATGGCATTTGGGTTTTGTTGACATAAAGCAATTCAATGTTTTTATTTAAACGATATTACAGCTGTTGCGGTTTTGTTACATTGCCAATCATTTCATTTGTTCTCAGTTTTAACTTGGGATTCCACCTGGTCCTCATTCTAAGTCAATGTAAGTTGAAAAGAGATGACTTTATAACTACTTTAAAGAATATCTAAACAAATTAATCTGAAAACATAATTAAAATAAAATGAGGCAAATAAAAATTTGATATTTAAAAATCTGTGTGACAAATTGTCATATATATATATATATATATATATATATATATATATATATATCCTCTTCACTTTTTAAAGGTAGTAATGTTACTGTCTAAATTATTTTTATTACCATTACTCTTCTAACAATATTTAGATAGATTAGAATATATCATTGATATCTCCTAGAGAAAAAGGCATGATTACATAATGGATTGCTTGCCACTGTTTGTGCACTGAGTCTGAAAACAATATGAAGGAAAGCTGAGATGAGATGAGACATGTGAGAGTACTAAATGCTTGCGTGCCTGGATCCAGAACAATTGAAAAAAGTTTGGGGACAAGTATTGGATATGTTCCCTAACGGTCATCAACCCTGTCCTCAACTGTATGTTTTTTCACTGTCTATGTAAATTCTACATCATATCATTTTGGTAGAATTGATCATAAATCAAAATTATAAGTTTTGAACAGTGTGCTATAATTGTACCATGATGATATTAATTACAATCATATTCTGCAAACCATCTTTTCAGAGGCCAGAGTAACATTAGGGAACTGATGTCAGGTTACTCTGGAGGGTCTGCTTCCTTATATTTAAGTAGCTATAATGATACTCTAATATGTCTAAAAGATATATAAAATTATTTCTTTAATTTTAAAGTAATATTTTATTATTTGAAAATCTCATACCTTTATACATTGTATTTTGTCATACCAGTCTACCACTATTTCACTTTAAACCCTTCTATTGGCCTTTGTCTCATCTTTGTCTGTTTCATGTTAAATTTGTCTGTTTGCCTGTCTGTCTGTCTGTCTGCCGGCCTGCCTGCCTACATATCTGTCTGTCTGTCTGTCTGTCTATATATATCCATCCATTCATTTATTTATTTCCCCATTAAACCAATTAATTCTTCTCAAATTCACAAGAGCATATAGCCATCCCTTGATGTCCAAGATATCTATCTAAAGCTATAGCCTCAAAGGAGATCTATGTCTCTTAGAAGACATCACTAGTCAAGATGTTGGACATCTTGATTCGAAGGCAGTCAGGAGAAGACTGGCTTCCATCAATCAAAAGAGTTGAGGGGTTGGTACTCTTTCTCCATTTTTACTGGAATTTTGAATGCTTTGCTCTCTTTCAGGTCTAGTTAGGGTAACTAGAGCTTCTGTGATTTGTTTTTTCAACAGATATATCATATACAGAATTCAACATATCATAGTTTTTCCATGTGCTGGTTCTTAGATATATTGTCTAATTTTTAACAAAATTTCATGAACTTTGGTTAGTAGGAGACTGTTTTTGTTAGGGTTTCCATTGCTCTGAAGGGATACCATGACCAAGGCAACTTGTAGAACGGAAAACGACTGTTAGTTGGGACTGGTTTTCAAGTTCATTATCATCACGACAGGAGGCATGGCAATGTCCAGGCAGACATTGTGCTGGAGAAAGAGTGAAGAGTTTTACATCTTGATTCAAAGGCAATCAGGAGATAACTGACTCCCATGCAGCTAGGTGGAGCATCTCAAAGTCCATATGCATAGTGACAAACTTTCTTCTACAAAGCTAAACCTATTCCAGAAAATTCTTATCTCCTTATAGTTGTACTTTTGGTCCCAAATATATTCAGACTACCACATAGTCTAATATAGATGATACATGCCAAGCTAAACACTTTGAGTTATTTATATTTAGTCTTCTATGAGTCTCTTTATTAACCACTATTTGGTATAAAAAAAAAAAACTATGCATTTCTGATCATAGTTGAGAGCGGAACAAATCAACAGATAACAGTAAACATTGACATTATAACCTTTTAGTAAACAATGGAATTAAGTCTTCCCCTGGGTCTTATGATCTCTAGTCATTACAGGCTTATAGTACCAGATATGAAATCCCTTCATTAGAGTAGGACTTTTAAACAATGAGAAATTGTTTGGTTACCTCAACTAACAGCTCTATCACTGTCATACCAGTGGTCACATCTTGTTAGCTCTTTTGATTTTTTTTCTAATTGTTTTGAAACTCTGTTGTATTCTGTCACTGCAATATCCAATAAACTGAAAATCACTTTCATTAAAACATTTTAACTTTCACTTTGTTGAGCAGCATTTCTCAACCTCTGGGTCAAGACTCCCAAACAGGTCACATATCATACATCCTGCATAGTAGATATTTATATTACAATTCATAACAGTAGCAAAATTACAATTATGAAGTAGCAACAAAATAATTGCTTGGTTGGTGATCGCCACCATTATGAAAAACTGTTTAAAAGGGTCAGAGTCACAGCATTAGGACAGTTGAAAACCTTCACTGGTATAGAGGCTCTTAATTCTAATGAGTTCAGTTCCGAAAAAATATTCTTAGTTTTGATTGTAGTTAAATTGAGAAATAATGATATGTAACAATCCAATTTTCCAAATGGATACAGAGTTCACTTTCAGACTATTTTGCATTACTGGGTAATAAGGGAAATAACACATTTCGGATCAGTCTGTTTCACCTGTGCATACTTAAACACTTGTTGTAATGAAATTGCTCTGACTCTCTAGTTGTAACTCTTCCTATGTACTTTCAACTTGTGTCCTATAATGTTTAAAGTGTATGTCTGCACTTCCTTAATCATGTGATATAGAGTTTATATTTCAATGAAAAATAAACTGTCAAAATATCAGATAAATAGAAAAGAAATGAGTAGTTAATGGGCAAGAAATGGCACACAGTACTTGAGAATACTATTTGAACAGGCTGTTATTATTGTTTAATTTTTAAACTCATTTTAGCTTAATTATTTTTACAGATTAATTTGTTTAGATATTTAAAAATTTTTGTGATAAATCATATACATGTGTATATATAATTACTTTTTAAGATAAAATTTTGTTGTCTAAATTTTGTTACCTATTATATTTTTATTACTATTATTCTTTTTAAGAATATTTGTATATATTGGAAGATAGCATTGTCATCTCCTAGATAAAGAGACAAGTTTAGTTACACAATAGTATAAAATATGGCAGTGGAGTTCAGAAAGGAGTATGTGGTTCTGGGTTCTGACTCTCCTCTCAGGGTGTCCAGTTGCCACAGGTACACAGGCTTGAACAGGACATGGAGAAGTCTGGAAAGAGTGGGGTCCACAATTGTAATGTGAAAATTTAAATAAACCCATGTTTGCTCCACCTAGGCAGGTCTCAACCATTTGTTACGGCTAGCCAGAAACTATGATTCCTGCCCATTCCTCTTGCTGGCTTTGCTAAGCCACCTAGCAGATGACCCACCTGAGAATGCCTAGAGCTACCATTTGCTTTCCACCATTCATCCACCCCTAAGTCAAGTTCTGCCAATGATGGCCATGCAGCTGCACCCTCTTTCTTGCCCACGTGAATTGCCATGAATGGAAAATACCAGACAAACTTAATATTTAAAATCAACCAGAGGACACAGCCGCTGGGTGCAGAATTTATTGTCCTAAACTCATCAGGTATTCTATGTTCGAATTTTTATGGTGGTTGAGGTTGCCACTAGGTCTACATCTCTCAAGCCTACATTCTGCATGTCCTCTCTTCACCTTGCTGAAATAAGCCCTTTCCTTTCTCTATGTCCTCTCTCTCTCTCTCTCTCTCTCTCTCTCTCTCTCTCTCTCTCTCTCTGAACCAGACTTCTTGTTATCTTTATTAGTCAATCAAATAATTAGGGGAAATCCCCCTACACATTGCTGCCTCATTGCTGGAGGCATCAGATATTGTTTCCTAGCTGGTGGGAGGGGATTAAATGAAGTCCATGATGGACATGATCCTGGTCTGATTGGGAGTGAGTGCCTCTGAAAGAGGGGAGAGAAGGCCTTTTAGGAGAATGGTTTGTCTGACTCTTTTAGGTAAAGATAATCTTTATTGAAACAGCACCCTTGCACAATGTTAAAATGTTAATATTTCTTTATTAGGGGTGAACCTAGAGTTATATAGTTTGGGGATAAGAATATCCAGGTAGAGAAAAGGTCATTGGCTCAATGGTAAGGCTACTGAGATGCCTCATTAGCATGGAGAGGCATTCCAGGTGCTGGGTACATGTGTGACCACCTGGTTGGGGAGTGGTCACCTGGTTACCTGCTCCAAGGCAGACATGAAAACAGGCAGGGAGCTAGTTCCATTCCTGTTGATCTTGTGTTTGGAGATTTCTCAGGCTTGAACATGCTCTACTTCATCAGTTCTGTGCCATTACCTCTTACGGCACAGTCCATGTGCCCCACAGGAATAAGCATATTTATTTTCCATTATAAAGTATTGAAATTCCCTGAATTCAGATTTTGCATCCACAGCTCAGCCCACTGCTTGTATGGTTGTCATATGAACCACTTGTTTCTGTGAGAATCATGGTTCTAGGAAATGAAAACAAGTGATGTTTTAGATATGTGAGTTGGGTGGAATATTCTACTCCTCATTTTGAACCTAATAACTTTTGTATTTTGTTAACATTTGTAATTTATTTCAATACTATTCATTAGACAGAACTGAAGTGTATATATTTGTGGTACTTACCTACTATACATAAAATAAAAATGTTAATCCCTAAATGATTCTAGAGGGATGTGTAGGACATAATACTGTTTGATGTTGGGGAGACAAAAGAAACAGTACGTATGTATGGTGATGGGTGTCTGAGAAAGAAGTCACATACGTAGTTATATGTCCTTGAGCCTTTTTTGCATGACAGGTTTGAAACAGAACATTTTGAGTGGTGTTTGTGTCTGATCATTTTGGAAGGATCCAACTCATAAAGTTCTTTAGTGCCATGCTTAAAAACACACCATTTAAATGATGAAAAGTCATGCCAGCATTTTTCTTCAGGCAATTCTTGCTCAGATTCATGTTCTAGAAATTCTTGTTGTGGTGTTGAAGACAGTATATGAAGGGCTTCCCAAAGTAGCAATTTTCTCATGACAGTTGGAAGTTCAAATTCAGGTATTTGTTTTAGTTTTGGCAAGCAGCAGGACATCATATACTTGACAAAAAAATCTCTTCTTGTGGGAGAAATTAATTTAGTTTCTGTAGATTAGAGAAACATGTTTTATGTTTTTCATGTAAATTAATTAAATGAATTCTCAGAGGTTCAAATTAAAAATCTTGTTCAACTTTAAATGAAAAATAATTACAGTGCTTTATATAACATACTTAAAAGTCTTTAAAGACACCCTGTTTCCCTTGAAGAATGACCTCTTATATTACTTAAAAACAACCCTCTATTATTAGAATATGAATAAGAGAACATAGGTAATATGTTTTATTACTAAAACTGTATCTCATTTTATCTATCTACCTATCTACTATTTATAACATGTATCTACTACCTACTATCCATCATTTGTATCGATACCTATATCATCTATCTATCATCTATTATCTAACTACTTATTCATCTTTTCATCTATCTACATATAATATCCTTTACTTACCTGTTTATGTATAAAGTATCTAAATTTAGCCAGTGACAGAATCCTACACATGTTTGATTAACTGTTTAAATGGATATTATAATTTTGCTTCTGTAATATGAAAACATAGGGAACATACACATACATATCATACACATATACATACACATACACATACACATACACATACACATACACATACACATACACATACACATACACATACATATATATAAGAGACTTGAAACTGAGAGCATTTAAAGAAACTTATTAGGTTATTGAGTCATTAAATTAAGCCCATTAACAGTAGCCTTTGGGTGCAGACGGGTTGGGGTTCTGGCTTAATTTCTCTGTGATTATTTTGTCACTGTTCACTATATATTCAATTTATCCTAAAGTTGATGTTTAGTATGTAGACAAATACATGCAACAACTCTGTGCTTTACATCGATAAACTACATTTTATCAAGGGTTCCCTCAGTTTATATAAGGAATCTATCAAACTGTAAATGACTTTCCAAAAAAAAAAATGGTTGTTTTACAAATGTTAGATCCCAACCGACAAAAACTAGCTAGCAAGAAACCTCTCCCTATTCTTGTCACTTTAGTGTTAATCAGTGAAGTCCTAGCCCTAGTGAATATTGCAATTGATACAGCTCTGAAAGGGATCTATGTGTACAGAACATGGATGCTTGGAGATGTGAATAGAATCAGAATTCCTTTGGGCTCACAAAGAGGATCATTTGTGTCAGGGAAATGATGAAATATAAGCCTGGACAGACTTAAACTCTATACTGTCTTACCAAGCATCCTAGAAACAGAAGGTAGCAGAGAATGGCAAAGCATGTAGATTACAAGAGGGGTCATCTATGGTCTTTCTTTCAGAGAGTAAGGAGTTGTGAAAAACTGAGGATCCAGCACAGCTCACTCAAGCACCATTTAAGTAAATGGGGCTCATGTTTGTCCCAACCGCCACCAGGAGATACCAACATTTCAACTTACGTTAGTTGAATGGGTGAATAGAATCAATGAGTATACCCATTGTTCTGAGTAGTAAGATGTTCTCTGGATATGTAGGCTATGAGCACAAAAAAGCAGCTGAAAAGTTCAGTGGAAAAACAGCTGAAAGACCTCTGCTACAAAAAACCTTAGAACCAGACTACTTGTCATCTCCAACCCTAGGCAATGTCTCACAGAATATGCTACACGTGCCCATATTTTGTTTTATTTTGTTTTGTTTTCAAAATCTTGGATAGCTTCAATACGCAGGTCATAGCAAAATCAAAACATGTGTAAAATACCTTACAATACATTAAATTCATTAATGGTACCAAAACAAACAGTAAAATTGGGGCTTTTATTACTGGAAATGTATAACACAAGTAATATAAAATTAAAGGTGAAAATAGTGACACTAATTTCTGAAAAAAAAACAGTTTAATCTTTAAAGATTATCACTTAGAGTATCATTATAGCTACTTAAACTGTTACCATGATCAAGGCAAGTCTTATAAAGGACAACATATATTTGGGACTTGCTTACAGGTTCAGAGGTTTAGTCCATTATCATCAAGGTAGGAGAAGGGTGGTATCCAAGAAGGCATGGTGCAGGAAAAGCTGACAGTTCTAAATCTTCATCTGAAGGCTACTAGTGGAAGACTGATTTCCAGGCATCCCACACCCACATGACACACCTACTTCAACAGAACCACACCTTCTAATAGTACCATGTCTTGGGCCAAGCATATATAAATTATCACATTCCACCCCCTGGCCTTCATAGACTTGTTCAAACACGTGAGTTTCTGGGGGCCATATCTACACATAGCATAATAAAAAGTACATTTATTCCAACTTCCAAAGTCCCCATAGTCTATAACAGACTCAAAAATGTTAAAAGTCCACAATTCAAAGTCTCTCCTGAAATCTAGTCAATCACTTAACTGTAATCCCCAAATCAAGGCAGGAAATTAGCTGGGCAAACTCCAAACTCTGCATCTCCATGTCTGATGTCAAAGCAGTCTTCAGGTCTCCAACTCCTTTTTTTTTAAAAATTGGATATTTTATTTATTTACATTTCAGATGTCATCCCTTCTCCCAATTTATCCTCCCTAGAAACCCCCTATCCCAAACCCCTCCTCCTTTTTGCTTTTATACTACTTTAATTACTTGCATGTAATAAGATGAGTTTTAGGTTGAATAAAATAGATGCAAATATTCAAGGACAAAGCAAAACAATAAACACAAGTAGTCAAAGAACAAGCAAGGCAATAAAATTCCATGAACACTCCCATGATCACTGTTTCTAAGGGATTATTAGGATTACCAAAATATCTGGACCTACCTCCCTGTCATAGCCCAAAGTCATTTTCATGTCTGAAGCCTACTAGCTTGTTCTAGCCTAAGATTTAGATTCCTGCCTGAAAATACTTATTTGTTCTACTCTAATGTCAGTTTTCTACCAAGAACTTCCTTGTTCTTGGTCCATGTCATATTCTTGCCAAGCAGCCTCAAAAGCTCTCTGCCTCCCCCTTTTTTATTTCATAAACAAGACTGAGCCTGTCTTAGGTCATTCTGCGAAGAATGCATTCCTTATCTGTCATGGGATATGCATTATCAAAAGCCATGCCTTTTTGTCTTTGGTTGGTAAAGCTCTGTGCAGAATCTTACTGGTCCTTGTCTTGTCAGCCTGTTAGTTTAATAACTCTGTATGAGGGTTCAGTTTCAGTTTCAAGCCATGACTTTGGCTGCCAACATGTTTGTGTTGTTAAAGACAAGCTTTAACATGATGGGCAGGAATAAAAGTATTGCCAGGACAGAAAGGTCTAGATCAAGCTAAACTCCTTTTTCATCCATGTTGACTATAACAAACTTCTTTTTTTGGTCTGGTTCCACTTCCTTTTAGAAGCATTCTTCAGCAGATATCCCTCTGGCATCTTGAACATCTTAGGGTCTCCAAGATAATTTCAATGTTACCACTTATTTTTTAAATGTCTAGGATACACATATAATCTTCTGGAGTCATCCAAAAGGCTGGCATCACTTCTCCAGCTATGCATTCTGTAGTACTCTAAGATCAGGCTGATCCACTCCACTGCTGCTGCTATTCTTGGTGATCATCCAATGGTACTGACATCCCCAATATACTGGGGTCTTCACTGCAACTAGGCTTCATCAATAGCCTCTCATAGGCTCTCTGCATGGTGCCAAGCCTCACCTATTTTGCATGATCACTTCAGTCCTGGACCATTAATTGCAACTGAGACTACACCTTCACCGATGACCTTCCATGACCTTTCACACTGCCAAGTCTCAACTGTTCTTCATGATCCCTTCATGCCTTCAAAACCATTACCATCTGGCTGACTCTTACACATTACCATGTACAGCAGCAACATAAGGTACAACCTTTGTTATTTCTGGAACACAGCTACTTTGTGCTCACAGAAAACACTTTCCAGAAGATTTCACCATAGTAATGCTGATCTCTTCTTAATCACTGCTAACTTCTTAGCTCCAGCTAACCAGCATCAATTGTCTCAGTAGTCCCTTCTATTTTTCACTCTAAAGCCAGTGCCACATGGCTGAAACTGCCATGTTCTGCTGCTTTCTGGGGTTGGAACATGCCTACCTCCTTATTCTATTACCAGCTTTCTGTTTTTCAACTCCTTGCTCTTCACACTGACCTTGAACTGAGAGATCTGAAGTGTTCTGTCTCCTGGGATTAAAGGTGTGTAACACCATGCCTGGATCTAAATTTACCTAGGTAGGATTTTACCCCCAAATCCCTTAATCTTTTATATACTAGAAAATAGAATTCAGTTCCATTTCACTTCCTGGTGCTCCTTTAATATTTGAAGTACTTGAACCATATATATAAGCTTGCTATACTCATTCAAAATGCCCTTCATGAAACCTAACCAGAGAACTAAGTCTCTGATTGGTGTTTCTCCGACTTGTTTTGTGAATGCAATTAATCTGAGTCTCTCCACCTTAGCCTCAGGCTGACTATTCAGACAAGGGCAAAAAGTAGTCAGATTCTTTACCAAAATACAAAAAAAATAACAGTCTCTAGGTTACATATTGATATTCTCCAATGAAACCTTTGTCTACACAGTTGAAATCACTCTCAGCAACAAAGTCTTCCATATTCCAACTAGGATGGCTCATCAAATCCCACTTAAAGCATTCCATGGCTTTCAAAATCCAAACTCCCAAAATCCACATTCTTTCAAACAATAACATGGGCAGGCCTAATACAGCAATACCCCAGTCCCTGGTACCAACTTCTGTGTTAGGGTTTTGCTGCTATGAAGTCACCATGATCAAGGAACGTCTTATAAAGGACAACATATGTTTGGGGCTAGCTTGCAGGTTCAGAGGTTTAGTCCATTATCATCAAGGTTGGAGCATGGAGGCATCTAGGCAGGCATAGTATGGGCAAAGCTGAGAGTTCTACATGTTCATCTGAAGGCTACTAGTGGAAGACTGACTTCCAGGCAGCTAGGATGAGGGTCTTATAGCCCACACCCACAGTGACACACTGACACCAACAGGGTCACACTTCTAATAGTGCCATTCCCTAGGCCAAGCATATACAAAACATCACAACCAGGGAGCAGTATATGTGAGAGTTTAAAGATAGGAGAAGGAAGATGGACATGTTGCAATCTAATTACAATCTAATAAAGAAAACAAGCAACTTAATAAAAATCAAAATGGAATTAAGAAGCAAAAGTAAGTGCTAATCACAAATGGCTAGAGCAGCAAATAGAGCTTAAATGTTTAGGAATTACCTTCTAATCTCTTTTTTTTTTTATCCTGGAAATGCATCTTATAATTATTGGTAGGTACTTTAAAGAATTTTACTCTCCAAATAGAAATTTATGACTGTAAATGAGTAACAAAATGTTTTTGACAGTAGTATTAAAGTGAAATAAGGAGTTTTTTGAGCAAATGTAGCAAATATGAAGGTGATTAGAGCCTTCAATTCTCATGCAACTATCTGTAGTCTAGGAAAGTTTTTTAAATGCAGACATTTCCTTAAGGAATTTATAATACAGATGTGAAATAAACTATATATAGAAAAAAGAAAATTCACAATATACTAACTGACACACTTTTACTTCATTCTTAGGATACACAGTTCTGCCTTTGTTGTTTCTCTGTGTGTATCTATTTACATTTCCAGAATATAAGCTTTTTGAATGAAGATATACCTCACTTTGTTGTGGGTTTGGTCTAATGCTGCTTGTATTATGTTAATCTAGGTCCAAAAATTGCACGAAAATCCTCATTTGTGTGCATAAAACACTGAGGGAACCCTACTCCTAGTTGATTTGGATTAGTAAATAAATTGCTGGTGGTCAGTGGCTAGCCAGGGAGACAGAGTCACACTTTTAGAATTTTCTGAGCAAGGGACCAAGAAAGGAGGATGAAGGAGAGATCCAACATGCAAGGAAAAGAGAATCAAGGTGTCATGTCTGAGAAGATAGGGACAAAGAGCATTGTCACCATGTAGGAGCCAGGAAGGAGTGGTTCCATGATGGCTGCACAACTGGGTCCAAACAGCTAAGATGAAATACTGATTTTAGTAAGTAATGACTTGGGAATATTGGAGGGTGGATTAGCCATGTAGAGGTAGGAAGTGTCCCAGTCATTTCAAAGGCTGTGTGTGTGTGTGTGTGTGTGTGTGTGTGTGTGTGTGTGTGTGTTTCTTTTGGGAACATTAGGGCAGGTAGGGAAGAGTGCCACTATTGCCGGGATTAATTGAATAGAATTAATTGGGTACTACTATACCCACTCCAGTTTTAAGCAGAGTAGAAACTTACAAAAAAGGTATAAACATAAGGAGTGAAGAGTGAAGTAAATCTGGTAACATGAGAAATCCTGGGTTTCTACATCAGAATTAAGTTGATTTTAAGTGCAGTTAAGGAAAGAATCAACATTTAACTTAAGTAACCAACTCAATCTAATTTAAACTCAAATTCTGTCACTTGTTAGTGAAAGGGTATAAACTTATACATTTAAAATATCATGTATATAAATTACTATTGTTTCCTTTGTCCTCTGAAAATACTTCTTGCCTATGAAGAGACTGAATTGTTGTCAGACCTTGCAACCAAGTTAATATATGACTTGAGATCATTTAAACCCCAAACTAAATAGGCAATCATAATATTTAGTCAGCTGGATAAGTTTCACTTGCTTTTAAGAAAGCAATGTAGCCAACCGTAATATATGCCTTGTACTTCCCACTTAATTAGGTTTTACAATATATATTAAATGTATTATTTTGTTCTTAAGTATGTACTTTTCTATTTCTTTAATCTAGAATAATGTATTATGAATTTATGTATGTCTGTGTGCATGTATTCCTGTTGTGATAAACATTTTCTGAATGAATTCTATAGTTTGCAAGTCACCATAAATACAGCAAAGTTCCATAAATGTTAACAGTAATGTGTGGACATAGGTTAGTAATATCTGATTGTGATTTTGAGGGTTAGTTTGAATCAGTTGGGTCAGTAAAGTAATTTCTTCCTTTGTAAAGGTGAGTACAGGTTCCTGCAAAAAGTATTCTTCATTCCTTTCCCATGCACATTTTTGTATGCCATTCATTGAATATAAAGTAAAACCCTTTGTTAGGGACAGACAAGATTCAGGGACATTTATATCAGACACACACAACAGAAAAATAACATAGACAGGCTAAAGGCATCATACAGATGTAAACCATAGACAGATCAAAGACACAGAAAAAAAAAAGTGGTAACTCAAATTTGAGCTTGCTTTTCATTAAACCACTACAAGGGGAAATTTCTTACTATTGACACATAAGCCACATACAAAGAAATGAGTGTCCGTGATTTATATGCCTTCAGAATTAATTGTTCACATATCCCCCCAAGTCCATGTCATCAATATCATGGTAGTGTCATAAAATTGACCATGATGAGAGGTTTATAGTATGAAACTTAATACAAGCTACAAAACTTATCTTTTTCTATTTTCCTTTGAGAATAAGACTCCACACTTATGACTGAAGTACAGGTTATAAGCTACAGAATCACATCCTCCAAATTACCCTCTGATGGCTAAGCTATCTGCTTGTACATGAAGTCATTGGCAATTAAAGTGCTATTAATATTGTCAATGTTCTTTGTGTCTGAAACTATTTTTTTACATTTTCAGCTTTAATTATAAGTTATATGCACTCAAGTCAACTCTAAAATCAAATTTTACTTGTTGAGAGAACGTTCAGAATACTTTATTAAGTCCTCATTTTAAAATATTTCTAAATTGCGAGAATGAGGGAGGCCTTTCGGGTACGCATATAAAGATAAGGCAGTTTGGTTTTAGAATACCGAGGAGACACACAGCAGGATCATCAATATTGCTTATCTCACACTAATTAGCTTCCTCTTATTCACGTTCTCATAGGACTAGGCATTTTATTATGTTTTAAATTTCTCTCTGCATCTTCCACATTTCCCCTTCATTCAGATTCACTCATTAAATCTCATTTTTAGAAGTCTCTATTTTTTTCACTCTCTGTCCTTGTGCTTCTATTACAACATTATTAGTTATTCCTTTTAATGGTTAGAAACCATGGTTACTTTCCCTGTTTGTAATAATAATAATCTGAAATACTCAAAATAAGCTAATTTTTGAGACAAGTTCTGGATGTCAGGCTGGCCTTTTACAGCCCATACAGTCAAAGTTGAACTTTAACCTGTTACCAATGCCTATATGCTGGATTTAGAGGTGTATTTTGTCATGCCTATTTTATACAGAACTGTCATCAAACTTGGAGCTTTGAGCATAGAAGGCAAACACTCTACCAACTGCACTACATCTTCAGCCAGTTATCATGGCTAAGTATTGATTTTGTAGCACTTTTAAAATTCACATTACAAATCCTTTATCTCAATAAATGTAATTATTTCATGGTTCATTGGTTTATTCACTGGTTTGTTTGGAACAACAATTATATACAGGATACATCCTGTGCATTACTTAGCTTTTGTCCACTTTTGCCCAGACATTGTGCTCAGTGTCATTCCTGACCAGGGTCCTAGATGTATGTATAAGAAACACAGCTGACCAAGCCAGGAATGACAACTCAGTAAACAGTGTTCATCCACAATCTCTAATTGAGTTCCTGCTTCCACATTCCTTTCTTGAGTGCCTGTCTTGACTTCTGTCTTGAGATGTACAATTATAATTAAAGCAAAATAATAACTCTTATTCCTCAAATTGTTTTTGGCCATGGTGTTTATCACTCCACTCATAAACCAGAAGTGGAACTAGATAATGAGTTATTGATATGATGGTGTATAGTATTGATTCACCTTATCTTCTTTTTTGATCATTGTTTGTCATGACTTCATAAATAGGAATCCACCAAAGTACTAATTTTTTTCAAGTTAAAAGTTAACAGGACTGTATATAAGAAGTACGCAGGTAGAGAAATGCTTTTGTGTATGTTAGCTACTTTTCTATTGCTGTGTTGAAATATCGCAATCCCAGAAACTTACACAATTTTTTATGGTTCCAGAAGAATAAAAGTCCATCTGCATCACAGTGGAAAAATGTGACACATCATTTTGTTTGGGATGCAAGGAGACTAAGACGGGATCTGTCTATATTGTATTGTCTGTCTTGTTATTTACTGTATAATCCAGGCTGCCCTCAAATTTAGAGTTCTAACTGCCACAATCTCCTAAATGCTGTGATGAAAATTGTGTGAAAATATGACTAGAAAGAGCTCACATCTTACAGTGTATGTACAAAGCAGAGTACAACCTGGGAATGAAGTGAAGCTTTTAAACCTAAGAGTTGTCCTCAGTGATGTACTTTCTACAGCAAAGTTATTCCTGCTTAGCCTTACTAAACACTACCACTAACTACAGAAAAGTATTAAAATGTCTGAGACTATGGAGAATAATCAGACCCAAATCACTACAAGATGCAAATACTTCAAGATAAAGCAATGGCAGAGGACAGCATTTAGGTGTGACTATTAGTGGAAAGAAAGTAATGGACATTTTTCATATATTGGTTATATACATCAAACAAACAGTAAATGATAGTTTGTAGGAGGGAAAATCAAAATGTAGGCAAATAGTTTAGGTATCAAATTCTATACACATACAATCTTCTTATACACTTACAATTTTCATGGAAAATAAACTTTTCATACAACATATTCCAATAATGGATTTCCATCCCTCTACTCCTCAGTCATAAACAAATTAGGATATTGTCAAGGCTACCAAAGGATTGTTGCCAAAAGACCAATTGTAGATCCAATTATAAAAGAAAATAAGTTCTCTGATCATGGAGACTTCGAGCTGGTGCCTAACAAGAGCAGTTAACCCTACTGACTACTGTTCATGGTACTGAAGAATATTCTGAATGCTACCAGGGGAGAAATGTATTCACTTACCAAGCTATCAGCCTTCAATATTAAATGATATCAAGTTTGCATGATACGCTGTTGCAACAGTGGCACCAATGTTGTGGGAGTAACCAACCATTTTCTGATTGAATTTAAATTCCACTTCATGAGATAGAACACATTCCTTTAAAATGCTTTGATGCCCAAGAACCAGAGACTAGATAGGCCACTAGACTAGG
Source organism: Rhabdomys pumilio (assembly GCA_030674055.1). Classification (NCBI taxonomy): domain Eukaryota; kingdom Metazoa; phylum Chordata; class Mammalia; order Rodentia; family Muridae; genus Rhabdomys; species Rhabdomys pumilio. The sequence goes on from JANHMN010000012.1 coordinate 53,306,418, forward strand.
GGAAAATCAAACACTATTTTTCTGCCAAATGAAAATAGCTAGAAAATGATTCTTAGTGATACTCTTTCATACTCATACAGTAGTATCTCCCTTAATCATCACCCAAGAAACTACCTCCTGCAATTTATGCAATTACACAGAGATGCACAACTGGACAATGTATAGAGAATGAGTCTTTGAAACATTCACTTCTACATAGGTTTTCATCCAACCCTTTCTTTCCTTGTTTAAGGATCTATCTATACAAGAAACAAAAGAGAAAAATCAAAAGAGTCAGACATGTAAATAAGAATAAGGAAACATAGATACTCAGATGCAACATGACTGTTGAAAATTTGATTTAATGGAGAATGTGCCAGCATGCATAGGACCTATACACTTCTAAACCAGACAGTGCTGAGAAGGAAAAGTGGACACATGGTCCCATCACTAATCAAGAAGTATGTTTTATACTTTTTAGTTGGTCCTTACAATGATAATTTATTTTTACAAATTACTCACAACTTTTGTTTCTTTTTCATCAACTTTCCTCTGAAATTTCTGCTGATAATCTACTAAAATTATTTGCTGCTTTCCAAAATCATTCAATGTTTATAAATGGAAAAAAAAATGTGTAATAACCTATCAAGCACTAAGGTAGAGCTGGGTGTATTTGTCAGAAAAAATATGGACTAAAGAAAGCAAAAAGAAGAAATTTCTTAGAGAAAAAAGCTTGCATGATGGAGTGACTGAAATAAGTTATTTATGCCTAGAAAGGAAGTCTGGGAACAGAACCAAAACCATTTAGGCCAGATTGCAGAAAGGGTGGTTTATATTATAAATGATGTGGAAACACACATTGTTGATACTGGCATGATTGAGACAGAGCTTTAAAGAGTTTCATACAGAGTAGAAATAAAGAACAAAGTGGACAGTTAGATCCATTAGATTCCTAGGTATAACATACGTATTGAATCACAACTTAACTTCTGTATCAGGGCAAGAAGAATGTCAATATCACTAAGGTTTCTGACATTTTCAATTTTTAAATTATAATTTTCAAAGTCCATAGAAGTAAGGTAAGAATGGAAATCACTTATTCATCAACTGTATTCAAAGACCCTGGTCATTCATGACTCAAATGATTTGGGAAGATATAGCTATTTGAACCTATTCATATTTTCTTTGAAAATAATTTTTGAATTAAATTCTAGCATTCTTGATGTTTTCTTTAGAATTAATGAAAATGTTGCATATAGTGCCCTAGATAATTGATTTGAACAATCAGGAAGTTACAACAAGATTTATAAATATTTACAGTAGCCAAATGAAATTTTGATCTCAAGACAATTGCATCCTCATTGGCAGTTTTACATGCATGATAATTAGAATGTTAAAAAACAATTTAGAACGTTTAACCTAATTTATATATGAAAAGAGTGTATTATAATGATATTTAAAATTTTCCCCAAGGAACTATTTACATTCCTTTAGAGATAGTTTACTTAGCTTTTAATTTAATGTTTCATTGCTTATTTTTCAAAAATCTAATATGGGTATAGGCCACATAAGCAAAGTCTACTTCATAGTTACCTGAGAATTTAAACTGCATTGCTTTAATTGCATGAAGTCTAATAAATACCATATGACAACCTGTATACAAGGAAGCAAATCCTTATTTTTCATCTGACTATGAGAATAATAATTTATATTCTTTTATGAAGCATATATTCTCAAAAGACAAAAAAATATAGCTAGACCTAAAAGATCTCTGAAGGATTACCAAGGTTTCTTTCTTGTTTTATAAGGATTCTGTGGCACATTGATAGAATTCACATTTCATTTTATGGATTACTTTGTTTTCCATTATCGTGCTTTAGTGTTTTAAGGAAAACATGTTCTTTAGTGAAGGTTTTGAGGTGAAGGAGACCAACTCTATGCACTACACTGGGTGGATCTTTGATCTGCCCTTGTCTATGAGTACAGTGTGATAAAAATAATTGTGTTTTTAAAGTGTCACATGTGAGAATTTATGTGCTGTCAATAAGGAAAATCAAAGCAGGGATAATGGCAGAGTAGTTGTCATTATTCCTAAATAGTCAACACACTCCCCAAATAAATTAAAGGTGGAAAGAATACTGTATTATTTAAGAATGGGCCAAGGCATTTACTACTTTTTCCTTTTGATTAGCGACAATGTTCTTTAAGTTTTAGTACAGGCACTATGCAACATTACTAGTGCTTTACATAAAACAAACACATACGACATTAAAGACTATTAAATTACATCTTATTTCTTATAAAATCTATCAAAACAATGAGTTAAATATTCTAAAAATAATCATTATATAACAGTAGATATATGAGAGTTAATGTTGATTGTGAGGTTGATAGGATTGAACATCATGAATGAGACAAGTCTCTGCATATCTGTGAAGTATTATGTATATTAGGCTTGACAATGAAAATGTCTATAAGGGGGGGTGTTATCTTGAGTAGGTTAACTGACATGAAAAATTAACTTTGGGTGGTTCTTTTTCATGAGCTAGAAGTCTGTACTTAATAAGGGTAGGAGGGAGGAAGGGAGAGACACAGAGAGGATAGAGAGACAGAGAGCAAAAAAAAGAGAAGTAGCAGGTGAAATTGTGTATTCAATCAAGAGTCATACAGGTAAATAAAGATGATAGAGAAGATGATGGAGATCTTTCTCTCCTCTCTGTCTCTCTCTGTCTCAATGTGTTCTCTCTCTCTCTCTCTCTCTCTCTCTCTCTCTCTCTCTCTCTCAATGTGTGTGTCTCTTTCTTCCTCCTCTCTTCAGTATAGACTTCTAGCTCATGAAATGAAAGTACCCAAAGATAAAGTTAGGCATTCCTCCTGTCATTATGGACTGCACCCTTTAACTGTGACCTGAAGTGAACCCTTCTTTTGTTTCTAAAGATATTTTGTTAGGTATTTTGTTATAGGAATGAGGAAAGTAAAACAATATGAGCACTAAAAACCAAGAGGATAGTATTCTTGTGAAACTTTCAAATGTGTTTGTTAGAAACAACTACAACAACAACAAATTCCTCCTATGCAAGATAACAGTCTTGGACATATTTGGTAATTATATTGTAAATTTAAATGCCATTTAGCATGTTATGGTAGAGTGTGGCTGTGAGTACAGCATATGGGAGGCAGAGGAAGCAGGGACGGTGGGGAATTAAGTCTGTCTTCACCTATGCACCATATTCAAGACCAGCCTAAACTGCATGAGACTCTTGGAAACGAAGATTTCAAATTTTCCTAACAAAATCTCGAAGAATAAAATGTTTTCTGTTTTTAAGCGACCTCACAGCATTATCCTCATTTACATTTACTGGAGAGTAAACATCCTTGACACAAGCTCAAAATATCTATAAAAGTGCATAAACATTCTATAGTAAGCTGAAACCCTGTTAATATAGTCATATTTACTTAACCTCTTCTGGGCTGAGCAAACATAATTTAAAACAAATGTTTGAACATTAAATGCTACTCTTGTGACATAGTCAACAGCATTCAAAAGATTGAGAAACAAATGCATTTTGTCAACTGTCAGTGATTTTATCTTTCTATTCATCAGCTAATGAAAATGAATATGTTGATCATTGGATCAGTAAGTAATACTTGAGACATGACTTTTCTCCTGAGCATTTTATTTTAAAGTATAAGAGATTTTATTGTCAAGTTTACAGAGAATCTGTTTTTTTCCAAGTAATGACTACATAATGATAGAGAAAGTATTTTTAAAAGTGACATTTTAGACAGCATTTCTGGACTTCTATTGCTAAAGAAATATACACTGAAGAAAACATATTTATCAGACAATAGAAAATGAGTGGGATTGAACAATATAGAATTAAAACTACAGCTATTGGGGCTGATTAAATAGACTGCCTAAATTTTCAGAGGATCCAAGTTCCACTCCTATTACCCACAAGTCAGTTGATAACTATCTATAACTCTAGGGAATCAGATGGCTCCTTCTGACCTTTGTCTGCATCAGGTATGCACATAGTACACAGATCTATATGCAGGAAAATATATGAATAAACATTAGAAAAGCATATGTGTAAATATACATATATGTATGTAACAACAATTAATTTTAAAGAGGACCATGAATTTAAAAGAAAACTAGAAACGATATATGGAAAGGTTTGTAGAAAAGAAAGGAAGGGAAAAATGATAGAGTTGTATTATAATCTCAAAAATCAAAGAAAAATTAAAGATAAAATACTAAAATTGTTTCTACTGACTGATCAGTAAATTTTAAACCAATATATTATATCTCTTCTCTTCTTTCTAAAGATTTATTTATGTTTATAAGAACACTGCTGCTGTTTTCAGACATACCATAAGAGGGCATCAGATCACATCACAGCTGGTTGTGAGCCACCATGTGGTTGCTGGAAATTGAACTCAGGACCTGTGGAAGGGCAGCCAGTACTCTTAACTCCTGAGCCATATCTTCAGCCTTGTGACTATTCTAAAATTCAACAATTAACACAATACATTTTACTCTAAAAATCTTTTTGATCTGGAATCCCAATGACAATTATGTATATGAGGTTCCCAAAGAGGATGATGCTTAATTCTTTCAGGGGCTGTGATAGTATCATCAACTTGACAAAAGTCCCATCGAACAGGCATGACATTTTACTATGTTAAATGAAATGGGACATCTAACCTACTCTTGGCAGTAATTTTCCCAACTGGGAAACTGTGATGATTAAGTGAAGAAATTGAGCAGAGCGTAAGTGAACCAAAAAGTCACTGCTCTCTATTAGTGATTATGATGTGATGTGACTATCACCCTGAAGTTACTGCCTCTGTTCTTCTCCAAAACCATAGACCCTAATCTGAAACTGTAAACTAAAATAAACCCCTTGTCCCTTAAGTGTTAAGTCAAAATTACTTTCTTGCAGCCCCTTAAAAAGGAAAGTCAAACCAAGTAACTCCACCAAAAAATAGGGTATAAAACTAAACAGAGAATTCACAACAGAGGAATCTCAAATGGCAGAGAAGCACTTAATGAAATGTTCAAAGTTCTTAGTGATCAGGGAAATGCAAATCCAAATGACTCTGAGATTTCACCTTACATCACTCAGAATGACTAAGATCAAAACCTCAGGTGACAGCACATGTTGGCAAGGATATGGAGAAAGAGGAACACTCCTCCATTGCTGGTGGGATTGCAAGCTGGGACAACCACTCTGGCAAACAATTAAGATTCCTCAGAAAAGTAGAAATAGATCTACCTGAAGATCCAGCTATATCACTCTTGGCCATATACACGAAAGATGCCCCAACATGCCACAGGGGCACATGTTCCACTATGTTCATAGCAGTCTTTTTGTGATAGCCAGAGCTGGAAACAACCCAGATGTACCACAACCAAAGAATGGTTCTGGTTCATTTACATAATAGAATACTCAGCAATTAAGAACAAGGACTTCCTGAGTTTTGTAAGCTAGTGGATTAAGCTAGAAAATATCCTGAGTGAGGTAATTCAGATCCAAAAGGACATGTATGATATGTACTCAATAACAGGTGGATATTAGTCAAAAAAATGTACAGAATACCCAGGATACAATCCACAGAACTCGAAAAGGTTAAGAAGCCAAAGGGCCCAAGTGAGGATGCCTCAATCCCACTTGGGAAGAAGAAGAAAGCAATCTCAGGAGGTAGGAGGAAAAGAGGAACCAGTGTGGGAAAGGGGCTAGAGAGGGAAAGAGAGGAAGATGATAAAGTATTGGGCGGGGGTGAGGGGACAGGACTGAAGCCCCGAGGGCCAGCAGAAAGAATGGAAACAGGAAACATTGGAAGGTAGGTGGTGGAGGACCCTCCAGAATGTACCAGAGATCTAGGAGGTGAGAGATTCTTAGGACTCAAAGGAAAAAACCTTTGATGAAATGTCCTGCAGTGGGGAGAGGAAATTTGTAGAGACCACTTTCAGAGACGACATTGGCATTCCACAGTCAAAACCTCTGACCTGTAACTGTTCCTGCCTGAAAGAACTGCAGGGATGGAAATGGAGAAGAGTCTGAGAAAAAGGAGGTCCAGCAACAGGTCCAAAGTGGGATCCAGGTCAAGAGGAGGCCCCAAGTGGGGCTATGAATAAGGCTAAGGAGTGCTCACAAAAAGGGGCCTATCATGACTGCCCTCCGAAAAACGCAACAAACAGTTGAAAGAGTTAGATGCAGATGTTTACACCCAACTAATAGACAGAAGTTGGTGACCCCTATGGTTGCGTTAAGGAAAAGCTAGAAGAATCTGACCCTGTAGGAAGAATAGCAGTCTCAACTAACATGGAACCCCGAGATCTTTCAGACACTGGGCCACCAGCCAGGCAGCATACATCAGCTGATATAAGGCCCCCAACACATATACAACAGAGAACTTCTGGATCTGGGTTGAGTCAGAGAAGATGTACCTAACCCTCAAGAGACTGAAGGCCCCAGGGAGTGGAGAGTTCTGGTGGGGGGTCATCTTTCTGGAGACTGGGGATGGAGATATAGGATGTGGAACATTCAGAGGGTGCCTGGAGGGGGATAAAATCTGGAAGGTTGAAAAAAATAATTAAATAAAATATTTTAAAAAGGAAGGCCAAAGATACTATAGAATGAAATAATCCAGAGAAATTAAGGCATAGGAACAGGCAGACAGGGGTATAAATAATCAATTTCCCAGGTATTAGTGTAGAGGCACAGGGTCTGCAAGAGGCACAGGAGAATACGTATCATTTTTCCCTCAACTGTGTGTGTGTGTGTGTGTGTGTGTGTTTATGTATATATGTGTATGTATATACATATATATACATAATATACATATACATATACACATACACATACACATACACACACACACACACACACACACACATATATATATATATATATATATATATATATATATATATATATATATTATCTGAGCCTTCAATAATTAGCAAGAATCCAGCCACTGTGGGTAGATTTTCCCTACTACGTCCACCAGCTCACTGGTGTCAATAATGCTAGAATTCCATTTACCTAGAAAAATTAACCCATAAAATTAATCATCTTGACAGTTTTTCTAGAATTAATTGATTTTTACTTGCAACTGCACTCCACATTCACCTGACATCATCAAACTTAAAATCCTCCTGCCTCAGCCTCCTGAAAACAGAGGTTACAGTGGCATCACCATGATCACTTACAGCTGTGTCTCACCAATAGTAGTGCATCACCAAGATCATCTTTCTCTTTTCAATAGTGACTTACTTTTTATTTTCTAGAGTCATTATGTAGACCATGAATTTTATTTTTGAGAGATGCGATATTTGGAAACATTTATAAATTACTATATGATGTCTTGATCCATATATACATTGAACACTTAATTAGAAAATCCATAAAGAAATGATGAAAATTTAAAATGATGTATATGATAATTATCTTTGCTCATTATTTTAACGCTAAATCTAGAAAGAAAATGAAGCCTCATTAATCTCACTATGATGTTTTCCATGCATGGATGGTTCAAATTCTTAATCGCACTGCATCATATTATTTTTTTCTCCAATTATTTTTACTATTAAGTAAATAATCTGCAGTTTTACTTAACAACTTAAGCAAATGCATAAATGCTTGAATGGTTTCATAGTAATATTTTATGAACCTATACTGTATCATTTCTTTATCACCTTTCTGTGTTTGTACTATTTAGAGTACAATAGTTTTTGATAGATTTATCGGTGTTGTATGTTCTGTGAGCATTTTGTTTTCTTAGTATAAATCCTACATGTTATATTTCCAAGCATATAAAATATACAGCATTTACATATATTGTGCATTTTTAAATTACTAAAACATGTAGCAATAAATATTCTCAGTAGCTACGTCCATTTTACTTAACAAAAAAAATTACAGGATAATAGCAAATTAGTTTTTTCAAGCCATTCAATATAAGCTGATCCATATTTATCAATCACAAACTTCGTATGGTAGATCCTATACAAATAAATCTTCAATAGCTTCCCATTTGCTGTATCAAAAGTTTCAGTTCTTTATCTTAAAATTTAATTGTTTCATATGTTCAAGAACTTTTTCTGTGACTTATATACATAAATACACCTAAATTTTAAGTCTGCACTCCTGGGACATTTAGTCAAGAACAAGTATATTTATTCTGAATAATCTAGTCTATAGAAAAGCTTTTATACTTATAAGAAATGTTCTTATACTTAACTGATTCCTGTAAGCTACCACTTGAATGTTTAAGGTTTGTCAACCATAAAACTTCAGAACAAAACCCTCTGCAAAATGTGTCTTGAGTCTGGACCTGTGTCTTCATGCTTCCTGTAACCTGAGCATGATTTATTTAGCTTGTTGTAAATTGGCTATTTTTTTTACTTGAAAATAATCGCCAGGCAGTGGTGGTGTACTCCTTTAATCCCAGTACTTGGGAGGCAGAGGCAGGCGGATTTCTGAGTTCGAGGCCAGCCTGGTCTACAGAGTGAGTTCCCGGACAGCCAGGGCTACACAGAGAACCCCTGTCTTGAAAGACGAGAGAGAGAGAGAGAGAGAGAGAGAGAGAGAGAGAGAGAGAGAGAGAATAATCATCACTTATGGACTATTATAACATCATGAGACTATGTAATTTTCTGAAGTAAAACAATTATGTCTTTTTGGGGCATATACAACCTATGTCCCATGGTATGTTAAGATGTAACTTAGTCTTTATACTCCAGTCACATCTAAATTTATTAAGTTTCTCGCATCCTGATATAGGTACCTCTCAGTCGTCCAAAGATTCCTACTACTTCCTGCTGCAGAATTGCAAGGCATGTTGTATCTACATGGTGAATTTAAATAGGAACTGGAGAGATAGCACAAAACCTACACTGTTTTCTGTGCAATGTGATGACATGAACTACCTCATCAGAATGCACATAAAAAGGCTTGATACAAGTTTCTGTGCTTGTAACTCCAATGTTACAGAGGTGGGGACAGTTCTCTTAGACTCACTGGCTCAATAGATGAAAGCATAGCACACTTGTCAAGCTACAGGTTCATGAAGGAGATCTTGTTTCAGAAAGAAAAGTAGACTGTGACTCAGGAATGACAAGTGGATGAACTTGGATGTCTGTGTGCATGCACACATATGTATGCCTGAACCCCAAACATAAACACTGAGACACACAGATACACACACACAAACTATAAATGTGTTTTTTTATTTTAATTTTTGTTTTTTTGTAAAGCGAATATGACTATGTGCAGCCTCTATGTAATAAAAATACTGTAGAGTATTTAAGAATACAGTTGGTCAAGAAAGAGAGATAAACATGAGAATGAGTAACAGCCAATTTTTATTTATTTAACAGTTTGACAGTTTTATATGCAGGTAAAGCCCCTTCTCAGAGAGAACCCAGTCAGTGATTATTGTTTGAATTAGGAGCATAATACAATTCAGGGTAAGAAATGAGCAAAGATGACTACTAGACAAGAGGGTTCTGGCAAAGAATTTTGCTATTCCTAAATCATCTTACCATAGAGGAAATTTTTGATCTGCAAAGATCCTAAGAACAGCAGTGGCTTGGATGTATATAGGACTGAGTTTTATCAAATCCATGAATATTAGATGTTAGAAACAGTTTCTCTGGGCAAACAAATTCAACAATGATAAATAGTTAAGTAATTTTCCATTTATGCTATGTCTAATAAAAGAAAAATTTAAGACTGTCAGTAGCAGGCATGCCTGGCAAGATATTGCAACCTTCCATGAAGAAGCCATCAACCTAGTGCTAATTGATCAGCATGTAAAAACCACTTTCGTCCATCAATTTAGTCATCCAGGCATCAGATACTTCTTCAAGAAAGCTTACTTCAGAGTAAAGTCTTATTAGGATCCCAACCTCATGAGATTTCCTAACATGTCCTCACTTAAACTTGCCAATCCAAAATAATGTAGAAAACAACATGTATCCATATTCTGCTTTAAAACTCCTACTGGGAAACACAACATATTGAACTTACTATCTAGCTTTCCCTAAATCATTTCTATATTGTTAGTAATAGAACTATGAAAATGTAACAACAGGATTTATTAATCATTTGCTTGGTGTTACTCTTTCTTGTAAACATGTTCCCAACAAATTATTAATTCTTTGACTATTTTTATCTATTCTGACAGTATTTTACACAATATTAATAATGTCCTCTACCCAGAATTTTACAACCATACATTACAAAGTTAATTGTATGCTGGATTTCTTATATTTTCATCATAGTTGTCTATCAAATAATATTTTTTCCTCCAAAGGCAAAACTGACTTTTGTTCAGAATGTATAAAAATGGAGAATCATGCTTGACAAAGTAGCTTTGCTCGAATGTGAAGTGTCTTTGTTTGATTTTTTTTTGCTTTATGTATATGTTCATCATTTATTACATACAAATAATTCTTAAAACGTTTTAGTTGCTATTTTCATTCTGAAATAACTGTACTACAGCAGACACTACAAAAGAAAAGCCAGAAAGAAATTTGGGGAAAATATGGAAGAAGTATCTAAATAAATTATATTTGTTCTCAGAAGTTTGAACAATAAACTGGTAAAGAGCACAATTCATGTGCAAACATTGTCCATCAAATAACAAGGATCATTATACTTAAAGATTATAGTTTGAAATGGCCAGTAATTTAACTATATATTTTTTTCTGTTCAAGTGTGCTAATGTTTCACTAGTCATCTTTGTGATACCTTCGGTGATACACAGTCAAACTTTTGAACGCATATAGGCAGTGAATCAGCCAAATGTCAGACTAAGCTGCATCAAACACCAAATCTCCACTGAAACATTGAAAACCAGACACAAACTGAACAAGCTTTGTCAAAAGTATGGGAAACAGTCAAAAGTATCCAACAACCAAGCAAACTTTAACACCTCGTTCTCTATAATAGACAGAACAGTGAGACAGAAGATCAATATGGAAGGGAAGAATAGAAACAAGACAGTAATCTGACCAAGCCTGCCAAGCTGAACAAACAATGTTCCTTAATTTTACATAAATACAGCCAGAAATCTGCCAGGAAAAAAAAGGCAGTAAGTTTTGTTTTGTTTATGATGAGAGAGAGAGAGAGAGAGAGAGAGAGAGAGAGAGAGAGAGAGAGAGATTTTGAATGGAAAGGGATAACTCCACAAGGACACATCCATAGCTACCTCCTCCAGCTATGTACTCTCTCTTAAAATTTTCAGACCTCCCAAAATATCAGAACCATCTGGGAACCAAGTATTCAAAACATAAACTTACAGAAAACACTTTATATTCAAAATTGAATATCCTGACTCCCAACGTCTCAAAGTGTACCTTCCATCTTAATATACATCTAAAGCTTACAAAAGGCCAAAGTTCTCAGTCTCTGTTGTAATTCAAAGCAATTTCATTACTATGAGTCGTTGTAAAAATCCAAAAAATAAATAAAAATCAAACTTTCAATAGCCAATAGCACGGAATGGATATCCTCAATCCAAAAATGAGACATGGAGAGATGATAACAAAAACAATAATTTAATGCCACAAAGTCAAACATCAAGTCATATAGCCCAAATCTACCCCATGAATGTGTGTTATGGTATGAGCTTCAAAATCCTTCCTACACAGTGTCTCTGTCTATAGCTTGTTTGCCTGTTTGTTTGTTTGTCTTTAGATGTTTGGTGTTTTGTTTAAAAAAATTCAAAGAGGACTACACAGATTAAAATTGGTAAGAAACACTACTCAAAAGCAAAGAATTAATATAGAGCACATCTGCTGCAAAAGAACAGTAGGCTGCTTGGGTTAGAGCATTCAAGGTGCTCAATTATTGTTTAGTGATTCCATTTATGACATTCAAGGGGAGAATGTCATTGTAGATCTAAGATCAGTGTTTCTGTTTTGATTAACAGGTGAGGGATGTGGAAGCTTTTCTTTACTGATCTTCTCTGATCCATCATCCATATGATGTTAATCACAGGACCATCCAATTATGTTATATACAATAATTTTTAGGAAAGTTTTCCTGTGAGTTAATTCTGAAGATACACTGTATAAAATTTGCTTACTCTTCACACACTCCAAACGACTTCAGGCTAAACCAGGATTTTGTTCTGTCATTCTTAGATGTATTGCAAAAAATGCTGGGAAGGATCATTAACATAAAAGGTCACTTACTAAAGAGTTGTGAGGAAGAGTTAATTTGTCTCAATTTTTGTATCTGGCTGTATGTACAGTGTGATACAGTTGTGGATCCTGGGTTTCTTGGTACACTTATAGGTTGGTACATGTATAGCCTTAGGCAGTTTAGTACAAGGTTGTTAAATTTTCAATATACACAGATGCTTGCCTACCCTGGTCCAAAAAATGTTGCCTTTCAGTTTACATGGCCCTTTTCTTAGGTTGACCTGTTCATTGTCTGCTATGTTCTTCATCATATGTATCAGGTTTCTAGCATCTCCAACTTTCCAAGGTCTATACTGTATCTTGGATTTAACTGTCAGAGATTCATGCACCCCTTACTCAGGGCATCTAGCTGTTACCGTGTACTTGCTACACTTCTCATGGCCTTTCAAACCTTCCTACCAAATATTGGAATAAGCCTTTATGGCCTCATAATACTTGAAAATTATAAGCTTGTATATCAAGCATTATGTGGAGAATGTTATGTTCTCCTATCAGTTTGAGAAGTAACTTGCAGTTCATAGACTTTATTGTAACTCTTGAAGACACTGAGTTCCTGTATGCATAAATCTGCAAAGTCAGTTATATGGGACTTTGTGTGGCAGAAGCATCCAGAAAGGTCTCTTTTATCAAAAGAAAGTATCAGAAACAATTGTAAGATTTTGCATTTTGGAGCGTCTTATGAGTAGAGTCTAGCAAATTTCCAGGATACCCTTAAGGTAGCTTTCCTAATATTTCAGTGCAATGTGTTTGGCTTGTTTTTTATGATGCAGGTTCCTACTATACTTGTTCCCAACTTTCAATTATTCCCCTTTCTCAACATCTTGTGTATTTTTCAAATCTCTCTCAGGTGAATTTGTTGTCAGTTCTCACCCTAAATGTGAATACGAGCAGCAAAAAATATAACAACACCACAACCTGCATGTTCTGCCTTAAAATTTATACTATTAAATTAATTAGTGTATCACTTTGAACTCAGATGAGTTCAAAACCTCAGTGCATATACAAAATATAGACACATTCTTTTGCTAGTGAACAAAATAGCTTGCCTGTCATCCAATTCCTAATGCAAAACTTGTATCCCCTGAAATCTCATGGGCCTGCTATACCCTGCAATTGGAGTTCTAACCTTCCACTGAAATTGCCCATTGGGCTCTGCTTATAGCATTTAAAACTTTTTATTACCTATTATAACCTACTTTGCCAATCTCATAAAATTGTTTCTATAACAAGTCTCAAGGTTTAAACACTACCACCACACAGTCAAGTTCAATCAACAGAGCAACTCATTTATATTGAACAAATACTTGTATTAGTTAATTTTTATTAGCATGACCAAACATGTATCAGAAACAGCATAAAGGAAGAAAAAAATTATTTTACCTCATAGTTTCGTATGGTCCCAACCATCATCCTTTGAGACTATGCCTCTGGGTATAATTTCATTCCACTTAATATTCACACCACAGCACAGCCATACTTCACAGCCAGCAACAGAAAAATCATTCAAGGTATGCACGGAATCCATCTCATGTCATAAGTTACATTATAAACAAAACTTGATAAAACTCAAAACAGTGAAATCATGCAGAATAACTTTTACTACAGTTGGGACAGGGCAGGAAATAACAGGAACAAACTGCAGATTCACTAATATTTTGGCTTTAATAAAACATTCTTAAACAGTCAGTGTGTGAAAGATGATCACTGCAAACAATGCATATCCAAAAGCTCCAAAACAATAGCAATGGCTAGAGAGACATATATACTTATAAACCTTATATGAGAAAATGAGAAACTCTCAAATAATCAACACTGACTTCTTAGGGAACAAGTAAAAGAAAGAACAGGAATGATAAACATGATGATGGATATACCATAGCATTTCTACTGCTAATGGAGGAAAATTTTTGTTTTTCTAAAAGATAAATTAGCCAGAAAAAAATATTCTTACAAAGAAAATAAATATAAAGAACCAAAATTAGAATTAAAAAAAATAATATAACTACTAAACTTTCAGAAATACAGAGAAGTCTGAGAGAAGACAATGGACAAATATATACAACACACTTACACAATATATATGAATCAGTTAGCATTCACATAAAGTGGAACACAAATGCATTTAACTCCTGCTCCAGGGAAACCTGACACCTCTAGACTTTCCCTGAACTTTTAAGTACGGACACATATTCTTATACAGGTACACATATGCACATTATTATGAGTAAAGTTTTTTTGTTTTTTGTTTTTTTAAAAAAGACATCCCCAAGATTGGAGGGAATTGGAAGCTAATTTAGAAAAGCAACTTCCCATTATCCATTTAATTAAACTTGCTTGCAGCTAATATTGGGAGGGAAAAGTTGTCAGAATGATACAGAAAGAGTTGGAGAGGGGAGAATGAGCTGTGGATTTGACTAAAACACATTATATTAATGTATAATGTTCTCAAAAGTATATTTAATGAAAAATAAAATATATACATGGAAATTTGGCAGCTTATTGGCAGTGATATACCATTGCCATCAATTATCATGGGTCCAGATCCAAACTGAAATATTAAAATATTCTTTTGAATATGCCACATCAAGCCATCAGCAGCTTCTGCAAGATTACAAAGAGTAATTCATTCTAATTACCTGGCCTGTTTTCCATAAACTCGACCCCTATTGTTAGAAAATGTATGTCTATCAGCATACTAATTGGCCTGCTTTGATTGTTGTTTTCCTAACTATAGAACTTTATAAGCAAAAACCTAAAGTACTGATTCACTTTAATCTCTCCAGCTAAAAATGAATATATTAGGTCATCATTTCAACTTGTTTGAGAAATATATGGTTGGGTCCCAAAGAATAAAACAGTAAAAGCATATGTCTTTGAAGTTTGGTATTATCAAAATAAGAAGCAATAGATTTACAGTAAAAGGAATAGCAGAAGTCACACTGTGCTTTCAGGCTTCTTTGCACTGTTGACAAGAATCTTATACAAGACGTACAAAGTTACTAAGCAAATAGGGCCTGACACAAACTTCATGCTCACAACAGAAGAAGAGAGACATATTTGGATTTTTTTTGTGTGTAAGTGAATTTTATTTAGTAATGATTAATAGATTCATTAACTCAAAATTAATTGCATCTTCAAGATTACTACATCAAGAGCACAGGCTGGAGGAGGACCATTAGAGCTGAGCTGCTTGTCCTTGCCTTTTATTTCCACATGTAGCAGTCTGGCCTCTTAAGGCAAAAATAGAAGTGAAATGAGCATGTAACCATAGAAACCGCATGCAGCAGTTAAAGGAAAAGGCACTTAAGGTGTAAAAACACTAAGTGAATATACAATACATAACAAACCATATTCATAGATGTCAAACTGAAGTATAGGTATGACTATTGTTCACAAGAGTCTTTGACAGTAATTCTAGCTCATAAGACGATACCTACTAAGACATAAATTTTAGTCTGTTGCTTCAAAGATAAAATGAGAAAAGGAAAAAGAATTCTCAGTAATTGTAGACTTTTAGCATGATGCTAAGAATGTAATAGAAAGCACATAGAATTTAATCAGGTTAAATTTAATTTAAAGAGATATTCCAGTTTTTTACTCAGTAATCAAAGAGCTCTGTTAAATACATGAGCAAGCTCCACAGAAGTTTTCTAAAATAAATTTATCTTTACACTATGTGCATCCACACTATGTGTGGAGGGATGGTATGTGCATGTGAGTGCCAGTTTCTCAGGTGGCCTACAAATAGTGCCAGATGTTCACCAGTAACTGAAGATTTAGTGTGGTTGTGGGTGTCTAGGCGGGTGCTAGGAACCAAATTGCAGTCCTCTGCTAGAGCAGCAATCACTATTGACAACTAAAACACCTCTCCTGTTCTGGAAGTTTTATTAGATTATGAAGGCTCAAACCAGACAGACCCCTGAGAATTATAAATAGAGTGGGGAGGTCAAGGAGTTTTGTAAAACTGAAGGCAGATAACTTATTTTTTTAACTCAACGAGGAACATTTTGTAGTTACATGGTAAAACAAGTTAACAGTCACTGTCCCAAAATAGTCTATGATCAGAAACAATGTTTCCATATACATGAGGTATTAGATATGCAACCACAGGGTGCTCATAAAATGTACCATGTCCATTTTACAATGAACTTCATATAAAGACCTGTTGTGGGTCAGATAATGGGGTATGACATAATAGAAAGAAAACCTTTTTTTATGACCTTTGTTACTGGATATGTTAAACAAAACCTAGGAGCTCTTTCTTGAAGATGGAGGAATGGATTGTGTGTCTTGAAAGAATGATATGTAAACATTTGACTGGTCAGTGTAATCTGCTTTGAAAGATATGAGTAGATGTCTTTAGTATATTATTTCTCCCTTCCTTAATAATGATTTTGAATCAAATTATAACTCCCCAATAAAGACTATGTTTGGAGCTCCCTGCAATTAGGGGTACCTTGTATTTAAATTGTGAACAATAGAGTATGATGAAATTCAATATCTGGTAAGGTTCGTAGGTGAAAAGGAGGATGCTCCGTATTTCTTTGTGCTCGCCTTCCCATTGATAAAACTCAGACACATGGAAAATGTTGAAACTGCCATCTTGTACTTTAGCATAGATGTATAGAAGCAAGGAAATGCACACAGTCGCTGTGCAGATATTGCATCATCAGCTTCATAATTCTACCATTCTAGTTGTTAATATAAAATCTCAGACAGCATTTCCATAATGAAAGTCACAGTATACCGTTTAAAGAATTTATCTTCCATTTCGTCACACTGAAAATAGAGATATTTGTAGCTACTAGTTAGGACTAATCCTTAAGTTAAATAAGGATGTATGTAAAGCACTCAGCTTAATCCCCATTTATCTTAGTGACTTTTCTCATTACTGATATAAAACTCCAGAGAAAGCAACTGAATGAAAGAAAATTCATTTAACTCACAATTTAAAGAGATACATCCCATCATGTTGGTGGGAAACTTAGCAACAGGAGCTTATATTTGTGGGAGCTGTTGTTTTTTGCCTTGGCAGACTAGAAGGAAAAAAAATGAACAAAAAGAACCAGGCTACATAACGCAGGATTTGATGCACCATATCTGCAGCCACCTACTACCTACACTTGATCTTACAACTTAAAAATTCTAAAATTTTCTAAAAGAAGACCCTATCTGGACCAAAAATGTTCAAACAGATCAGGACGATATTTACATAAAGTCCATTGGATTATGCCCCTGGTTACTGTGGTCTTATGGTCCTCTAATGTAAAAATGCATTTAGGACAATTCTAAATATCTTGACAATTTTAAGTATTCAAATATTACTAAAAAGTCCAAAATTACTTTTGAGATTAAAGATACACTCTTGGCTGTGATCTGTTTAATGCAAAAGCAATGTATACAATTGCAATATAAATTGATATCAAGTACACAGCCACCCCACTCAAAGGATTGAACAGGAAGATGATATGCTAAAGGTGGGGCTAAAGCCTGACTAAACCCTAGCAAAGCAATTATGTACCTTTTAGGTGCATGTCCAGAATTCAGTGCTCAGGATGATGCAATTTGGATTGTATCTGGCTCGGTTGCCCATACCCTTCCACCTTTATTACCTTCTTAATGCACCAGTTCTTCATCTAGCCTAAAACTTTTCTCACTGGATGCCTTATGTTTCTTCCATCTTTAACACTCTGAGTTCTCCATTGCAACTTAAGACTTTAGCTGCCCATCCTATTCTTAGCATACACAAAAGCTCCCTGCAGGAGCAGTCCTATTACCATTGACTTGTTTCACAGACTTGTATTCTGGACTCTGGGCAAAAAAATTCAAAACCCACTCAGTCTTACATATTGTGATTTTGTAAAAGCAGCACCATATGAATGTAGACAAGTATACTGCTTGCTTTTAAGTGTGGTCTGCCTCTCGGAGCAACTACTGGGAATCAGAAAACAAATTTGATAAAAGACTCCAGTTGAGAATGGACTAAAAGATTTTGGTGATCTTGGTGTCCTTAAAACATTATAGTAAAATGGAGTCAATGAAGCTTAAAGATAATTTATTGGAGGTTTGAAAGAAAAACACAAGGCAATATATAAATCTCAAAAGTTGTGTAGAAAAGGAAGATATAAAGGAAAAAAAATGTCTTGTTGTTGAGTTAAGCTAGTAAGGAGCTTAGCTACATAGAGAGAGGGGAACTTTGAGAAAATGCCCAAAGTCACAAAGAAAGTGTGCTAAAGGCTCTGGCAAGCATTCAAAAGAAATCATAAGAGAAGGAAATGGAATTCAAAATTGTAAGCTCTTTTTGCCATACTTTACCCACCAGGATAGAATGCTTCTTTGTAAGCTCAGTGTCAAATGGAACTTTCCTCCCTTAAGTTCCTTTTCCTAGGATTTTATATCAGTGATAAGAAAAGTCAGTAATACAAACAAGGCCTTATTGATGCTCTCAGATACACCTTTATGTCAGGTAATATTACTTTTCTTAATATTTTTTTAGATTTTAGAAAAATACATATAATACAAAATCTATCTTCTTAGCCGTTTAAAGGTAAACAAATACAGTTGGATTTATCACACGTACATTGAAGTCCAAATATCTTCCCCCCATCTGGCCCAGAATATTTTATCACACCCCGAAAGATAACCTCTTACCCATAAACCTCTCTTCTGTATCTTCCTCTCTCTAGTCCCAGCAAGTAATTACCATCTTGCTTCTTGTCAGCTATTCTCAATATCTCATTAAGGTGGGTCTTTTTTTTTAATTTTTGACAATGCTTTACTTGTCTGGCTCTGTATGTTTTGTCCAAATTCTAAAACTTTGAGACTGAATTCAAAAGAAAGGTGCTTGGTGGTAGAAATGTAAGAAAACTATAGCAGTCACCCCAGAACAAGATGAGGTTCTGGTAGTGGGCAAATAAACAATTTCACTTATGAATATGTATAGAGCAATAAAGTTTTATAGAAGTAAGCAAAGGACCATATTGACAGTTACAATTATCTACTAATTTGAGAAAAAGTTACAGATCTGAGATTCTATGGCTTTTATTCACAACAACCTCTGGCAGTTTATAAATTCTCTGTTGAGTGGATACATTCTACAACACATTTTGTCCAATTTCTAGCAATTAAAAGAAAAGAGTTAGTAGAAACTTCATTTTAGTTTTCAGAAAATAAAATCAATGACTGCTACTTGCAACATTGATGTTTGCCAGAAGAAAGTAGGATATATAAAGATTTCAACAGATAAGCCTTAAAGGATTTCAGAGAATCAATTTATCATTAATTGACAAGCTTTATTAAAATGCAGAAAGCATGTTTTTGTGAAATAAAAATTAAATTAACTCTTTAAATTCTTAGTTGGTAAGTTCTGAGCTTCAGTTTGAAGGAGTTGGAAGTAGAATCTTATAAAAGTCTTGTCCATTACATATTTAAATACAAATGAGTTTCAGAGTTAACTGTAGTTCAACTGTGTTTCAGAGATAACTGCAACCCAACTGTGTCAAACTGCAAAGGAATTTCTCTTGTCTTAAGGACCAAGACTAGATCCATTCATTTCATGTTGCAATATAAAGTTTACATAATTTCTCATAGTACGAAATTATTAGATATCTTAAAATATTTTTGAATAAAGAAAAGTTGTTTGTTCAGTCTTTGAATAGCATTCTGTGATGTAGGAGGATGCCCTGAGCCTGAGAGTTAGGATTAGACTGGAAAACATGAAACCCCTTTGCAGAAAATAAAACTTGCTCACTGACAATATTGTACTTTCTGTGGTTGACATATATCTATAGATAATTTTAATTAGTGACTATCTGATTACTAAATCTTAATTTTGCTTCTGGAAAATTAATACCCCATAAGATAGCATGTCTTATAACATAGTAAGTAAAGAGGCTTTCTCAAGAGCCACATAATTATGAGTCAAGGTGAGACTCAACTCCACCCTTTAATGTGAGCAATCTAAGACTCTGATATTTCTTCCTCAGTAAATTGATATTAATACTACCACACACTCCACAAGTCTTCCAGGTTAGATGACATCAAAAATTAATGGGCTTTAAATATTTCTTGCTCCTCAGTTATATAACTAAACTAGAATAGATAGAGTAGTATTATGGTACCAAATTGAAAAAAAATAGGCTGTATCTATTAATACACAAAGACTTAGTAGTAAAGAAATAGAATCCTTATGTAAACAATTCTATCAAACGGTATGCATTCTTTTAAAATACAAATTTACCCAGGTATATCAGCAAGAGAGCAAAGAATTACAAGCTCCATTAGGAAGTACACTGCATTTCTTAGAAGATCCTGCTTCATTTGAAGTTGAAATATTGACTACCGTATTAATAAGACAATTTGAGTTATGCGATTGCAGGAAACATGAACAATATATACAAAGACAAGAAGCTAAAGTTAAGCTTTTCTTTTCATATATATATGTATATATATATATATATACATATGTATATATATATATATATATATATATGTAAAATAATTAAATATATATGCATGTGTATCATATTCCTGCTAATGTCAGAAGTGTTCATTGGATTTTGTGGACCCAGAGTAACAGAGGATGGTTGGGCCATATCTCTTAAATAAGTCATTTTAATGGAGTATATGTTGTGATGCTATCCAAAAATAAAAGATAGGATAGAAAGTAGTGGGTATTAAGGCTAATAAGAAATAAAATTGGTGTTGGTACACACTATCTTAAAAAATGTAGACAATTTTTAATGAAAATATCAAATGAAATAGATCTATAAAGGTTTATATAACAAAGAGAGTCCCTTGAGGGCCAGTGAAAATTTAGTTACTGTGAAGCCTAACAAGAGAATTAAGAAGCATCAAGTTATGAAAATAAATAATAGTTTATGAAGTAATAAAGTTTTATTCTATTCTTGATTAAGTATAATAACACTTATCTACAGATCATTGTTTCTAGGAAAAGTATTTCAAACGGATTCCAAATAGAACAAGCAAAATGAGTTAGTGACCCAGGTGGTGTGGAGGAGTGATTTAGACATATCTCAAACACCAAACAAAAAGATTAATCTATTTACATTGTATTATTAGCATTACCATTATTAGACAGTGAAAGAGAAATACGTTAAATATGCATTTGAAGATATAAAATATGTATGCAAGCATTCTAAGATGTTGAAAAACCAAGATAACTATAAACTAGATTTGCCCAAAGTCTTTCTGGGAACTAAAATAGAAAAGAAACTAAAAATGAAAACTTCAAATACAAATTACTTTAAATTTTAAAAAAAAATCAGTTAAAATTGTCCAAAGACAAGAAATATTGTCATTGGTGTGTTTAAAATGAAAAAATAATTTTATTTGATAGACTAAGGATTTTCAAAGTACTTTCTTTGATTATATCTACTAGGTAATTAAAATGTTGAGAATACTAAAAAATGTTGATTTTCTATGTTACCATCAATAATTATTACTTTTATATTCTTTCAGCTATTTAATTTTTGACATAAGAGAATTTCCCTATTATTTAAGGAGCTCAATAGTAGAAATACTGGGCACCTGATAGCCTTAATATATATTTAAGATTTTTTTCACATGCATTCATATAAATCTTTTTAAAATGACATTTTGAAGTATCATGTTAAAAATTTTATAATCTACCAGTGGTTATATCAAAAATCATTAATGGATTATATACATTAAATTTGTTTGAATTATTAATATATACATTATACCAAAGTTAATAACCAGTATAATAAAAAAAAACCAAATGAAACAATATATTCCAAGATAAAATAATATTCCATAAAGTTATCTCCTATAACTACTTTAGACATTTTAAAAAATATATCTAAATAAATTCCTTAAAAATAGTATGACAAGCTACTTTGTATCTTTAGTCCTCACGTAGTATTTATAATTGGTTAATTTTCCTGTTCCAACAGAAATCAAAGATAAGGTTTTAGTTTTAGTTTTGTTTTTGAATTTTGTTTTTGTTTTGTTTTGGGGGAATCTAGGCTGCCTTAACTTTTATCAATCTGAATATTTTCAGGTTTAAAATAGTAAAATGTGACATAGAAAGAGATTACAAGTGAAATGGAATAATGTGCTTGCACATGTAGAATGAAGAAGGTTCACACTAGCCTAATTGCTTCTTGCTCTCATGGACTTCAAGGTAACCCAGATCTTGTCAGGATCTGCTGCTGCTGTATTCGATAACTTGTATATGCCACACCATGGTGCATTATCTTCAACAACATATTCGCTTGGTTTTCCCTCATATTTTTTATACTTATGAAATGAAAATAAACATAGCAGGTAAACTACACATTTAACATGAAATTCAAAATGGACTATAAAATTAGAAGGACTGTATTAATTACAGAGCTGACACTCTATAATTGTGAGAGATTTGAATTTTTATAAATAGGATCTTTTTTTTTTTAAATTTCCAACCTTCAGATAGGTATACAATATACACATGAACATGCATATATCAAGGTGTTCTCCAAACCGGGAACAATCTGTGTAAAGGCAAAAGGACAGAATTGTTTACCTGAAAAATATGGTTTGCTTCTTCAATAGAATCAGTTTAAGAGGGAGTATAGGAAAAGCTAGGCAAAACAGAAAACTGGGATGAAGATCAGGTGATAGGACAAGAGACGTATTCCTCAACATGGATTGATCTTTCTTCATTTCCTCCAAAAGACAGCACTGATTTTTACTTTTATTTCAAAAATAAGTAAGAAAAGTTGTCAGGCAGCCACCAGTTGTGTGAGACAAAATTCATGTTACAGTACAAAGAAACAGAATATTTTTTTGTAACTTTCAAAAATCTCAAGCTGTCAGCATGCACAATACACACACACACACACACACACTCACACACACACACACACACACACACACACACACACACACACCTAAAAATCACAATGAAACATTGCTTACTCCAATAAAAGAGTCAGTATTACTAATGTCATGACATAATAATTCTCTCGGTATTGATGAGTCACAGGGATAAGAAAGATGACAATCTGGTGCAGAGCTAAGTAACAATCTTAAGGTACCAGTTTCCATTAGGGATATAGAGAAGTGTTGGATTTCAGTACATAAAGCTGTAATTTCTTGTTTTGAGTGGCATGTCACTCTCCCTCCATTTTTAGCTATATAAGGTGATCTCTCGCTTACTGAATTCTCAGACAGGGAGAGATGAGGATACGGTTGAACTTATTTTCCTCCTTAAGTGCAACTTCCAATTAAATTATGATTTGATTAAGACATCTAACTTCCTGATATCACTAACCTTTGCGAGGTCTGGCCTTGTCTGGAAGACAGTTGTGATCTTTCTTCAGTAGGGATAATAAAGAAGAGCATTTTATTAAATCTTTGTCTACACATTATAAAATTACAATACTAACTTATTGAGGCCAATACCAGAAAAGTGTGATAATATATCAGTACATAGGTTTGGTAATATTCTCATAACTTTTATTAAAATTGCATACATGGTAGTTGAACTTAGAATTCCATTGATAGTCAGAAATGAAAATCAAATGTTTATGTAAAAAAATTCTTCAGTTTGACTTGAATGCTATAAACTTTTCAGTATGAACAACGTTAACCTACGAATATACATTATTCAGTACAGAAGCTCTGGCTTTTTTTTTTTTTCATGACCTCATGAAAGCTAGGAAATGCAGCCTTGCATACTGTCTTGCAATGAAAGCACTCAATATGTGACCCTGAATCTGAACTCTACCAAGATATGTTTTTCTTAACCTTTGCTGCTTTGCTCTATATTAAGGATTCCATTACTTATCATTTTTTATTTTTTATTTTTCAAACTGATAGTGCTCATAGTTTCTTCAGATGTTGAGATTATAGAGGGCATTAGAAGATAATTGTCAAACTTAATTTCAACAAAATTTGGGAGTGGAACACGATATAGTAGAAAAGGCATATTTGTAAAGGAGAAGCCGAGAATCTTGTTCAGGTACACAATTAGATGGCAGTAATCCTTTTTGCAGACCACTTGAGCTACCCAAACACCATTATTAAGTTGACTGGTAATGCCTTCTGTGAGTTGATGGGAAGCTAAATTGATAGGGGGCCAGGCACATTAACTTATCATTATTCAGAGTCTGTGACACAGGTCCTTTTATTATCTATAGATAGAAACCTGGTATCAGGTAACATATATTAAATATATTAAATCCAACTATTATTATTATCATTATTACTGATTTGCTTTTTATTAAAAAAAATCTCATTATAGCTCACATTACATTTATACTCTCTTGGATATAAATGAGTAACCTTGGGTAACCTTGAACTTATTCTTTCTGACTCCAGGCCTCCTGAGTGCTAGATTATATATGAGTACCATGTCCTTTCTATTGTGTGCTTGAGGCCAAACCCAAGTCTTTGAGAAGCTATGCTGACACTATATGAACGTGGCTACAACCTAGCCATACATATTTATTTTCTGACCTTCATTCATATCCTGTTTCACTGAACAACCCATAAAGTCTTTTCATCATCTCAGAATACAACCATTTTTTTCATTATATAACATAATTCGTTGCCTCTTTTATTTGTTTGGCTCATGAGATACCTTTAAATATTAGTCAAATAGGTGTTCATTATTGGCCTACTCTGGTTCTTTCAGTCAGTTGAATCACCTCATTTGTAGATATAGATTTACTTTCAGTTAAATCATAGTTCATATGATTCATATGCTTTATTTGTAAATATGTAAATTATCTTCATTCAAAAATACCATCTGAAAATTTATCATTTTTATTGTTAAACATAATACTCTGTAGCAGTTAACAAAAGCAACATTTTTTAAAATGTGGCATATTCTTACCAACAATATTCAATTCATTACCATGGACTACTGATTCTATTTTATGATTGTCTCGTGAACTGATTCACTTTTCTTCATTCTCACTATAACTATATTGTACTACACAATTTTAGCCTTAATCAGACATTGGTTATATTAGATTATCTTTACTCATATTCAGGCTATAAACTCCTATTTCTTATTATCAAGTATGCAAACTTCCCAGATGTGTGTCTGCCTTGCTGCTGGCATGCCAAGAGCTCCTCAGGTATGCTGCTCAGGGGAGGCAAAATGAAGTCAGTAATGGGGGTCCTCAGTACATGTTTTCCCAGGTAGGAAACAGCAAAGTCTGAGGCAATTACTGTGGTTACCAGTCTCCTGTGTACCCAGGAGTAACTAGCATACAGCTCAGAATTTGGAACGGTGGTCCCCTGCCCAGGCTTCCCCTCAGGCCATCCACAGACTGGTTCTGAGTGAGTGCCAAGAGTACAGAGGGACTCAAAGAGAGATTGAGGAGGCATGGCTCTTTAGTGCAAAGGCCTCCCACTGCAGTGACCCATCATGAAGAGATGGTCCTTGCTTGTTCAAACTCCTTCAGGTGACGGTGGATGTTAGTGCATAAACCTTACTCAGAGTGAACCAGAGAGTAAATACCTTTTGAAGGATGGAATATCTAGGAGAAAAACTCATTGGCTGAACATTAGGGGCCAATCTAGATACCACGTTAACATGGAGAACTCCAGATTTTATGCCTCCTGACTACTTGCTATAGTCCTGTCAGTGTGGTGTCATGGTTATGTGTTCCAGAGCATGTAGAGCTAGTTAGGCAAGAAGTTGGCACTACTTCTATCTTCTCAATTTTTACAGGGTTTGGGCTCACTCAATCTTATCAGTTCTTATGTATGTTGATATGATTTACGTCCCATAGCAAACAATAAACCTCATATGGTTATTGAACATTTCATATTTCAGTGCTAGTTTAAAGCCAAGCATGATGAATATCAGGACATATTTACCCGAGTTGTAATAAATAATATAAAATGGAGAAATTAAAGTATCATATTGAGATTTTTTAAAATAAATAAAATTGCATCATTTTCTAAAATTAAAATATAATTACATCATTTTCTCTTTTAACTTTTCTACCTCCACTTACTTTCTCCTTCTCAAAATCATGGTTTCCAATCTCTAAATTAATACACACACACACACACACACACACATGTGCGAGCGTATCATATGTAATATGTAAATATAATCTTCTTAGACTGCTTAGTATTTCTTGCATGTATTTAATTTCATGTATGACTATGAAGTATTAGATAACCAATTGGTGTGCTCTTCTCTGGACAAAACTATTTTCTCCTAATCCCACCATTCCTTAGTTGCATGTAGGTATTGTTGTTGTTGTTGTTGTTGTTGTTGTTGTTGCCATTGTTGTTGTTTAGGGTTAGGGACTTGTGACTTCTTTCAGGTTTAACAACACAACCCCTGCACCTAAGGATTAAGAACATCTTAGAAGAGAGGACAGAAAGATTAAAAGATTCAGAGAAACAGGATATCTGCTGTAAAATTGCTTCTCCTAGAAATGTTAGCTCTCTAGAATGGGTTTACCTTCTAAATTCACTATCTTGTCATCACCATCATTGTCAACATCATCATTATCGTCATCATTTGTAGCTTCCCCTCCCTCAATTCCTTCAAGTCCTTCCCTATAACCCCTTCTCTCCTAGATCAATTCCTCTTCTGTTTCCTTTCAGGAATGAGTGGGTTTCCCTGGGATATCAATTAAACACAACACAATAGATGTAACAAGTCTATGCACAAACTCTCATATCAAGGTACTGCAAGACAACCCAATGGGGGGGGATGTCCATAGAACATACGAAAGAGTTAAACATACCCCACTGCCATTGTTCAGAATTCCACAGAATATTTGGAATTTACCTCAAGACCTTGATGTACCTCTTTTAGACACATACCCAAAAGAAACTCTATTCTACTACAAGAACACTTTCTCAGCCATATTCATAGCATATTTATTGATGATAGCCAGAAACTATACATAGCCTAGATGTCCCTCAACCAAAGAATGGATAGAGAATATGTGGTACATTGACACAACAGAGCATCAATTTTGTTCTTAAAATATATTTAACAAAAGTCTTTATCACACACTTACTTGTTACTTACAAGGTGTGTTAATATTAATGTCCCTGACATTACTAAAATACACAAATGGTTCAGACAAATGGCAACGGGTTGTTTCTCTACATACATCCCATTCTAGATAGTAAAAATTTTGGATTTTATTGAGAAATTATAAAATCCTTCAAATATGAAGAAATAGTTCACACATATAAAACATGAGCAATCAGTACTTAATGAGATAAACCAGATACATGAGGATAAGCAGCACCTGATCTCACCCAAATATAAGCCCCGAAAATACTCTTATAGAAAGAGAGGAAAGAATGGAGCACCCAAGAAAAAGGACATTTAGAAAAATATGTACTAATATATATTTTTGCTCAGGCAGGAGAAACTAGTTCAAAATAACTATTATAAAATGTTGATGATAGTTACTGATATATGGTTTTACAAAATGCTCAGAACATGAATATAAAGCTTTATTATTACAAGCTGATAATGACATGGAATAAAATGTATACTCCTTATTTGAATTATGTAATTTACAATGTATTATCTACTTTGAAACATTTTGATGTACTCAGTAATACATACAGTTTTATTTGACAATTTAAAAGTCAAAACTAATAAAACATGCTGTGTACAAAATATATAATTTTGAAATAGTTTTTGTATGATCTAAGGAATCCAGCATTATAAAATGTTTGAACAAAATAAAATAGTCTTCATATTGAATAATTCACAAATACATGTTATCATATATCCATTCTTCACTGTAAATTTTGTGTATTTATTTGTGACAATCTCAGTGAAATTCTCTAGTAGGACACTATGCTTGCAATGTTAACAGAAATTCCCAGATTTGTGAACCTACCTACCTAATACTGGTTTTTAATAATATGACATACATTTATTAATGTTCTCCACAGAAACACTGCTTTATTCTCTATCTTAATATGTTTGACCCCAGTGTGTGTGGTATGGTGGGACTCCACCTGTGAGATTATAAAATATTTTTCTTTCTGAATAAGTTTTTCTTTAGCACAACATCATCTAGACACATTAAGTATTTTATTGTGATATATCAGATCTCCTTTATGTAAAAGTTAAATAATATATAAACAATTGAATATTACATAATATTAGTTTTTACGACCTGGTAATAGCTATCCAATTAAATAGGCCGTCTTCAGCTTCCATTTCCCTGAGGAGAAGGAGAGTGGATGACAGAGATCATGAGTGGAGGGGGGGGCTGTATGGCTGAGACAGGGATTTGTAAGGGTGGGATGTGGAGGAGAGAGAGGCTACAATTGGGATGTAAAGTAAATAATCAACTAAATAAATAAATAATGTCCCACCCTGAGAAACACTTTTCCCCCATTATCAGCATTTGCTAGTTGCAGAAAGTATTTTGTCTAGTTATGGAGTTCTATGAGATTGCCCCCTTCAATGTTAGCGTGCCTATGTTTCTGGTACCTGTTCAGGTCTTGTTTAGGTAACCATTAGATAATAGCTATTTTAGTGAACTGGAATTCAAATCTCTTCATGGTTTAATAATTCTCATAATAAATAAAAAGGAGAAATGTTCATAGACATAGTGTAGTCATAAGATATTCTATATAGAATGATCAGGTTGGATAACTCAACCCTTTTTAATTTAATTACCTTTCTCTTTTGGAGTTTTATGAGTTCTTGTAAATTTTAAATATTAGCATGTTCTATGATAAATTTTCTCCAATTTTGCATGTTATTAGTTTTGTGTAAAAGCATTTTGCTTTAATGTAGTCCCACTTATTTTTATTTGCTTTGATTTCACTACAGAGAACAAAGTTGTCACATTCTCATGCAAATATTTAAAGAAGGTAATATCTCCACCTCATATTTTATATTAGTCAAAGAATTTGCAATTATCCAATTGTGAGGCAAAGTCGTTGTCCCCATTATTATGTGATGCTACGACTTTATTTCTCAATGACTAGGGAGATATATAAATAGTATATCACAATGTGAGTTCAGATCCCCAGCATGAAATGCAAAGAAAGAAAAAAAAAGAAAAATAATGAAAGAAAGAAAGAAAGAAAGAAAGAAAGAAAGAAAGAAAGAAAGAAAGAAATGAAGGAAGAAAGAAAGCAGTCTCAACAGTCTGTATCAGTAACCGTACTGTTGGGGAGACAGAAACAGATAAAATGCTATTTTCATCAGAGTTGCAGGCTTATTTTCCAGGTGAGTCTTATTTTCTTTTAAATGAAGAGTCATAGAAGAAGACATCCACTATCCTTCTCACCTACACTGGTACAGACATAAAG
Source organism: Rhabdomys pumilio (assembly GCA_030674055.1). NCBI lineage: Eukaryota > Metazoa > Chordata > Mammalia > Rodentia > Muridae > Rhabdomys > Rhabdomys pumilio. The sequence goes on from JANHMN010000012.1 coordinate 53,335,918, forward strand.
GTACAAACACTCCTGAAAAGATAGGTGCGCATATATGAACAAGTATGTATATATGTGTAAACCACACACACACACACACACACACACACACACACACACACACACACAAACACACATACTCATACAGACAGAGAGACAGAGACAGAAAGAGACAGAAAGACAGAGAGAGACAGAGAGATAGAGACACAGAGACAGACAGAGAGAGATAGAGACACAGAGAGAGACAGAGACAAAAAGTTATGTGACAATTAAAATATGAAGAATAAAGTTGAAAGATTACTAAAAATCAATGGAAATTGAATTATTTGATTTGACATTTGATAAGAACTAAAATATCTCAGTACTATGGACTCTGCTGTTCTTTCATTGCAATGCACTTATATTTGCTGTGAAGCGTAGTGTTGATCCCTAGATGTTCATTTAAGCAATCTGGACCAGTTACTTCTCTTGTATATATGAAACTTGTTTTCTCATCATTTTTATCCCTATTGAAATCTGTATTTAAGATATATGATGCTTAATTTTCTTCTTAAAGGCAAATCTGTAAAAGCAGGTAAGAGGTTGCATTAACAAGGAATTAGCAGAGAGAAGGAGAGGACTCTTTTCTCTTTTACGTAGGCTATTGCTAGTTCTTACCCTAGCTGGAATATCCAGGTAAACTGTGGTAAAGCATGCCTACTTATTTTAGACTCATTTGTACAGATGAAAAAAATAAAATGATATGACAAGAATGGAAGAGTGTTTGAAGCTAACCTCAAAGGTCTGCCGTCGATTCTGAGATGTCACCTGATCTTTCAGTCAGTTGATTTTATATTTTGTATAGATTGTTGCAGAATATCTGATCACATTGTGAACACTGAGATTGTGAACTGATATCATCTGTTTCTTGTGGTGGTGTAGTTGAACTCTATCACTCTCCTTTAACCAAAGAGCTTAGTGTAAACAAGAACTAAATAAACTCAAGAAGCAGAGCAAGCAGCCAGCTGGCAGAGAGTGAACATACGTAAACAGAAAGGAGGGTTAAAGGTTGAATTGAAGGGTATTTAAGACAGCTTGAAAACCCGACAATACAACTCACATACCATATGAACCACAAGAAGAAGGAAGACCAAAGTGTGGATGTTGTGGATGGCCCCAGTGTTATTTGTACTTTGATGTTATTTCTGCTTTCCCAGGAGGGGCTGTCTGGAATAAGGAAAGAGTCTTGTACTCAGGTGACTTCTTGTGAACCATCCTCTAGTGAATAAAGGAGCCAATCACTGGGTGACTAGACGAGACTTCTGAATTTGATAGGGGAAGAGAGTAGGCAGGAGAGAGAAAGGGCCTTTTGGACAGGGATAGTGAAAGGACAAGATGTAGCTACTAGTGTCTCCTGGTTTCAATGGCAGATCTGCCAGGATTTGCCAACCGAGGATTTAGATTTAATATGGCTTACAAGATTAGGATTCTAGTTGTTACACCCAGCAATTTAGTTACCATTGTTTCTGAACTAAGTTTGTGTTGTTTTTTCCTTCGTGTGGTGGCTTGTCTTGGTTCCAGAGAGAAAGACACAGCAGCAACAAGTGGGTTTGCCTGATGTGCACTAAAAAAGGCCAAGGGAATCTTGAAGCATGGGGCTGGCTTGGTAGCAACCTGCCAGTGGGAACTTAGCAAGCTGGGGGAGAGATTTTGAAGATCTGAGCCAGAGAGTGCACGAGGTAAGAATGGGCCTGCCATTACCCACCAGTACATGATTGGCCAGCCCACCGGGGCAGAGGGTAGCTGGTTGTAGCACAGGAACTTTGTGCACTATTTAAATATTCCCCGCAACATGGGCATACTTCAGTCCTACTTAGAAGGGGGAACAAAATAATTATGGGAAATAGAGTGATGAAGGAATATGAAAGAGTGAGAGGAAGGAGAGGATAAGGGGACAGGATCACATGTGAGAGGAGATAGGGGAGAAGTAAGTCAGGAATTTAAAGAAGGTGTGTTTCAGTGAGGATGGGGAACTGAGGGTAGTTACTAGAAAGTTCTAGATGCAAGGTATCTCAGAGTTTCCTAGGACCCAACCGGAATAACATTTGCCAAAATACCCAACACAGAGGAAATTGAACCTGTAGAGACCATCTACAGTGGTAGATATGTCCCCCAGTTGAGGCAGAATTGTTCTTGTCTAAAGAAAATACAGGGACTGAGTGGGACAGAGACTGAAGGAAAAGCCATTCAGAGACTGTCCAATCTAGGTATCCATCACATCTGCACACAGCAAATGCAGACCCTATGGTTGATGCCAAGAAGTGCTTGCTGACAGGAACCTGGTATAGTGATCCGCAGAGAGGCTCTGCCAGAGCCTGACCAATATAGATGCTTGTAGTCAACCATCACACTGAGCACAGAAATCCCAATGGAAGAATTAGGGGAAGGACTGAAGGAGCTGAAGGGGATTGCAACCCCATAGGAAGAACAACAATTTCAATTAACTGGACACTCCAGAGCTTCCAGGGACTAAACCACCAATTTAAGAATACACATGGAGGTACCCCATGACTCCAGCTGCAGATGTAGCAGAGAATTGCCAGCATCAGACAGCATCAAGAGAAAGAAAGTGTTTTCATTCTTCTGGAACATTGGTTGAGGCAGAATGTCATCTAGGTCATTTCTCTCCTTTCAGGCTTTCACCTTAGCATCTGGTTCCTCAATCTTCATTGGTAAAACTGAATGACTGGGATTTTTGTTCCTTAAGACAACAATAAATTTTAAAATTATTTTCAGGAGAACTATTAAAAGTTATTTAATTACATAGAGTAGTAGATACCTTTTCATAGCTGTGTCTTGTTAAAAGTTTCTTGAGATAAAATCAACACCTCGGTCCTTCTAGTGTAGCTTCAAGAAGATATTAATATTCTTTCAGGTAGCAACATGGTAGAAAAACATGGAGTAATTGCTTAACAAGATGAAAAGTAATACAAATATATTGATATGTTGTAAAGTAATTGATATTAGAAGGATAAACACAGTTGGAATATGTAATGTTTAGAATGTTCATGAATAATTACTACCAGAGATACCAGACAGAGTCACTTTATTATAAACAAATATGTCACATTCACTAAGTTGATGCCTATGTTTACAGCACTTTTCTCTATGCAGTAAGTTAAACCACATATGTGACATACACACAGATAACTTTCAGGAAATATAACAATATACTTCACATGAACCCTTCCAATAATAGTATACACTTTCAATTAGAAATCATTTTATTTAAAACATCAAAGCAATGTGCCAAATATTCTAAATTGTTGCTCTGAAATGCTGTAGTCAATCAAACTTAATGATTTTCAGATAATTCTATGTAAAAAATAATTGTTCCTTGGTAGTATTAGAAGGATGAATGATAGCTATGTTTATATTTATGTGTTAAATACCATTATGATATTTTTAACCAAGTATATCTTTGTGATTATTCTCCCATCTCCCCTATTCCATGTTACTCCTGTTTTCCCCTTGTAGAGTCCCTCGTAAGAATTCATAGGACACAAAAGTGAAAAAAATATGAAATGTAAATCTAGCTGCATGTTTTATCAATGTATTAGAATATGTTAGATTCAGAGAAAGAATGGGAGCATTTAATTGGCATTTCTAATGTCTTGTTTTCTTTGTGCTTATATATTAAATTTGGTAAAAAAAAAAAAAAGAAAGAAAGAAAAATTTTTAAGTATGGAACTAAAGACTTTGGAGCCTTTTTGCAACTGTCTGATCCATACTCTTGTCTTATTTTCCCCTGTAGATAATGAATTTTAAAATATATTAATAGTATCAAAACAGGCTGTATTCTTAAGTTAACTCAACTTTTCCCAAATGAAGTGCTATCATTTTAGACAGAAATTTAATAATAAAAACACACATCTTGAGCGAATTTATATATTGAATCTGTCAGATGCTTAAGAGAGTTCAAAGAGGTCTAAGGGGCAAAATATATTTTAAATGAATAACTGTTCCAAAGGTCATAAAGTAGACCTAGAGCCTTTAAACTAATTAGATTGAAAAGCTTGATTCAGCAAATGTGGTTTTCTTACGGCAAACTGTATTTGACCTCCCCCAGGTTTAGAAATAATTTTCATTGCTTGTGACATTAGTATGATATCTCTGTAACTTTCCTTCTGTGTAAGAGTGAAAGTCTTCAGGCCTCAAGGTGATCATTTGTCTGCCTTCTAGCAACCATCAGTAATTGCACACAATTTCTGAGTGCTTTAAGATAGAATTGAGCTAATAAATGGGAATGTATATTTTATTTGACATCTAGTTTAGAGTACATTCAAGTATCACTGATAGGTAACACTCCTGTGAAAATACCAGGTAAAGAGAAAAAATGTTATTCTAAATTAATTCCCTAATTTTGACCAAAAGTCACATAGTATAGATCTTTACCAGAACATAATGATTGAATTTTGGCTGATTTTTTTTTTTTTTTGTTAAATGTTAAACTTACTTGTCTTAAATAATTGACCAAAAGCATATTTTAAAATTTGATCTTCTAAAATTTCAAGAAAATGTAAAAAAAAAAAAAAAAAAAAAAAAAAAAGCGAAGAAACAATGTCTTAATCCATGTACACATTACCTGAGGTATTTTATTTTATTTTGGTTCATTTCACTTCATTTTGAATGCTAATATATTAGAAAAAAACAGAAGGCATATCATATATTAAGAAAGTATATCAAGTATGGTTTCAGCCTAATTCAGTGATAACACATACATGCACATGCATGCACACACACACACACACACACACACACACACACACACACACATATCAATGTCAAAAACAATTAAATACATAGGTGCCATCAATTTGAAAGGGAAAAAGTGAGGGAGTATGGGAGGTTATTATGGGAGAAATGAGAGGAAAGAAAGAATGTGTTTATATTTTAAGTAAAAAGCAACTAGCGAGGAAATTAGACTCATCCCTAGTCTGGTATCAATAACCACTTCTATATAAATTTACAAAATCAAGAAACTCCAACATTAGTAGAAAAAAGTCAACAACAATAGAAAAGGAAGCCAATACAATATTTATATATTAATATATCATATAAATGATAATTAATTCATATGATATATTGATATATGAATATAGTAATAAGGGAATGCTAGCCATCAGGTTTCAGCTGTAACCTCAGTTCTACCAGCTACTCTGTTATATATAAATTAATGGGTTCTCAAATATGAAGTTGGCAGAAGCATAGATGAACATCCTATTCATATTCTTGTACATATATCACTGGAAACAGTGTAGTAGAATGGTAAACAGTAGAGGTCCCACATCTTACTTCTGGCTAATAAGCTTATTTAGCTATGATCTCCTGAAATAGATTCTCTTTCTGCCTGAGCCCACTCATCTTCAAGATAAATGGAAGTTTCATATATCTTGTAAAATTCTTCAAATTAAATAAACTAATATAATAAAATGTTGGGTTGACAACAAATATATGTAAAGCAGTTGTTTTAAATTTTTCAGAAAGTAATGTACTTGTATCGTGTACATGATGTTTTGGAGGGTAGTAGACATTTTATGGGCTTACTCATTCTCAGTAGTTAGTCAATGAAATTCCTGAATCATTACCACTTATCTGTGAAATCACTTAATCTTGATATTTTTCAAGAAATAATAGAACATAACTTGTTTTGGATTTCTCATCTCTTGCTTTCCTCAACTCTCCAGTGTTCAATATACAGAATTCTAATCTTCCCTTCCACATGGTTGGTTTGAGTATCAATCTATTAGTTAGATAATGTCTGCATAAGTATATGAAAGCAACTATTACTACTCAACTATCACTGATTCCTGTAGTCAAAGTGGCAAGAAGACTCACAGCTGGAATAAATTAAATAGCAGAGGACAAAATAACCAGACTGTGTACAAGTGTTATGGAGCCTTAAAACTGGGATTTTCATAAGAGTTGCATTATATTACAAAGCATGTTTTGTTCTTGTTTTCAAAGGTAGACTATACTTGGAAAAATAGTCCTCATAATATAGAATATAAAACACTGGTGTCATTTTCTGTAGAGACAGTAGAAAGAGAAAATTCTGCTTTATACAAAATGAGGATTGATCTGTGACTTGCTGGAGATGTTAGTTAGGCACTACAATGATGTAGCATATAATAATATCCTGGCTAGTCCGTTTTCTTTAAAGAAATTAAAGTGAGACAAGATCAGTTTGAAAGAGTATACACTTTAAAATTGCAGCAAGATGAAATTATGCCAAAGAATGAAAGAATTTGTAAGGGGAAAAAACAAAAAACAACCCCCCCCCTCAAAAAAAATAGGAAAGACAATGGGTGACCCAGGGAAAAAGTGGCTGTATATGATGCATATCAGTATAAAAAGTAGTTTATAATTCTTGAAAAACATTTAGTTAACTCAAGACAATGGAAAAATATTTCTTGCTCTATTTTATAGTCACAGTGAAATCGGCAGATCACAAGATTATAGTAGGGAAGGCATATGTGATTAAGGGATGTTGGGACAATGGAGGTGATAAGCGTGTTATGTAAAACACAAGGGATATAGATATTCCTACGGAAACTTCATTCATGTATATAATGAATTAAAATTACTAGCTTCCACTGTCTGTGGCTAAAGCAACAATGTGTTCTCTATTAACTGACTCCAAAGCCCTGTTGCTAAAGACAACTATACAACTCGCTGAACATGAAGAATTCAAGCTATTCCTATGTAGAGCCTTCATCTCTTTGTATTAGAATGGAAACTACTCTGCATGATTCCAAAGTAGAAACTATCTGATTTATCTGAGAAACTATCTCATCTAACCATAGATCATTATATGATCTATAAAGATGCCCTGCTTGAAAGATATGCTAATGTAATGGTAGCACAAATCTAAGAAAACAAGTTTTCTCCATTAACTGATTCTAAGATCAGATGCTAAAGACAACACCTATACAATTTGTTGAACCCATATATCTTCATGTACAAATTAGTACGTTTCTGCACCTATATCTGTTTCTTGTGCCTTTTCTTGTTTTGTGTTGTTTCCTTCTGTTTGTTGTTCTTGTTCTATTCTGACATATTAGTTTTTTCCATCCTATTATATTTTATTTTCAATTATATTACCCCATTAAAGCCTTAGAAGTAATAAGAGACAAAAAGTGGATGAATCAGGATGAGAGTTACTGGGAGGAGTAGAGAGTGACAACTATAGCCAGGAGATGTTATTTGAGATAAAAAATTTATTTTCAGCAAAAGGAAAAATATAAAGAAATACATAATTAAAATATATAGTCTTAATAGTGTCACACATAAGCTCCATCTCATGGTGTGGGCCTCAGGTTAGGCTAGTCATTGGTTGACCACTCCCACAAGTTCTGTACATCCTTGTCCCAGTGCATCGTTCAGCCAGAACTGGATACGGGTCATAAATTTTGTGGCTGGGTTGGTGTCCTAGTTCCACCACTGGAAACCTGGCTTGGTTATGGAAGATAGTTGGTTCATGCTCCATGTTCCCCATTATTAGGAGTCCTTGCTAGGGTCAACTCCATAGATTCCAGGATGTTTCTGCTGAACTACTTTTTCATATCATCCACTAAACACCACCTACTTCAATTGTCTCTCCAGTACTCTTTCCCTCAGCCCCTCCCTTGTAGTGAGAGGTCTTTGAAAATCAGCAGGCAGCTCTGCTAATTCCTGGCCACTGCCATGTTTCTGCTCTGAGTTCCCATACTAACGGGGCAGAGGTGCCAACCCAGGAGGACCAGCCCTGGCTGCTGTCTCTGACAGTCAGTTCTGTGGAGTCTATGGTTCTAAGCATGGCTCTTGAGCCAACTCTGCCACCCTCGGGGTTCTCGGCTCAACCCCAGATGATAACTGCCACCTTCGCAGTACCTGGTAGAAAGAAGACTATTAATACTTTAAGATTATCCAATGGATTTATACATTAGCAGATGTTCAATACACAAGATGCCCGAACAATTAAAATTGCTATCCCAACATCTAACCTTTTGACTTGAATAACTACCTGAGACTCCTAGAGACACTGCCTCCATCTTGCTTCTCCTCCTTCTTCTCCTTCCATTCCTTTCACCTCCCAACTCCTAGCTCCGCCTACCTCTTCTCTATCCAGTGACAGAGCTTCTGCCACACTCCCTCCCCAACTTGATCTCTTCCGTTCTCATCCATCCAATTAACCACTCCATTCCACCTGCAAAATCTATTATATTTCCTCTACCCAGGGAGATGCAGATGTCCCACCCTGCAAAACCTCTCTACTTCATTTAATGTCTCTAGATCTGTGGATTGTAACATAGTTACTCTTTGCTTAACAGCTAATATTCACTTTTAAGTGAGTAGATATCATGCTTATTTTTACGGGTTTGTGTTTTCTTTTTCAGGATTGTTTTTATTTCCTAGTTTCATCCATTTGCTTACAGATTTCATGATGTCAAATTTTTCTCTAACAGCTGAGTAATACTCCATTGTGTAAATGAACCACATTTTTTTTTATCCATCTTCAGTTGAGGAACATCTACTAGGTCATTTTCAGTTTCTGGATATAATGAATAAAACTGCTATGAATATACTGAAACATGTGTCCTTGTGGTAGAATGAAGCATCTTTTAAGTATATGCTGAACAGTGGTATAGCTGTATCTTAAGGTAGATCAATCTCCAAACTTCTGTGTAACTAGCATATTAATTCCTAGAGTAAAACCAAACACAACAGATAACAGCAACAAAAGTCAATGAAAGTATTACTAATCATATTTTATTATATCCATAAGATCAGCACCTAGCAGAATAGTCATCACATAGTCTTCTGTTAGTAGCTGACAGGAGCAGTTACAGAGACCCACAGCCAAACATTAGGGAGCTCATGGAAGTCAGAAGAAGAGACATAGGAAGAATTATAATCACCAGAGGAGTTAAGGACACCAAAAAACATGGCCCACAGAGTCAACTAAAAAAGGCTTTAGGGATTCATGGAAACTGAAGTAGCAATCACCAAATCTGCAAATGTCTGCACCAGATACTTTGCTTATATGTTGTAGTTCTTTAGCTTGGGGTTTCTGGTGGACTCGTGACAATGGGAGTGTAGGTCTCCTTGATTCTTCAGGTGCTCATGGGAACTTTTTTCTCTTTCTCAGTTGCCTTGTCTAGTCTTACTATGAAAGTACATGCCTAGTCTTATTTCATCATGCTATGCTATCTTCTGTTGATATCACCGCAAGGCCTGCCCTTTTCTGAAGGGAAATTGAGAAGCAATAGATAGTGGGGAGAGAAAAAGATGGGGTAACAGGAAAAAGGGAAGGAAGGAGAGGCTGAGGTTGGAATGTATGGTGGTTTGAATTTGCTTGGCCCATGAAATGTCATTATTTGGCGTTGTAGCCTTGTTGGATTAGGTGTCGTCTTATTGGAGAAAGTGTGTCATAATGGATGTGGACTTTGAGATTCTCTTCTAGCTTTGTAGGAACTAATCTTTTCCTGATTGCCTTCAAAGCAAGATGCTATACTCTCAGCTCCTTCTAAGGACCCCTGCCTGGGGGTTGCCAAACTCCTGCTTGCTCATAATTGATTGAGCCTCTGAATCTGTAAGCCAGCACCAATAAATGTTGCCCTCATAAGAATTTCCTTGGTCATGGTATCTGTTTACATTAGTAAAACCCTGATTTAAGACAGAAGATAGTACCAGGGATTGTGGTATTGCTGTGACAGGCCTGCCCATGTTTTGTTTGGAAGAATGTGGATTTGAGGACTTTGGGTTTGAAAATCAGTGGAATGCTTTAAGTGGGGCTTAATGGGACATCTTAGTAGGGAAATGGAAGACTTTGGTACTGAGAGTGATTTGAACCATGAAGATCTAGCCCAAGAGGTTTCAATGGAGAAAAATTTTAGTATGTGGACTATCAACAATTTTATGGTATTTTCATGAAGAATATGGCTGCCTTTCCCATTTTCTGAAGACTTGGAGACTAAGGTAAAAAGATTTATATTAATTGAATTGACAAAGGAAATTGGTTTAGTCTCATGAATCACATTCTGATCAAACATAGCAAGTTTAAAATAAAAAAAACTTACAAAATGTATGGTTCAAAGAATAATAAAAGGGAACCAGTAAGTGAAATGAAGCTAAATACTGTATTCAAGGAGACAAAGAGATTAAGTGAGTGGTGATCTCAGGGCAAGATCCCACCCAGCTGAGCTTATTGTTTGGACTTTTAATTTAGAATGAGCTACAAACCAGAAATGAAGAACAAACTTCTGATCCAGATTTAGAGGCTAAAGCCACAGGCTTTTGATCCTGATCTTGAGGAAAAGTAGCCATGAAAAGCTTAGGCCCAGGAATGGTGACAAACACCTTTAATCCCAGAAGACAAAGCCAAGCAGATCTCAGAGATCAAGGCCAGCTTGGGACAGAGCAAGTTCTAGGGGAAGAAAAGCTTAATTCCAGATGGTCCTTACCTTCAATCCCAGAATTAAGAGATAGAACCATGCAGATGTCTGTGTTCAAGGTCAATCTACAGAGCAAGTTCCAGGTCAGCTAAGAATAGGCAAAGAGGGAGTTGGAAAACCAAAAGCTAGTAATAGAATAAGAAGTCCATGTTCCAACCCCAACAAGCAGCAGAAGTCAACAACTTTGGCCATGTGGCTCTGGCTTTAGAGTCAAGAATAGAAGAGACTACTAGACAATTGATGCTGATTAGCTAGATGTAAGAAATTAATGGTGATTAAGAAGAGATCATCATGAAGATAAAACTCTTCTGAGGCATGTTTTCTGGAAGCACAAAGAAGCTGTGTGCCAGACACAGCCAAGGTTGTGTTATGTTGCAGCTGGACTTGGTAATATGTAAGAATTATCCAGGTAGTGCTGGTTTTGAAGGTATAAAGGCCTTGAGGCGTGGCACTATGAGAGGCCAGTGAAGGCCATTGGTGAAGAAGCAACTTCAGTTGCAGTTGATGGCCCAGTACTGAAGGGGTCATGTAAAGAAGCTGAGGCTTAGCACCATGAAGAGGGCCTATGAGAGGTTGTTGGTGAAGGTAAGTTTCTGCATAAGACCCCAGTGTATTGTACCATAGGAAGATCACCAAGAACAATAAGCAGCATTGGAGTGGAGTCAACCATAGCCTAGGGTACTACTGAGGGCAGAGCTGGAGAAGTAGCACAAGCCCTTTGAAGAACCAAAAAGATCATGTGTGGATCCCATATATTGAAACAAGAAGCTGTGAAGTTGAAGTTGACTGGGATCCCACATATTGAAACAAGAAGCTGTGAAGTTGAAGTTGACTGGAGACCCAAGATTTAAAAGATGCCAGAGGTATGGAATTCCTGCCGAGGAAAGCTGCAATAGGAAGTGAAACCTGTCAAGGAGAATGACGTTTATTGTAGTCAACAAAGATGAAAAAGGAGTTGGAAATTTGAAGACCACTTTGACATCAGACATGGAGATGCGGAGTTTGGAGTTTGCCCAACTGGCTTCCTGTCGTGCTTTTGGGATTACAGTTCAGTGATTAGTTGGATCTCAGAAGAGACTCTGAAATTTGGACTTTTAACATTGTTGAGACTGCTATAAACTATGGGGACTTTTGAAGTTGGACTAAATGTACTTTATTATGCTATGACTAGGTGTGGCCCCCATAGACTTATTTGTTTGAACAAAACTATAGGGGCCCCAAAATTGAATATGATGATTTGAATTTGCTTGGCCCATGGGATGGCAGTACTTTGAGGTGTGGTCTTGATAGAGGAAGTGTTGTCATTGTAGGCATGAACTTTATCATTCTTATTCTAGTTTTCCTTTAACATGATGTTGAATTCTTATCTACTCCTGAGCCATGACTGCCTGGGTGCTGCCATACTCCTGCCTTGATGATAATTGACTGCACCTCTGAACCTGTAAGTCAGTCCCAATTAAAAGTTGTTCTTATAAGACTTGCCTTGGTCATGTATATATAAGAAGAATAAATAAATAAAATAAGATATATAAAAAATATGTTCTTAAAATTCCAAATGCTATATTTATAGAATGCCAAATTTATAGAATGTTGAAAAATAATCCATTTTGTATTTTTCTTCCAACATTGTAAATTTATACATTTTACATTTTAAAAAGGAAAAGGCAAAGAAATTACAAAATAACTTAATACGGTTATTTTGTCATTTCATTTGCTTTTAAGTTCAGAAGGAGAAATGTTCATAATGGAGGCAAAGGCTTGGTGGCAGAAACAAGAAGCAAAGACGTTACATCTTAAGAACAGGAAAGAAGCAGAGAGAGTAAGCAGGATTTGACAAAACAAAACAAAACAAAACAAAACAAAACAAAACAAAACTCAGGGTCTGCCCCTGAGTGATAACTTCCTCCAGTAAAGATATAACTCCTGCAGCTTTAGTAACTGCCTCAAATAGCACCATCAACTGGAGAACAAGTTTGCAAATACATGAGTTTGTAGGAACAGTTCTTATTTAAACCATTGCAGTCATTTTGGCTATGTTGTATAAAATAAATATAGTAAAAATTATTGTTTTTGATAGAATATTGAAAATGAAAAATGGCTTTTAGTTGACCATCTGTCATACAATTTAATTTATTGCAGTAAAAATTGTATGCAAATAGAGTTACTATGTAAAGTACTGATATGTATGTTGAGGGTAAATATAGGGGGAATTCAAGACAGAAGGAAAGAGCTGCTAACTGTTTCTCTGAGAGAAAGTAAATTACATATAAAGTGATGCTTGCCTAATATAAAATGAGAACCAATTGTGCATGTGCAGCTATATGAAAATATGACAGAGGATAGGCTTTTTAATTAAAACTAGTATATTTATGAAACATAATATATCAGAGAAAACAAAAAAACTGAAATAGGAAGTCAGAGACAAAAATATGAAAGAACTATATAAAACCCTGGAGTCGTGATTTTCTATTAAAAGTGATGATAACTTTATTGAAAAACTTTAAAATGAGTTACAGCAAAAGATTTTAAATAAATATGCATATACATATATAACTGTATTTTAAGGTTTTTATACCAATATATCAAATATTCTATTAATTAATTTATTTAATATTTACAAATTAATGTATTTAATATTTAAGTAATGATTTTAGAATAACTATTAAGCATTTATAGTCATCATGTTTAGAGAGGAAATACATAAATTACTCCCTAAAGACAAAATACTTTCTCTAATTATGATGGATTAGTTAATTTTCTGTTGCTGTGATAAAACACCATGACCAAATTCAACTTAGGGGAAAAAGAATTTGTTTTGGATTATGGTTCCAGGATGAGAGTCAATAATATTAGAGAGTCATGGCAATTGGCACCTGGAACAGGAAGTTAAAAAACGCATCTTCAATAGTAAACACAGTGGAGAAAGTTATTGGAAATGGGTTAAGGCTGTAAACTCTCAAAGGCTAGCTTAGCTCCAGAAATATACTGTCTCCAGAAAGGTTGTATTTTCTTGTAATCTATACAAATGATGGCACCAAATGAGAACAAAGGACTTAGGTAAGCAAATTGGTGACATTTATCTTTCAAAACACCACACATAATCCAGTAAAAATATACCAGTTAGAAATAGAGGTTCTCTAAGCTCCATTTTCAAGCTAGTGACTCTGCCTTCCTTCCTGGAAACTTGCTGGTGTTGTGGACATACAGGTAAGACACCTGTGCCCACAATCTACTTGCCAGGTCTCCCTGTGGCACACCTAGTAGTAATGAGATGTCTTCCTCCCCTACCTTCTGTTTTCTCCCCATAGCTCTGCCTGCATTCCCAGAGGACTGTTGGCAGCACAGACAAAAAGATGAGCCCCCTCCCTGATGGCTTCCCCTTGGGCGTGCTCAGCAATGATGAAGTGTGTGCCTTGTCCTGTGAGGCCCATTTTTCTTGACACTGCTTTGCCTATATTCGTGGAGGCTTGACAGTACCTTGGTCAACCAGACAGACCCCTACCCCTGGCCCCTTGCCTATCAGATTTCCATGGAAAACACCCAGCATAGAACTGCACCCTGTCCTCTGCACTCCATTTTTCCAGCCCATAATTCTTGCTGCATCCTCAGAGTCCTGCCAGCACTAAGGACAACCAATAGCAAAAACCAATTTGAGAACACAATCAATAAGAGGCAGGACCACCAGAGCCCAGCTATCCTACTATAGCAAGTCCTGGATATTCTAAATAGCTAAAGCAGAAATAAATGACCTCAAATCCAATCTTATGAAGATCATAGAGTCCTTTAAATAGGAATTGAATAAACTTAAGGAAAACCAGAAAAAGGGGTAGATACAGTCAAACAAGTTAAAAAAAAAAGTAAAACTATTCAGTACATAAAAATGGAAATAGAATCAAAAAAAAGAAAAAAGAAAGAGGAGAGGAGAGGAGGGGAGGGGAGGGGAGAGGAGAGGAGAGGAGAGGAGAGGAGAGAAGAGAAGAGAAGAGAAGAGAAGAGAAGAGAAGAGAAGAGATGAGAAGAGACAAACTGAGGGAATACTAGAAATAGAAGACCAGGTAAGAAAACAGGAACCACAGGCATAAGCATCACAAACTTAATATTAAAGATAGAAAAGAGAATCTCAGGCATAGAAGGTATGATAGAAGAAACCAATACATCTTTCAAAGAAAACATTAATCTAAAAAGTTTCTAAAGCAAAATATCCAAGAAGCTTGTGAGAGTATGAGAAGAACAAACTTAAAAATAACAGGGATAGAAGAACAAGAAGATTCTCAGCCTATAGGCCCATAAAATATCTTCAACAAAATAAGAAAAGACAATTTCCTCAACATCAAGAAAAGAGATGCCTGTAAATATATAAGAAGCTCACAGAGAACAAAATAAATTGGACCAGAAAAGTAAATTCTTCTGCTATATAATAGTCAACACAAGCCAAAGGACGAATACAAAAAGTTGAAAGATAAAAAGTCCAAGTGATATCAATGGCAAATCTATCAGAATTACACCTACCTTCTCAACAGAGACTCTAAAAATCAGAATGGCCTGGGCAGTTGTCTCAAAACCATAAAGAATCCAAAGATGCCAGTACAGACTATAATATCCATGAAAACTTTTTATCACCACAGATGGAGAAATAAGATATTCCATAACAAAAGCAAATTTTAACAATATCTACTCATAAATCTATCCCTCTAGATACTAGAATATACTAGTATATAGTAGATAATAGAAGATACTAGAAGGAAAATTCTAACCCAAGGAGGTTAACTACACCCAAGAAAACACAGGAAGTAAGTAATTCCACACCAGCAAAATGAAAACAAAAAAGAGAGGCACATGCATGTACACACACCACCACCACCACCACCACAAAATTTGATATAACAGGATGTAACAATTTTTGATCATTAATATCACTCCACATCAATGGACTCAATTCCCCAATAAAAAGACACACGCTAGCAGAATAGATGCAAAAACAGGATTCATCATTCTGCTGTATACCAAAACAGAGATATTATCTCAGAATAAAGGACAAGAAAAAGATTTTCCATTCAAACAGACAAAGAAAGGGGGGCAATAATAGAAAGAGTAGCAGAGTAGCTGTTCTATAATATAATAAACAGATTTTCAAGCAAAAATTAATTGAAAGAGTTGGGAAGAACACTTCATAGTCATAAAAATATAATAACCAAGATGACTTCTCAATATCTATGCCCCAAATGCAAAGGCACAACACTCATAAAAGAAATGTTGTAAAGCTTAAATCACACATTGAACCCAAGACATTACTAGTAAGAGATTTCAAAACACAGCTCCCACCATTAGATATATTAAACTAAACAGGGAGATAATGAAACTAACTGACATCATGAATGAAATGGGCCTAAAAGATACCCATGGAACATTTCACCAAAATACAAAAGAATATACCTTAATCTCATCACCTCCTTGACCCTTCTCCAAAATTGCCCACATATTTGGTAACAAAGCATGTCTCAACAGATTTTAAATAACTCTCGGTATGTTACCAGACCACCATAGACTAAAGCTAGCAACAACAGAAACAACAGAAATCCTACAAACTCATGAAAACTGAACAATTCTCTACTCTATGACCACTAGGTCAGGGAAAATAATGAAGAAAGAAATTAAAGACTTCTTAGAAGTCATTGAAAAAAAAGGCACAACATACTCAAACCTGTGGGACACAATTAAAGCAGTGCTAAGAGGTAAGTACATAGCACTAAGTATCCTCAAAAAAAAAAAAAAACTAGAAAGGTTATGTACACCTATACCCACATGCTCTAGAGGAAAAATTGGGAAGCAAATAGACCAAGAGGAGTAGACAACAGGAAACAATCATACCTTGGGCTAAAATGAATCAAGTAGATACTAAACGAACAATACCAGGAGTCAACAAATCAAGAGCTGATTCTTTGAGAAAACCAACATGACAGACACACACTTAGCCAAATTAATTAAAACACAGAGGGAGAATATCCACATTAATAAATTCAGAAATAAAAAGAGGGACATAACAATCAACAGTGAGGTAATCCAAAGAAGGTCTTACTTCAAAAACCTATGTCACAAAATGGGAAAAATCTAAACACAATGGATGATTTTCTTGATAGATTCTACTTACCAAAGTTAAATCAAGATCAATTAAACAATCTAAACAGCCCCATAATCAATAAGGGAATAGAATCAATCATTAAAGATCTCTCAACCAAAAAGAGGAGTCCAGGGACAAATGATTTTAAGACAGAATTCTACCAAACTTTCAAGGAACTACTACTCAAACTATTGAACAAATAGGAACAGAAGTAACATTGGTAAACTCATTCTTTGAGTCCATTTTCACCCTGATACCTAAACCACACAAAGACTCAATGATGAAAGAGATTTTCAGACCAATTTCTCTTAAAACATCGATACAAAAACACTCAATAAAATACTCTCAAACTGAATTCAAGAACACAATAAAAGCATCATCTGCCATGATGCTTTATCCTAGGAATACAGGGATGATTAAACATAGGAAAATTCATCAATGAAATTTGTCATATAAACAAACTGAAAGAAGAAAAAAAACATAATCATCTCACTAGACACTCAATAAGCCTTTGGCAAAGCTCAACACTCCTTTATGATAAAAGTCTTGGAGAGATCAGGGATACAAAGCCTATACCTTAGCACAATATAGGCAGTATGCAGCAAGCCAGTAGTCAACATTAAATTAAATGGAGAGAAACAGAACAATTTCACTAAATTCAGGAACAAGACAAGAATGTATACTCCATATCCAATATAGTAGATAGAATTCTGGCTAGAGCAATATCACAACTAAAGGTGTTCAAAGGGACACAAGTTGGAAAGGAAGATGTCACAGTATTGTTACTTGTAGATGATATGATAATATACATAACTAACACCAAAATTCTCTCAACTGTAAAGAACTCCTATAGTTGATAAACACCTTCATCAAAGTGGCTGGATACAAAATTAACTTTAGAGAAAAGAAAAAAAATCAGGAGCCCTCTTATATACAAAATATAAACTGGCTTTGAAAGAAATCAGGAAACAACCCCTTCACAATAATCACAAAAATATAAAATATTTTATTGCAACAATAAGCAAGCAAGTGAAAGATCTGTATGAGAACTTCAAGTCTTTAAAGAAAGAAATTGAAGAAGATATAAGAAGATGGAAAGAATTCCCATGCTCATGATAAGTAAAATTTCCATAGTAAAAATGGCAAACTTACCAAAAGGAATCTACATAGTCAAAGCAATTCTCATCAAGATTCCAATACAATTTCTTGTTAGTATTTACTTATTTATCTATTTATTTATTCATTATGTATTTAATTGCATCTAAAAATGCTACTCCCTCTTTGTCATTCCCATCACAGAATCCTTCCCTGTTGGTCCCTTATTCTGGAGAGTATCCCACAATGATCTGTGGCTGTCTCTCCACGCTGAGCCAGTCCAGGCCCGGGCTGGGCCGATACGAAGCCAGCTAGTTGGCAAGGAGGTAGTTTGGTGTCCCAGGTAGGTTCCAGGAGAGCAGATCTCTCCCCAAGTGTTACAGCTCTTGTGACAGAAACTCTTGGACACCAGGATAATTCTTGAGCACTTTACTTCCCCTAATAGAGCCCTTATATACAGTTTCAGGGTGGGTTAGGGTCTGGCAGTCGATAATGCCTATTGGCTTGGTCTGAGAGCTTGATGATACCTCATCTGCATGTGAGAGAGCCTCAGGCACTGTTCCTTATGAATGATGGTCATAAACCTCTCTGTGGGAGGGGTTGCTGGAGGTCTGAAGCTAAATGAAAAGAACCAGGACCTGCAAACAGAGCTGAACTCCTGCAGTCCAGTAAGGTTCTGGGGTTCCAAGCTCATGTTCGACCAAGCACCCAGCTGCTTCTCACAGCCCACTGCCCCACACTTTCCCCATCCTCTCTTCCCTTCTTTACTGAGAGGGTGGGGTCCCCTAGGTATGCTCTCAACCTGACATATCAAATCTCTGCAGGATTAGTTGCATCCTCTCCCAGAGACCAAACAAAGCAGTCTATTAGGAAATAGATCACATGGTCAGTGTACAGCTTTAGAGACAGCCCCTGCTCCAGTTGTTGGGAACCCACATGGAGAATGAGCTGCTTGTCTGATACACAAGTGGCAGGGGCCTTGGAATAGCCTGTGTATGCTCTTTGGTTGGGGGCTCAATCTCTGAGAGCTCACAGGAGTCTAGGTTAGTTGACTCTGTTGTTCTTCCTGTCTGGTCCCTATCTCCTTCAATCTTTCCCCCCTACTCTTCCAAAAGAATCCCAGACCTTCTGTGGTGCGCCAATGTTATTGCGCACTATCTCACAGCTGCCATTAAAAGATGATGCCGACATCCGCCTGGACTCATCCCGCTTAACTAGTAAACAAGTGCTCAGAGTCTCTTGAACCAGCCCACATGTGATGCATCCCGAGACATCATATCTCCTGAGCTCTGCTAGCCAATCACAGAGATACACGCCGACCTAATAGGTATTTAAGGATGATTCCCTTTCCTATCGGGGTCTTCCCTTCACTCTGGCTGCAATAAAGCTTGCTGTAGTAGTATCCTGTTGTCTGAGTCTATTTTTGCTGGCGAGGTCGTAACGAGGACAGCCACAACCTTCCTTCAATGTTTGGCTTTGGGTATCTTTATGTTTCAGTCTTCTGCTAAGTAGAGTCTCTCAGAGGACAGTTATGCTAGATGTCTGTCTACAACCATACAGATGATCATTAATAGTGTTAGAAATTGGTACTTACCCATGAGATGTATCTCAAGTTGGTCAGTTATTGGTTAGCCATTCATTCAGTCTCTGCTCCAACTTTGCACCAGCATTTCTTTTAGACAGGACCAATTTTAGACATAGATTTGCGGGTGTTTTCTTGTCTTTATTCCTTCACTGGGTTTTTTTTTTTTTTTTTTTTTTTTTTTTTTTTTTTTTGGCTACAGGAGGTGACTTCTTCAGGCTTCACGACTCCACTGTTAGGCATATTGGCTAAGGTTACTCACATTGATACCTGCGATCTTCTCCTATCCCAGGTCTCTGGGACTACCTAGAGATTCTCCCCAACCTTTAACACTACAGGTTTAGGTTTCCATTCATTCTCATGGACCCTTGGCTTTCTCCCTACACCTGATCTAGCCCTTCTCAATTTCCCTATGGCCCTATTTAAGACTAACTGGGATTTTTTTCTTATTTAACTTCTTTGGGTCTGTGGTGTGTATCACAGGTATCCTGTACTTTATGGCTAATATTCACTTACAGTAAGTACATACCATGCATGACTTTTTGGGTCTGGATTACATCACTCAGGATGATATTTTCTAGTTCTATTAATTTGCCTGCAAAATTAATGATGCCTTTGTTTTTAATAGCTGAATAGTATACCACTGTGTAAATGTACCACATTTTATGTATTCATTCTTTAGTTGAGGATCATCTGGATGGCTTCCAGTTTCTGGCTATTATGAATAAAGCTGCTATGAACATAGTGGAGGACATATCCTTAGAGTATGGCAGAGCATCTAGAACATCTTTTGGGTATATGCCAGAAGCAGTATAGCTGGGTCTTCAAGAATTATTTTCAGTTTTCTGAAAAACAGCCAGATTGATTCCTAGGGTAGTTGTACCCATTTGTAATCCCACCAGCTATGGAAGAGCTTTCTTCTTTCTCCACATCCTTATCAGCATGGGCATCCTCTTGTGCTTTAGTTCTTAGCCATACTGATTGGTGTAAGGTGGAATATCAGGGTCATTTTGATTTCCATTTCCCTGATGTCAAAGTGATCAACTAACGATGAAAGTTTATTTAAATCCTCTAGGCCATTTGATATCATTCTATTGAAAATTCTCTTTTTGGCTCTGTGTCCCATTTTTGATTGGGTTATTTCATTTGTTGGAGTCTAATTTTTTGAATTCTTTATTTATTTTGGATATTAGCTCTCTGTCAGATGTAGGATTAGTGAAAATCTTCTCCCAATCTGTAGGGTCCCATTTTGTACAATTGGTAGTATCTTTTGCCTCACAGAAGCCTCCCAGTTTCACCTGGTCCCATTTATCAGTTGTTGATTGTAAAGATCGAAGTATTGTTGATCTGTTTAGAAAATTATCTCCTGGTTAAGTCAAAAGAAGGCAATGCGGGTCTGGGCCAGAGCACTGAGTGGGATCACCAGTGGCAGCTCTGCACCCAACCTCACAAAATCTAGATGAAACGGGGCTACCAGGAGCTCTAACCCGGGCAGTATCTAAGTGTTTTAAATTTGAAAAAAAAAAAAGAAAAAAAAATTATCTCCTGTACCAATGTGTTCAAGTATATTACCCACTTTATATTCTATTGGATTTAGTTTAACAGTTTTTTTTCTGTTGTTTTGTTTTGTTTTGGGTTTAGTTTGGTTGTTGTTATTGTCCAGGTGTTTGATCCACTTTGACTTGAGATTTGTGTGGGGAGATAAATGTAGATCTATTTGCATTCTTTAACCTGTAGACATTCAGATAGTCCAGCAATGTTTTTTGAAGATGCTTTCTGTTTATAATTGTATAATTTTGGCTTTTTCCCCAAAAATATCAAGTGCCCATTGATTAAATATGTGGGTTTATTTCTGTTTCTTCTGTAGAAAACAAAAACCTGTGATATTTAAACCAGTATTGTGCAATAAAAGAACTTCTTGAGATATCATCATCACTGATTTCAAGATATACCACAGACTCTTAGTACTAAAAACCACATGGTATTGACCTACAAATAGACAAATTGAACATTGGAATCAAACTGAAGACCCAGAAATAAACCCAGGAACCTAATGACACTTGATTCTTGACAAAGCCAAAACAACACAATGGAAAAAAAGAATTTTCATCAAATGTTGTTGGTCTAGCTTAATGACTGTATGATGAATAATACAAGTAGATTCCTATGTATCACCTTACATAAAACTCAAGTCCAAAGTGAAACAAAGACCTCAACATAAAACTGGTGACACTAAATCTAATTGAAAAGAAACTAAGAAATAGTCATGAACACATTGGTACAGGAGAAAGCATTATGAACTGAACAACAACAGCTCACATACTAAAATCAGCAATAAATAAATCAAACCTCTTGAAATTAAAAAGCTTCTATAAAGCAAAAGACACCATCAATGGGACAAAGTGGCAGCCTACAGATTTAGAAAAGACCTTGACCAACCCTACATCTGACAGAGGGATGATATCCAAAATATATCAAGAACCAAATAACTCAATTAAAATTTGGGTTACAGAGCTAAACAGGGACTTCTCAACTGAGGAATATCTAATAACTGGCATATTTCCAGAAAGTATACTAACTTAAAGAAACAGAAAGAAACTTTAAGATATATTTAAAATCCTTAGTCATTATGGTAATGTGACTCAAAAGTCTCTGATGTCCAACTTACACCCATCAAAATGGCTAAGATCAAGAACTCAAGTGACAGCTCATCTTGATGAGAATTTGGAACAAGGGGAATACTCCTCTCTTGCTGATGACTGTGCAAACTTGTACAACCACTTCGGAAATAAATCTGGTAGATTCTCAGAAAATTGGTAATAGTACTTCTTCAAGACCCAGATATATCACATATGGGCATATATGCAAAAGATACTCTGTTATACCATAATAACATGTGATCAACTATGTTCATAGCAGCTTAATTTGAAATAGACAGAAACAAGAAACAACCTAGATGTCCCTCAATTGAAGAATGGATAAAGAAAATGTGGCATACATGTAAATGGAATATAATTCAGCTATTAAAACACCACGAATTTTGCAGGCAAATGAATGGAACCAGAAAGGATCATCCAGAGTGAGTTAGCCCAGACCAAGAAAGACAAACATGGTATGTGCTTTTAGGTGAATATTAGCCATAATGTACAGGATAAACATGCTACAATCTACAGGCCAAGGTTAGTTGATTTTGTACAGGAGTGTAGCATAACTGTTATCTGATAAACTTCACCCAGCAGCTGATGGAAACATATCCACGGCCCAAAACTCTTGTGAAAGAGAAAGTCTTGTGAATAAAGAAATGGTTAATATAGTAAGGAAAGTAAAGGACATCAAAACAAAACATACAAAATATACTAACTTGGACCTATAGTGGCTCACGGAGACTGCAGCATCAACTAGAGCACATGCATGGGATGAAGAGAGGCCCCCTAAATTTATTTAACAAATGGGAACCTTGTTCTTTGTGTGAGACCTCTAACAGCAGGGTCTGGGCTGTCTCTGATTCTTCTGTCTACCTTTGAATCTCCTACTAACGGGTCTGCATTGTATTTTTCTTTTATTTATTTTTTTGGTACTTTATGTATTTACATTTCAAATGATATCCCCTTTCCCTGTTTCCCTTCTGGAAAC
Organism: Rhabdomys pumilio; assembly: GCA_030674055.1. NCBI lineage: Eukaryota > Metazoa > Chordata > Mammalia > Rodentia > Muridae > Rhabdomys > Rhabdomys pumilio. The sequence continues at coordinate 53,358,800 of JANHMN010000012.1, forward strand.
CCCATCTCCCATTCCTTTCCCCTTGCTTCAATGAAGATGCTTCTTCCCCTCCCATCTACCCACTCCCAACTCATCACCCTAGCATTCCCCTACACTGAGGCATCACAGGACCGAAAACTTCTCCTCCTATTGATGCCAGACAGTTCTATCCTCTGCTATATATGCAGCTGGATCCGTGGGTTCCTCCATGTCTATTCTTTGGTTGGTAGTTTAGTTCCTGGGAGCTCTGGGGTATCTGGCTGGTTGATATTGTTGTTCTTTCAATGGTGTTGCAAACCCCTTCAGCTCCTTCAGTCCTTTCTCTCCTCCATTGGGAATCTTGTGCTAAGTACAATGGTTGACTGCAAGCATCCACCTCTATTTTTGGCAGGCTCTGACAGAGCCTCTCAGGAGACAGATATAACAGGCTCCTGTTAGCAAACACTTCCGGGCATTCATAATTATGTCTGGGTTTGGTGCCTGTATATGCAATGGATTCCCAGGTGGGGCAGTCTCTGCATGTCCTTTCCTTCAGGCTCTGCTCCATACTTTGTCCCCATATTTCCTTTAGACTGGAGCCCTTCAGAGTGAAGAATCTGGAGATGATTGGGTGGCCTCATCCCCCAATCAGAGGCTTTGCCTAGCCTTTGGATATGGTTTCTACAGCTTTTCCCTCCCCTTTGTTGGGGATTTCAGCTAATCTCACCCCCCATTAGTTCCTGGGAGTCTCTTGCTTTCCCAGCATCTGGGACTTGCTGGTGGCTACCCCCAGTTCACCATCTCCCATGCTCTGTTAAAATTCCTGACCCTCTGTAAATCATCCTCATCTTCTCTCATACCTGATCCTGCTCCCTTTTCTCCTCTCCTTCCTCTATTCCTCCCAAGACCTTCCAACATTTTACTACCTGTAAGTATTTTGTTCTCCATTCTAAAGACTGAAGCATCCACATTTGGTCTTTCTTCTTCTTGAGCTTCATATGGTCTGTGAATTGTATCTTGGGTATTCTGAGCTTTTGGGCTAATTATCCACTTACCAAATGAAATGTGAGTACATACCAAATGTGCTCTTTTGTGACTGAGTTACCACACTCAGGATGATATTTTATAGTTCTATTCATTTGCCTAAGAATTTCATGAAATTATTGTTTGTAATTCCTGATTAGTAATCCATTGTGTAATTGTACTTCATTTTTTGTATTCATTCCTCTGTTGAAAGACATCTTATTCTCTCCAACTTCTAAGACTTCCAGGAACATAGTGGAACATGTGTACTTGTTATCTGTTAGAGCATCTTTAGGGTACAAAGAATAATTGAAAACTCCAACACAAGGAGGGAAACTACACCCTTGAAAAAGCAAGAAAGTAATCCTTCAACAAACCCAAAAGAAGATAGATAATTACACAAACATAATTCCACCTCTAACAACAAAAATAACTGTAACAACACTATTCTTTAATATCTCTTCACATCAATGGACTCAATTCCCCAATATAAAGACATAGACTAACAGACTGAATATGTAAACAGGATCCAGCATTTTGGTGCATACAGGAAACACACCTCAGTACAAAAAGACAGACACAATCTCAGAATAAAAGGCTAGAAAAAAAATTCCAAGTAAATAATCCTAAGAAAGAAGCTGGAATAGCCATTTTAATACCAAATAAAATCAACTTTCAACCAAAAATTATCAAAAAAGATAAGGAAAGAGATTTCATTTCTGTCAAAGGAAAAATCTACCAAGGTGAACTCTGAATTCTGAACAGCTATACTCCAAATGCAAGCGCACCCACATTCATAAAAGAAACTTTAATTAAGCTCAAAGAACACATTGCACCTCACACAATAATAGTGGGGGATTTCAACACCCTACTCTTGGCAATGGACAGATCATGGAAACAGAAACTAATCAGAGACACAGGGAAACTAACAGAAGTTATGAACCAAATGGTTTTAACAGATATCTATGGAACATTTCATCAGTACTTCACGGTACCTTCTCCAAAATTGACCATATAATTGGTCACAAAACAAGCCTCAACAGATACAAGAAGATTGAAATAATCTCATGCATCTTATCATATCACTATAGACTAAGGCTGGTCTTCAATAACAACAAAAACAACAGAAAACCCACATACACATGGAAGCTGAAAAATGGTCCACTCAATGATAATTTGTTCAAGGAGAAAGTAAAAAGAAATTAAAGACTTTTTAGAATTCAATGAAAATGAAGGCACAGCATGCCCAAACTTATGGAACACAATGAAAGCAGTGCTAAGAGGAAAACTCAACACTCTAGGTGCCTCCAAAAAGAAACTGGAGAGAGCATACAGAAGCAACTTAACAGCACACCTGAAAATTCTAGAGCAAGAAGTAAATACACCCAAGAGGAGTAGAAGGCAGGAAATAGCCAAACTCAGGCCTGAAATCAACCAAGTAGAAATAAAAAGAACTATACAAAGAGTTAAAAAAAGCAGGAGTGGGTTCTTTATTTAGCTTCAATAGAAGAAGATTGCCTAGTCCTACAGCAATCCCCAAGGCCATATGATAGCTGTGGGAGCAATTTCCATCTCTGAAGATAAATGTAAAGTTGGGATGAAAAAGGGGGAGATGAAAGGGTGAAACTCAGTGGAGAAAGGGGAGGAAAAGTTGTGAGTAGAATGTAAGGTTAATTAATTAGTTATTAGTTAACCAATTATTTAGTTAATTAAATAATTGAATAAATTAAATAATAATTAATAATAATCAAATTATTTCATTGATTAAATAAAGAAAGAAGAAAAGAACAGAAAGGAAAGGAAAGAAGAGAAGAGAAATAAACATCCTAGCTCTAGAGCCCTTCCTTTTAGAGAACATCTCATACTACCTAATAGCAATTATGACTCAATGGTAGTAAGTTATGTACTGATAAATGATTCTTTTTTTTTCCTGATGAAATATTCTGTGAGCATTTTAGAATATAACACTTCTGAAAATCCGCAAAGTAATTTAGTATGTCATACCTTTATTTGTGTTATTAACATTAACACTTTGAGATCACAAAATATCTGGATTTAAGGGTTATAATTTGTATTTTAGTATCTAAACCATTTGCTTACATGTACTTATCCATTAATGAATGGGTAGTTTAATTCTGTTTTATCAACATTCTGGATAATGATAGGTTAAAACAATCCCATGGTAAATGCATTCATAAAATACTCTCTTAATAAGCAAAACATGCTTTTTCAATTACTTTCATACAGGAATTAGTACATAGTGAAAGAGATAGAGACTGCAGCTGATTAATAATCACAGTGCCTTTAGCTAAAGTAGTTGTCCATTGCATAACATGTGGCATGATTTGGACTATTAAGAGAGAAAAAAATAAAGTAATGGGTTAAGACAGATTTTGTAACTCTTTAACTGTGAGATGTCTATCAGCAACACCAGGACTCCATGGTGATAATATTTTGTAGACTTTCTCTTTGTCCAATTATGGAGCTTCTTCATGTTTTTTTTGTTTGTTTGGATTTGTGTGTGTGTGTGTGTTTTTACAGAGTTCAGAATAACTATGTGAGTATTTTCTTCAGTGAGAAAGTAAAATGAAAGAAAGAATATGGGGCATCTTTTTCTAATAGCATAATCTTCTGAATCTAATTTTCACTATGGTAACCATGAGTCTAACAATAATGCAGACATTAAATTGCTAATGAAATTTTGTTCGAGTATTTGCAGTGAACATGTAGAAATACTATAGTAATTATTTTTAATTCTAAAGAGGTGCTTTATAAGCTTTATACACAGGATAGTTAAATCTATGTAGATATTACCTGTAGGCAAGTTTTAAATAGTTATCATGATTATTCATTTTGACTATCAAAATGCAAATTTTTGTAAATGCCAATAGCCTGAAGATTAACAGGAGAATATCTTGCTGACACTGCAAAAGATATACAAAGTAATAATTCAAAACCATAAAAGAGTTCTATGTGAAATTAATGCCATATATATATGTGTATATATATATATGCCTGCAGTAGATACTCCCTCTCCAATGTTCTTTTCAAGACTCATCACTATATAAAATTTTAATGGATTCTCAAGTTTATTTATACCTCCTTCACAACTTATAAACATGTTTTGTTCTTCTCTTTATGTTTTGTACCTCTTCTGAATATTCCATATTTATCAGACTTCCATGTTATTTGTCCCACTTACTTTCAGAAATATCAATACATTCCACAGTGTAAGTAAGTTGTGATGGCATTGTTTGCTGAAGGCTTTTATTTTAGAGACAGTTCACACAGAAGAATAAGACAGGACCTAATCAAAAATATCTGGAGCAGTGATATATTTAGGGTATAGAAACTTTGACTAAGAGTAAGAATTGTTGATCCTTTTTGAGGCAGTGGAGGGGGAAGAGTTCAGTGGGAGTGAGAGTTGGTCTTACAAGATGTTTAGGGTTGATATAGAGTAAAATGTTTACCTATCTTAAGTTTAAGTTACTTTGATTTGGTACATGACCTGGCTTCTGAGTTCCTCTGAGGTGAAAAACTTTTTAGCACCTCATCATGAAACATCAGGGGATTAAGTAAGGTAGCTTTTGTTCTATCTCCACAGGAACTACATGACTCTATCTCTTACTCTACTAGTTGAAGGCTCAGGAAGAGAAGAGGACATGTTGGAAAATGATTTTAGTCTATATTCTAAAATGTTCTCCAAAAATTTTCAACAAAAATTCTCCCCCTACCCGCCAAAGTTCTTTCTAAAAAGTTATCGCTACATTCTTTTTCTAATCTGATTTTTTTCTTCTTGCTTTGATTTCAAAATAATTCCACTACTTTCAATATTATTACTCCCAATGCTATGCCTTTACTTCTATTTTCTTCTTGAGTTCAGTTTTTTTTTTATAAAAAGTTCTTCTTGAGTCCAGATTTCTCTCTTTGTTCTCAACACTTCTACATCTTTCAGAATACATGATCACATAGTTTAAAAGCTCACCCCAAGTTTACATATAAATTCAAATCATAAATTGAATAAGAAGTTTACAACAGAAGATGTTTACATGCATATCCATTAGGAGTAATTCCTTGGCTAAACATGCAGCACTTGTAACCAGCTTTACAGGTTCATGGAGGGTTAAAAACCATAACATTTATGACTAAGGTATTAGAGACGTTTTGTATAGATAAACCCAGTTAATATTTTATTTTCTGTCTTTGCACCTACAGCAAATTGTTAGTTCCCGTTTAGTGACTTTTAGTTAACATTTTACAACTTCTTGGAATGTGCTCTGAGTAGTAGATACTTGCTTGCTATCTCAGAAGCAACTATCTGGTGACATTTGAAGACTGGAAGAGTTGCCATTGAAGTTTTAACTATCCGAAAAGATTTACTAGCAGTCTTATTATAAAAGAGCTAAATAATAACTATAATTTGAGGAATTCTTATAAGATCATCATTAAATGTTAAGAAATCATCTACCTAACTATACACCATCACTATAAAACAGTAAGTGCATCTTTGTTGTTCTGCAGAGATACACTTGAAAGGGTGGGCCGATATCTAGTGATTATTTGTGTGTGTGAGCATATAGATAGATAGATAGATAGATAGATAGATAGATAGATATTCATAATATACATATATTATGAATATCAATAGCACTAAGTTTTTCTAAAATGAAACTCTTCTGTGCCTTGCCTACAGGAACAAATCCATCATAGATTTTACTCCAAGGCAGACCAATTTCAAGAGGATCACCTGTTAGATTTTAGCTTCTCCTTGTTTGCTCCTGGCAATTAGGAAAAACTAAATGCCTAAAGGACAACATAAGAACATAGAGAGGCTGCCTCCTTTGGCCAGGCAGGAAGCCTAGTAGAAATATGAAGACACCAAATAACACACAAAACTTCTGACCCAAAATGTATCCTTTCTACAAGACATGCAGGGAATAGGGATGGAGTAGAGACTGAGGGAATGGCCATCTAATAACTTTCCCAACCTGAGACTCATCCCTTTTAACAGACACCAATCCCTGACACTATTAATGATACTCTGTTATGCTTGCCAACAGGAGGCTGGCATGTGTCCTCTGAGGGTCTCCAACTACCAGCTGACTCAGACAGATGCTTTCTTAGTCAGGGTTTTACTGCTGTGAACAGACACCATGACCAAGGCAACTTTTATAAGGACAATATTTAATTTGGGCTGACTTACACATTCAGAGATACATTCACTCACTTAACTATAATCTCCAAAGCAAGACAGGAAGCTAGCTCTAAACTCTGCATCTCCTTGTCTGATGTCAAAGTGGTCTTAAGATTTTCACTCTTTTTTTTTCATATTTATTGAATGCAACAAGCCTCTTTCTTCTGGGATGGTTCCACTCCTTGTTAGTAGATTCCCTCAGCAGATAGCCAACAGCTCAGACATCTTGAGGTTTCCAAGGTAACTTCAACGTTGCAGCTTCTTGTTTCAATGTCTGGGATCCACACACGATCTTCTGAGCTCCTCCAAAGGGCTGGTGTCATTGCTCCAGCTCTGCCCTCTGCAGTACTCTAATCTCAGTGTGACTCACTTCACTAAAGCTGCTGTTCTTGGTGTTCATCCCATACTATGGCATCTTCGATAGATTGGGGTCTTTTGTTGCAACTAGGCTTCACCAATAGCCTCTCATTGGCTCTCTTCAGAGTGTCAAGCCTCAACTTCTTTGCATGACTCCTTCAGTCCTGGGACTCAATTGCAACTGAAGCTGTACCTTCACTAATGTCCTTCCCTGGCCTCTCACAGTGCCGAGCTTCAGCAGTTCATCATGATCCCTTTATGCCTTCAAAACAAGTTCCACCTGGGTGACTCTTACACATTACCAAGTCCAGCTACAGCATAAGGTACAACCTCGGCAATCTCTGCAACACAGATTCTTTGTGCTCTCAGGAAACATTTTGCAGAAGATTTTATCTCAATGATGCTTGTCTCTTTTTAATCATCGCTAACCAGTATCAATTGTCTTAGAAATCTCCTCTATTTTGACCCTAAAGTCAGAGCTCCATTGCCAATGCTCCTGAGTTCTGCTGCTTGCTGGAGCTGAAACATGGCCCTTTTATTCTATTGAATTATCATCAGCTCTGTTTTTCAACTCCTTTACTACCTAAGCTTGCCAGTCCTAAAACTTGCTCTAAAGACAGAGATCTGCATGGCTGTCTCCTGATATTAAAGTTGTGTACCACGAAGCCAGGATTTAAGTTTTTTGTTGCCTAGAACTTACTCTGTCCCAGGGTGGCTCTGAACTCAACAATCTGTTTGGCTTTTTATCCTGGTATTAAAGCTGTGTACCACCATGCCCGGAACTAAATTTAGCTGGGTAAGATCTTGCCCACAAAGTCTCACTCACTTAATTTGTTATCTCCTTGAACATTATATTCAGTTCTATTTCACTTCCTGGTGCCTCTTTAATACTCAAACCATATATTTTACATTTTTCCTTTCTAAGCTTGCTATGCTTGTTCTAAATGCCCTTCATGAGACTTAACCAGAGAACAAAGTCTCTGCTGGGCTTTTTTTGAGACTTCTTTTGTCAATGCAATTAATAAAAATGTCTTTCTCTTAGCCTCAGATAGACTCTTTAGACAAGGACAGAAAGCAGCCACATTATTCACCAAAATAACACAAAAACAGTCTCTCAACAACTTATTAAAATACTTCTCTTCTAGAAACCTCTAGAATCAGGCTTCCACAGTTAAAATCACACTCAGCAACAAAGTCTTCCAACTTTTTATAGTCTTATTTTACTGCTGTGAACAGATCATGGCCAAGGCAATTCTTACAAGAACAACATTCAATTGGGGATGACTTACAGGTTCAGAGGTTCAATCTATTATCATCAAGTTGGGAACATGGCAGCATCTAACCAGGCATGGTGCAGGAGGAGCTAAGAATTCTAAATGTTCATCTGAAAGCTGCTAGCTGAATACTGGTTTCCAGGCAACAAGGATGAGGTCTTAACGCCCACACCCACAATGACACACTTACTCCAATAAAACCACAATTACCTGATGATCCAGCTATACCACTCCTGGGCATATACCCAGAAGATGCTCCAACATATAACAAGGACATATGTTCCTCTATGTTCATAGCAGCCTATTTTATAATAGCCAGAAGCTGAAAAAAAAAGCCAGATGTCCTTCAACAGAGGAATGAATACAAAAAATGTGGTACATTTACACAATGGAGTATTACTCAGCTATTAAAAATAATGAATTCGAGAAATTCTTAGGTAAATGGATGGAACTAGAAAATATCATCTAGAGTGAGGTACCTCAATCACAAAAGAACACACATGGTATCTACTCACTGATAAGTGGATATTAGCCCAATGCTTGAAATAGCCAAGATTCAACTCACAAACCACATGAAGCTCATGAAGAAGGAAGACCAAGTGTGGATGCCTCCGTCCTACTTAGAAGGAGTAACAAAATACTCAAGGGAGCAAATGTGGAGACAAAGTGTGGGACAGAATCTGAAGGAGGGGCCGTCTGGAGACCATTCCACCTGGGTAGCCATTCCATGTGCTGTCACAAAAGGTAGACGCTGATGTGGATGCCAGGAAGTGCATGATGACAAGAGCCTGATATAGCTGTCTCCTTAGAGGTCTGCCAGAGGCAGATGCTCACAACTAATCACTGATCTGATCAAGGGTTTCCCAATGGAAAAGTTAGAGAGAAGATTGAAGGAGCTGAAAGGGTTTATGGCCCCATGAGTAGAGCAATAATACCAACCAACCAGAGCTTCCCAGGGCCTAAACCACCAGCCTGGGAGTACATAGGGAGGGACCCATAACTCCATCTGTACATTTAGGGGAGGATGGCCTTGTTGGGTATAGGTGGGAGAGGAGATCCTTGGTCCCATGAATGCTGAACACTGAGTGTGTGTGTGTGTGTGTGTGTGTGTTGGGGGGGAATTCGAGGATGGGGAGGGAGGAGTGGGGCGTAGGTGAGGGCACATCCTCATAGAAGCATGAGGGGGGGAGATGGGATAGGAGGTTTCTGGGTGATGGGGGCAATGGGGCAAGAGGATAAAATCTGAAATGTAAATATAATATCCAATAAAAAGAAAAGAAAAAAGGAATAAAAAGCAATCTACAGATTCAATGCAATCCCCATCAAAATATTACCAAAATATTTTATAGACCTTGAAAGAGAAATTCTTAATTTCATAAGGAAAAACAAAAAATCCAGGATAGCAAAAGCAATTCTCAACATTAAAAGAACTTCTGAAGGTATTACCATCTTTGACCTCAAGCTGTACTCCATAGCAACAGTAATAAAAATTGTATTGGTATAGAAACAGACAGGTGAATCAATAGAATCAAATCAATGATGCAGAAATAAACCCACACACCTATGGACAGTTGATTTTTGACAAAAAGTAAGCCAAAACCATACAATGAAACAGAGAATACATCTTCAACTGAATGTCCACAGGTAAAGGAATACAAATAGGTCCAAATTATTACACTGCACAAAATTCAAGTCCAAATGGCCCAAAGATCTCCAAGTAAAGTCAGAATACTGATACACTGAATCTGGAGGAAGATAAAGTGGCCAACAGCCTTGAACACATTATCACAGGAGAAAGTTTCCTAAACAGAACACCAATGTGTCTGACACTAATGTCAAAAATTAATAAATGGGACCTCATGAAGCTGAAAAGCTTCTAGTGCAAAAGGACAATGTCAATAAGATAAAAACAAACCTTTACTGAATGAGAAAATATCTTCACTAACTCTTCATCCAACAGAGGGCAAATATCCAAAATCTATAAAGCACTTAATAAGTTAAACTCTAACAAACCAAATAACCCAATCATAAATGGGATATTGTTCTAAATAGACAATTCTCAACAGAGGAATCTTAATTGGCCAAGAAGAACTTAAAGAAATGTTGAACATACTTTGTCATCAGAGAAATGAAAATCAAAATGTCCCTGAGAATCCTCCTTACACCAATCAGTATAGCTGGATCTAGGCAAATGGATAGAACTAGAAAATATCATCCTGAGTGATGTAACCTAGACCCAAATTGATTTGTATGGCATGTACTCACTGATAAGGGGATATTTGCCAAAAAAGTTCAGAGTACCCATGGTACACTTCACAGATTCAAAGTAGTTAAACAACAAGGAAAGTCCAAATGAGAATGCTTGAATCTTCCTTAGAAGGTGGAAAAAAACAGTCATGGTAGGCAGAGGGAGGGAAGGTTCTGGGTGAGAAAGGGGAAGGTGAGGAGAATATGCGGAAAGGATCAGGAATGAGGAGAGACAGGAGACAGTCCCAGAGGATCCAAAAAATGAATGGAAATATGCAGCGGCTGGATGATTGGGGTGGGGGGATTCTATAGGAAGTACCAGAGACCCAGGATGAGTCAAGCTTCCAGGAGTCAATCTAAATGACCTTAGCCAAAATGCCCAAGAGTGGGGATATGGTACCTGAAGAGATCACCTCTGTAGGGGCAAGTGGAACAATGTCACCAGACAGAAAATCTGGTACAATCAAGTAGATTAAATAACCCAGCAATTCTCCTAATTAAAAACAGTAGTCATTTAAATCTGCTCCCTACCCAGTTCCTATCCTGGAACAAGTGACCATGGCAACCCACTAAGAGTACCATGACAACTGGTCAAGTAGCATAGAGCCCAGTGTTCTCCATGCTAATGGGGTATCTAGATGGGTCCAAGGGTTTAACCAATAAATTTCCCTTCCCAGGTGTCCCCTCTTGCAAAAGGCATTAGCCTCTTGTTCACCATGGGTAAGTTTAACAGTTTGGATAAATGACAACTGTCTCCTTCATCAAGGACTGCCAAATTTGAAAGCTTTTGTCATACAAAGCCCTGTCTAAGTAGAAGGCCTCTCTTCACTCCTGAAACTCACCCTGAGCTAAGTTGGATTCATCCCACCCCATGCTCATCATAACTCCCTTCCTCTTACCTAGAGAAAAACAAGCTTGGACTCCAATCATAGGCTACATTTCCCCTCCTCTGAGTGGCATGTTCGCATGTCTTAAAAGCCCAGCACCCAATTGTAAGGAAGACATGTAGCCTAGAGCATCTCCATTTTATCTCCCAGAGTGGTGTCCTGGCACCCTAGCAGTGAGGCAGAATGCAGAACCACATACCTACAGTAGCCAGAAAGGACTTCCAGTAGAGGGATGGGGATACTAACCCAACTACAAAACTTTTGACCCAAAATTAGTCCTGTCTAAAAGAAATACAGGGACAAAGTTGGAACAGAAATTGAAGGAATGGCTCACCAGTGACTAGCCCATTCTGAGACCCATTCTATGGGCAGGCACAAATCCATCACTCTATTAATGATGCTATGTTGTACTTGCAAATAGAAGCCAACCATAGCAGTTCTCTGAGAGGCTCTACTCAGCAGCTGACTGAGAAAATTATAGATAACCACATACAAACATTGGACCGAGGTCAGGTTATTTCTATAGCATCATGTTTCATGACTTCTCTGAGATTCCCTTGGTTCTTGTGTCAATTCTTGATCAATGGTTTTATTAAAGGCATCCATCACACCATCATCACATGGCATTTTTTCATATATGCCTTTGTTTTCTTCCTGTTTATGTAAGGATATCCACCACCTTAGATTTAGGGTCCACCTTTTATCATCATAACCTAACCTAACCAATGGTATCTGAAAAATTTACTTAAAAAAAAAACTTTAAATCAAATAAGACAAGAAGAACCACATGGTTATTATATAGCACACAGTAAACACTTAAAATTATACTATAAACAGATTAGTTTGGTACAGAGATTCTTCTATCATTTCATTTTGTTTTGTTTTGTTGAAAATCTTTAGTTAAACTTTTGGGCCCGGATTTGAGGTTCTTCTGACTGATTTTTTTAAAGAATAGTTGTTTTGATTAAAAACTCTAATAATTGAATTGTATATGCAATATTTTATAAATGTTTAATTATGATAGTACCTTAATTTTTATTTAATGCTTGTAAGAGAGAATCAATGATACCACATCATCTTCTGATAAACAAAACTCATAATACTTTTTGTCTGTTGATTTTGAGGCTTAGTAAGAAATTTTATAAAATGAACATAAAATATGTTTCAATTTATACATTATAAAACAAGGATTTCATTTTATGTTTAAATATATATTTTCTCATTTTAATTATGCCTTTGAAAATTTTGTATAATGTATTTTTATCATATTGCCTTCTAATCCCTTGCCAAACTACTCAATCCCTTTTTGTCTTAGAAGCCAAAAGTGAATATAAAACAGCAAGCGCAGTTTGTGCTGCCCTATACAATTAGATATCTACCCTTGTATGGGAGCATGATTTATCTGCAAAGAAACACACTCTTAAAGAAAACTGGATCTTCCTCTACTCAGAAGCTTTCAATTGTCAATTTTTATTATTTTTTATTATTTAAAACAGTTTTTAATTTAAACATATTTGATCTTATTTTTACTATACCCTTCCAGATTCCCTCTCTCTCCCTATCCATACAATTTAAAGTTTTTTTCTCAAAACACAAACAAACAAGCAAACACCAATATAAGAACATAACCAAGAATACCTCCAAATAAAACAAACGATGAAAACAGATACACAAAAAACATCAACCAAGACTCTACCAAATTGTAATGAAGTAAAAGCAGACACTTCAACTGCTTACGCAGGACTAGAACCTCATGCTTACTTCCACTAGTCGTGTTGGGATTTTTACTAAACATTAAACATCAAGAAATTAAACAATCAAATTTAAAAGGAGAGGTCTCAATAAGTGAAGTATGAGCAGCTGAAAAACATTTCAAAAATGTTCAGTATAACTAACTATCAAAAAAAAAAACACAAATTAGAACTTTGAAATTTTAATTTACTCTAGTCAGAATAACTAAGACTAAAAAACAATGTTAACAAATGCTGACATGGATGCAGAGAAAGAATGGGCAGGGAATATTTATTCATTGATTATTGGAGTGAAAAGAGGTACAGCTACTATGAAAACCACTATGGAGTTTCCTCAAAAAGCTAGAAATAGATCTATTACAATATCTGGTTCTAAAACTCTTGGGCATATACCCAAAGGTCTTTATATCCTACAATAAAAATACCTTTTCATCATATTCACTCATCTTTCCCAGTAACAAAGAAATGTAAACAGCCTCGATATCAACCAACTGATAAATGGATAAAATATGGTAGATTTAGATGTTGTAGATACTACGAATCAGGAAATTAGATAATGCTCAAAGTAAATGGATAGACCTGGAAATAATCATCCTGAGTAAGACTCTCCAGAAGTACAAATGTCATGGATTTTTCCTTATAGGTGGACACTAGTTATACATTTTCATGTACATATGTTCCATTTACAATAAGCAAAGAGGTCAGAAAATTAAAGGGAGATATGAAGTAGGGAAAAAGTAGGATCGAGAAGAAACAGAATACAATGATAAAAGAGGGCAAAGAAGACTAATAAAATTATGGCTTTATTCACAGTGGAAATGGGAGGTCAGGTTAGAAAAGAGGATGCTGGAAGAAATAACTAGCACTTATCCCTTTGGAAAAGTCATGGAAATTTTCTGCCATAGAAGGTTCATATATATTCACATGTATACATAAGAAATATATAATTTGGATAAATAAACATAAAATAATTTAAAAGCTACCCCATAATGAAGCAATAATTTCCCTACGAGTCAAATCGGACTAACAAAATTAAAATCCTTGTGTCAGGAATGGTTTACCTCTTTTGGAACAGTGAGGTCCCCTAAACCTCCAAATAGTATAGTATATTGCAGTTGTATTTGGATATCTTCTGAACATGAGTATAAGACATTATTGTTGAAGACACCCCATACTTGAGTCAAGACCTGGAAACTTCATCCCTACTATCTAGCTTTTATAATGCTACAAGGTGAGGTGCATACCATTATAAAAGTAGAGTAATTGTTAGACCTACTCAGCATGAACCCTTCAAATCCACTATAATGACTGGCCTTACAAGACAGGCTCATGAGTACAATAGTGCCACAAATATCATAGGAATGACTTCACTCTCTTATTTGGATTGAATGCCTGTGGCTGTACATGTTATAGGCCTATGGAAGAATATATAGTTACTCTTAAATGAGTACAATACTAAACTGTGACCTGATTCCCCACTTATTTATATACCCATTATATTAGTTACTTTTTTTCTCATGGTTTAAAAACAACAACAATAATAACAACAACAAGATGGCCAAACAAATTATAGAAGGAAAAGTTTATTTGGATTTACCTATCCAGATGGTAAGGATCTACCATGGCAGAGCACAAGCAGCAGACAGCAAGCATGAGAGCAGGCACAGGAATTCAGCGCTAACATCTTCAACTGTAAGCATGAAGCAGAAAAAGAAAACCATAAGTAGTACAAGGCTTTTAATCTCAAAGGCTTTCCCTGTGACAGACAATCTCAAGCAATAGTGCACACCTAAAACACATCACACAGCTTCATCAACTCTTCACTTGTTCAAATATATGTCTATAGATGGCCTATTCAAACCACTTTACCCGTAGGATAGTGCATTCCACAACCTCCATCTTAAAAGCTTTATTTGTAATAGATGCAGGTTAACACAGACACACAACGGATTACTGGCAAAGAACAAGGAACTGTAGAATGCTTAGTCTGATTACATCTTTTTATAACCCCTTCTCTCAATGCACAGACATCATTCCAGAAGAGGAGTAAAAAACCAGAAGTAGTGAATGAAACTGCTTTCTAGTTACAACAGAACGATGGTAAGTATGAACTCAGTAGTTATAACACAAGACCTATAGAAAGATGTCTCACCATAATAATATAGCATGTATACAGAGGGATCACCTTCCATTTCAAAGTACAAGTCTGTTATATGTAAAACTGACAAAAAATTTATCATTTCAATTGGCCCTATATCAACTTGACCCACAAACACATCACTATTAAACTGTAAAGTTTCCCTTCTCGTTTTTCCCAAAGACATCACATTACTATCACTGTCTCAGTAAAAAACACCTCTAATTTTTAATTTTCCACAATCTTCACTGGAGACCTAGGATGAAGGAGGCTATTAGGAGTATATGGGGCCTTTCCTTTCACACATGCATTTTAGGCTAGAACAAGAAATTAGGCTTCAAACATGAAAATGACTTTGGGCTAGGGCAGAGAAGTTGACTCAAATAGTTTGGTCCCCCTGATAAGCCCTTAGAAACAGTGATCATGGGAATGTTCACGTAATTGTGTTTAATGCCTTGCTTATTCTTTGAATATTTGTGTTTATTGTCTTGCTTGTTCCTTGGCTATTTGCATCTATTATGTTGCCAGACCCAAATCCTAGAACTGACCTTAATTAAAATAGTATAAAAGCAAAAAGGAGGAGGGGTGGGATAGGGGGTTCTAGGGAGGGGAAATGGGGGAATGGATGACATCTGAAATATAAATAAATAAAATATCCAGTAAAAATAAGGACAGAAAAAAGGAGTATATGGAGGTGATCCTAACTGATGTTCCTACCAGCAGAGGATATAGAGACTCAAGTGGGTATCTCCTGTAGCTAGGCAACACTTCCAGTGGAAGGAGCAGGGCATCAACACACTTACAAAACCTTCAACCCCAAAATATGTCCTGTCTACAAGATGCATAGGGATAAAGCAGGAGCAGAGACTGAAGGAACTGCCAACCAAGGTATGCCCCATCTTAAGACCCATCTCATGGGATAGAGCCAACCTCTGACACTATTAGTAGTACTCTGCTATGCTTGCAGACAGGAACCTAGCACAACTGCCTCCAGCAGTGGATGGAAACAGATAAAAGAGACCCATAGACAAACATCAGGTGGAGCTCAGGAGTCTTGTGGAAGATGCAGAAATAGAATTGAGTAAGCAAGAGGGGTCATGAACAACACAAGAATACCTATAGAGTCAAGTAATCTGGGACCATGGGGGTTCATAGGAACTGCACTACCAACCAGAGATATTGTGGAGCCTGAACCTATGCCCCCAACACATTTGTAGCAAATGTGTAGTCTGGTCTTCCTGTGGGTGCCCTAACAATTGGAGTGGGGACTGTCTCTGACTCTGTTGCTCACCATTGGATCCCTATGTCCTACCCGGACTGCCTGGACTTCCTAGTAATAGAAGAGATGTTTAGTCCTGCTGAGACTAATATCCTAAAATGGGGTGGTACCCAAGGGAGGCTTCCTGTTCTCTGAGGAGAATGGGAGGGGGAAGGGTCAAAAGGGATTTATAAGGGCTGGACTGGGAGGGAAGAAGGGAGGGGGCTACCGTTGGGACATAATGTGAATAAAAAATACATTATGGAAAAAAATGAAACATTTAAAAGTTCAGCCTCTTTAAAATATTCAAAATATCCTTCCAAATGCAAAGCCTCTATAAAATATCTAAACTTTCAAACATTTCTGAAGTCTCTTCATCATTCCAAATTATCTTAACTGTAAGCTCCTATAAAATAAAATGTAAAAATAAATTATATATTTCATATTTTAAAATTTATAGCATAGTCACAATTTAATCAAAGTAAAACCAAATTTCAGCAATGTAAAAAGTTCAGTATTTCACATCTGGAATCCACAATTGCTGAGGCTCCAAAGAGCCTAGGAAGCTGCACTTCTCTGGTTATCAAGAAGCTCTTCTTCTCCAGGTATCACAGGCACAGCACATGCAGCTTATCTTTTGGCTCAGGCCAGCTCCACTCTACATCTGATGTTTTGGTCCATCATTCCATATTGGTATCCAGTTTTCTGGAGTCCACCAATGGTCATTACTGGGTTTCCTTCAGAACTCTGACCATTCTGCATAGTACCAAGCCTCAGATTCTCTTATGGCTACACGTTTGTCAATGGTCTCTCCTGCCTTCTTATAGTTCCAAACCTCAGTTGGTTTCCATGACTCCTTCATACTTTCAAACCCAATAAGATGTAGGTAGGTAAAGCTTACACATTATCAAGTTCAGTGGCTGTCACAAGTTATATATTTAACTTTCTAGACTACAGTTTTTTTGTTCTGATCAAAAACAAGCAAACAAACAAATAAAACAAGACAAGAACCAAAATGAAATAAAAAACAACTTCCCAGAAGTCTTGGTTTCAAATGATGCTGATGTCTTCATAATCACAGCTGATTCTTCATTCCACATTGACCAGTATTGTAACATCAATGTCAAAATTCCACTTTAGTCCTTCAGGCCTCTTGATAACCAACACCAATTCTTCCCCTCTAGCTGAGCAGACACTGGGATCCTTAATATAAATACCAAATAAAAAGCCCTGATAGAACAGTTATTTCCCACTGAAATTTCATACATCAAGCCTTCTTCATTTGCACTGCTCTCAGTATTATATTTCAATTTTTCACAATAATAGTTTATTAAGTTTGATAACTTGATAGATTTTTCAGCCCAAAGTTCCACAGTTCTTTCACAATCTTGTCCCAGACAACATGGTTAGGTTTCTCACACCAGGTTTTTCAGTTCTGCTACCAGTTTCTCTCTTAAAAATTTCTATCGATGTTATAAAATCCCATTTAAAAAAAAGGAAAGTGGGGAGGAAAGGGTTGCTTTTAAGCTTATAACATTCAGGTCATACTCCATCACTGAAGGATTCGAGGTGATTAGTCAAGGCACAAACAATGAGGCAGAAATAAAAGCAGATGCCTGAGGGATCTGCTTGCTAGCTTGCCCCCTCCCCCCATAGTTTGCTCAATCTGTTTTTTTGTACCACCAAGGACCAGTTTTTCAGAGGTGGCACTGCCCCCAGTGAGCTGGGCTTACCCACAACAGTCATTAATCAAGAAAATGCACTACAGAATTGCCTGTAGCAACAAATCTCATAGAGGGTTTTTCTCAATTGAGCGTCCCTCCTCCCAAATGATTCTAGCCAGTGTGTAGTTTACTTAAAACTGACCATCAAACCAAGATACTCCACTATGCAGGCAAATTACAACCAGAGATGCAAACTTAGAAATCTTCCTTCCTTACTGGGAAACAAGAGTATAGGAGAAAATATCCTTTGATATCTGGAAAACAGTAAGATAATTAGATGGGGTCTTTATATTGCATTTGATTTATTATCTTAGAACGACAGTATCCTGAATGCAGTGAAACTACAGGGCTTTAAAATACATGTATATGTTAGAAATATATTTGTTTTGTTTGCATTATAAAGCTCCATTCATAATTTGATTCTTCATTTGACTACTTTATGAGAATAGTATTGAAAACTGAAAGAAGGCAGTTTTGAGTAAATTCAAGTGGGAAAAGAAAAAAATTTTGCCATACTTAATTCTTAGGGCATATAAAATAACATTAGTGTCATTTCAGATCTCATTTTCGAACAGTCTACACTAAAGACAAAAATCGTATTTTTTTTTTATTTTCTAAGAAAAAAAGTCTTTAAAAAGAGCCTGTGATTTCAAAGTGAAGCTATTCTGACTTCATAATGTAGCCAAACACCTTGAGGATAGGAATGAAACACAATTCTCATAACCTGTAAATTATATTGCTCTCATAAAGAAAAAGGTTACAGTTAGTGAGTTGCCTCTAGTACCATGCTCAAAGGTTACTATAGCAACTGTTCTATGCAAATAAGCATGGCTAGTCTTTCACAAACTCTCAAATGGCTGAAAAACAAGGAAAGAAAATAAAGTAAATGAAAGATCCACGGGGACTCCTTGTTCATATTATCCCTCCACCAGGTAGTCACTAAATATAATCAGTGTAATTTATTAACATACAGGGACAGGATATGGGTATTGGGATTACTTTTCTCTTAACAGTATGCATTATACAGTAGCATTATTTTTATTAATCTCTGAAATCCTGCTAATTGTTTCCTTTATTCATTCAGTTCTCATTAAGAAAATAGATCTTTTTCAACTAATACCGAGCAACAGCATTATCATGTTAACTACAAATAACATAACCTGGAAAAGCAGGACAGAATACAGAATCTACTCCAAGAAAGTTTGGGGTTCAATCATGGATCTACTCATAGCTACATAAATGATATGCTACAGGTAAGTTTGTTAGTATAAACTTTGGTCTTCAGCCCTTTATAGTCAAAGTAATAGGAACAACTTAACAGAGTGATTATGAAGGTTCTATAAAGATTGTGATATATAGTACAATGGTTTAACACAAACAAATTTTAGAAATGCTACCTTATCAAAACGATGTTAATGGATATGTTAATGGGTATATGTCTTTCAAGTATGCTGCTTCTAGTTAAGAATGGTAAGTTATAAATAAGCTAGTTATTCCAATGTGATAATTTAGTGACAAATAATATATCACAAGTCCTGGTGATGGATGGTACATTGATAATTCCACATTTTTCTCTGTCTTAATAGTGAATTATCTGAAATTTGAGTGATAATCTGTAAATATGAGTGTGTTATTTAAACTATATATTTGTGTTAAACAAACAAGAAAGTATTCTGCACTCTATCTTAGAGAAATGATTTAGAAACAATTATATATATAGATGATATTATGCTTACATATATGCATGCAAGCATATAATTGTTCCTTTTATGTGATGCTTAATGTTTATTGTCAACCTGATTAAATATAGAATCACCATGGAAATGTATCTGTAAATACATATATGAGAGATTTTATTCTAGAAATGTTTACTGAAGAGGAAAGGCATTTTCTGAATATGCACAGTATCAGTAATAGGATCAGGATTCCCCAAGATAGACTTAAAAGGAGAATGAAAACTGACCACAAGAGCCCATTTCTCTGCTCCCCAACTGCTGATACAATGTGACTAGCTGCCTCATGCCCCTGTTGTCATGACTACTATATCCTCAAACAGTCAGGAAATAACCTCTTCCTTCCTTAAGTGCTTTTCTCCATGTATTCTGCTCTTTCACTAATAAAAACAACTAGTACAGTAAACGTATATACAGATAATTGTTGATCTGTATATATGAATGTACATACGGAGCTGGGTGTGTTGGTACATGCCTTTAATCCCAGAACTCAGGAAGTAGAAATGGTCAGATCTCTGTGAGTTCAAACACAGTCTATTACATACTGCAAGGTCCAGGACAGTCAGAACTGTGCAATGAGACACTGTCCAAATGGACAAAAATTAAAAACTGGTTTACAGTTAATTACACTTTCCCATTGAGAAAAGTAGGGATTTGGGGAGGTTGTTAGTATGACAGAAAATTTTTCATTTGTACAAAACTCTGTGTAAACTTAGAAGAATTATCCCCAGTTACAATATGATAACTGATTCAAACATTTTGCTCTCCCAAAAACTATCTGTCATCGAAGTAATGATGATAAAGAATTCACACGACTAAAAGGAAGAATAGAACATTTCCTCTTTTGTATTTAATTCGTTTGTTAAAAAAATTATTGCAGCATAAGTGAGAGCTTATCTGAGCATATCATCAAGTTTTTAAAATGTTGTAAAATATGAACCAGAACTAAATATAAAAATAAATTTCACATTACCTCGGTGTAGCACAGAGAAGTAATTCCAACACTTTCATGACCCATTATGGAAAGTGCAATTTATATTAAAAACACAAAATTCTAGTATATCAGTGAGCCTTACCATCTCCTAGTATCTCTCTGTTTAGAACATGAGGATATCTGAAATATCCTACAGATAATAAGTCTTTACCACTTACTCTCATGACTCACAAGCACCTGAATTAAGTCATATTATCTGCTGTTCTTCGTCTACTTAATTATGTCTGCCTAGCCGACTCAACTACATCAGCTTCATGATTCAGAGGAATTACTAATACCCCTTGATTAAAATCTATTTTAATTTTATTTTCTTTAATTTTTATTTACATTCTTTATGAATAAATATTTTTGGTATATTTTCAAAGGTTGGAAGTAAATTTAAATCAGACACAGTAAAGATCAAAAGAAATCACATCGTTGCTAATAAACAATAAAGCTTAAACCATTTCCTTTAAACTGACATTGTAGAATTGGTCTCTGTCTTCTAAAATAGAGTTCTGCATGAGAAAAATCCTGGGAGGAACGTTTAAAGTCCACCCAAGCAGTTACTGGACAGTAAGCATTTATTATAATAAAGGAAACACAGTTGTCCTGAAGCAGTGGAACTGCAGTTATCTCATGAGAGAATATGAGAGGTCAGACTCATTATTTTAAACTAAATTTAAATTATCAGAAGTCACTGTTCTAAGTTATCCATCAGACTGCTGCCAGTCATTGCCAATAGAGCAGATCAGATAGTCAGGATGATAACATAATCAGACAAATATATTCTATGATATTTCAGAATTAACAAACAAAACAAGGTCTGTAGCAATACCATTGTGCAGAGTCTGCAAAGATTTACAGCAGTGTCTTTCATTGACTTGTGGAAATTATTTAACAACGTAAAAAATCAGTGTTGTGGAAATTAGGATAAATTTGATTCAAACACAGTTTAAATAGGAGAAAAAAAACGACATAAGTAACTCAGTATTGCAAAAGTACTGGATTATGTCATTCAATGTGCTTCTCTGTAGACCTTCGGAAGGCCCAGGCTCATAATTAAATATAGTGCATTTGAAGTAGAACACTCACCAGCAGATCTTAGGACACAGTTTCTGATGGTCATGTGTAAGCCAAATACTTAATGTGTATGTACATTAAACATTTAAAGTAAATACGAAAAGTTAGTGTACTTTAAAGCTTTCTGTCACTGTAATATATACTTGTGATGACTATCTTCCATAAAGATACATATTTACTTAAAATTTTAGACACTTTTAAACCATAAATTATATGATGCCACGGTGTGGGAGCCTGGTACAATGGAGGCAGAAAATGGAGAAAAACCATTCAGCTCATTGCCAGCAAGCAAACAAGAATGAGAAAGGAGGAAAACCTTTCCATCCTCCATTAAAGCATAACCTATATAACTTGAAAAATGTCCAATAAAGATGTTTCCCTTAAAGCTTACCTCTAGCCAACAGCACAAACTGGCTGCTAAAATTTTAATGCATAGGCCATAGTCATGCTGAAGAGGTTAGCGAATCACCAACGTTGCTAAATGAGTCTTATCCTGCTATCCAGATGATCATATTATAATTTCAAATCACTCAGAAATAACTCCAAGCATTGTAAACACTGGCCAATGACCTGAAAATGTAGAATTCTACTTTGAGGTTGAACAAGATTGAATAAAGCCAATAAACTCTCATTTTCTTTCCTCTATCTCTACTCCTACTCTCTTTCTCCTACCTCTCAGGAATAGAAAGAGAGGCTAGAGTTGAAAATGATTTAAAGTAGTTTTATAGCCCATGTCTGGGAATCAGTGAACAACGTTAAAGGGAAATCAAATCCATTCATATTTTAAAAGTAGCATTTCACTTAACAGCGATATCTCACTGAATAAGGAAGAGTTTATCTTCTTCCATTTAACAAGAATTACATACTGAGTTTTAATGTATATATTTTATGCCTCAAAACACACAATGTTTGCCATATTCTGTAAAACCTGCTTACATTCTAGTAATGTTCCATTTTTTTCATTCCTTAAGGGTTTACTTTTGCTTTCTCTAAGGGATTTTGCCATTATATTTTTTCTTTTCTTTTTTTTTTTTAATGATTGTATCATCATTCTCTTATCAAAGCTTTCATCTGTAATTAGCAATTTTGAAAAATAAGTATGACCATACATATTATTATTACTAAGATGGTTATTTCACATTTGCCTTTGAGAATTTACAAAAGGAAAGATTGTGTGTAGAAGCATTTTACACAAGTATCTCAGTCTTCTATATCTCATCCTAACTGCCAGAATCCCATTCCCAGTGGTCCTTATGCTAGTAGATAAGTACAAAAGATCTCAGAGTTTTGCAGCTCATCTCCTGACTAGTTTCCCAACGTTGACAGATATACCTACCTTATGAACATTCATAAACATGATAGAGTCTGAATGACCTAAGCTCCTTACTGCAAGTTCATAGGCGTAAGGTCAAAAGCACCTGACCTAGTTTTACTAATAAAATATGCTTGCAAAGTTCAAAGGCAGAAATAGTGAAAAGAAGAAGTAATAGAATACCTGGAGGTGTTGATATTATCCAGAGTCTAAGCTAACCAGGGTGATAGTGCAGGATTCTGTGACAAAGATTGCTCATCAGTGGGCTGCTACTACTGTACAGCTTCCTGGATACCATATGGGGCATAGTTTCTGCAGCTGAAAAATTCTCAGTTTAATTCTCCAAGTTTCTTATTTTACCCTTGAGGGCCAAAATCATTTTAATAAAGTAGGATCATGGCCTGTTTTTATTATTTTAGGGATGAAGCAGTTGGGGAACAAATATGGGGCCTGAAACATATAATGCAAGTGCTTCACCTCCAAGTAACCCCTGAGCCCTTTATTAAATCCAGTTTATAAACTTTTAGTGCCTAGGGCTCTGAGACACTACAACTCAAACAGTAAACATTGCTATCTGTTACCAAGTATATCACTATAAGGACGTCAACTTTAAACATTTTAAAATAAACAAATGAAACAAAAACATTATTAATAACTTGTGTCACATGGAAAAGATGAAAAAGGAAGGCAATTTAACAAAACTTAATCACTATCGCTCTGGATCAAGAGTTACCACAGGCACGCTCATCTTACTCTCTTCCTTAAATGAGAAGTTCCAAAGAACAATGAGAAGCATTAACCAAGGGGATTTCATTTGATAGGTCATTTAATTTCTGATTCAGTATTTTTAGATCTCTCTTTATTCTCTTGAAAATCAAATTTAAGTCAAAGAAGAATACTAAATTTAAAAGGATTCTCTTCTATGGGCAAAAATTTTGATGATTTCCAGAACTAAAATAAATTCAAATGTTGCAGTGTTATTCAGGTGAGAGGCGTGCCTGGAAATTCACTATTGCCCATGCTCAAACAAAAAAGTTTAAGGTTTTTGTTTCTGAAAATGAGAATTCTGGGCTATTTAAGAAAATTTAACCTTGTTTTAGACTATTTTGTACAAGATTGCAAATGGACTTATCTATTAGATAAAGTGTTTTCATCTACTGCTTTCTGGCTATATCCACCCACGATGAGACAGCTGCAATAAAACTTGAAAATTTAACACTCTAGGTCCTTCTAAATTCACAAATATGTGGGATGCTGCTAATAGAAAGTTTGAGGGAAAATTATCTAGAAGAAAATTTTCATGCAGCTCACTGCCTGCTATTCCCAGGATGGATACTTCCTTGAAACAGTCACAAACTCTGAAAAAGTGGGAACTTCAGCAGTGGTTGTTTTAAGTTAACTAGAAACTTCATCTTTCACGATTGCATTAGGTAGTATTTTTTTACTTGAACATACATGCTTGAAAAAGAATATGAAGTATCCTCCCCTGCCCCTAAAAGCAAATATAGAAAAGAAAGTCATTAAGATAAAGTGTGGATTTTTATGTAATTTGGAAGACTTAGCAATGAACATCAATGCATATTTTGTATGAAAACAATTTTAAAACCATGAAAGCAGAGGCAGAGGCAGAGCAGATGACTCTGTGGCTAAGTGTACTCAGTGCCCTTGCAGAGGACCTGAGTTAGACTCCTAGAATTTACATCAGGAAGATCACAACTGTGTATCATTCCAACACAAGGAAGACTCTCAGACTCCTGACCACTGTGGGCACCAGAACTCACATATAAATACCCACACAGAGAGACACACATGCACAAACACTTAGAAATAAAGTATTTGTAATCCCATGAAAGCTTGAAATTTTGGATAAAAATGATGTGAGACGAGAGAAGTAAGAATCTTAAAGAGAGGAGAGGGAGAATGATAGCGCTGATACATTTCCGGCCCTCTCTAACTCTAAACTTTCAACTTCAACAGACGTGTTTGGATTTAACTTCAGAATGAATTTAAGGGAAATGAATAGGACTATCTATTTTCTAGCTACAGTATTTGAAGGAAAAATTTAAAGCAAAAAACTTTTACTTGAACTGATTTATTGTTACAGCAATAATGTAAAATCCTTAACTAATGGATATAAATAAACCTAGGGATAACATTGCATGTTAATAACCTTTTAAAATGTTAACCAAATCTCTTGTTAATTACATGTTTCTCAAAATAATTTCATCTTTTCAAAAACCACCTGAGTATTGCAAAGCAAGGCATAGTGTGAAATACTATTTGTACAGTGTTCCCTGATTAAGTAAAACACAGAGACCTCACAGATCACTAACTAACGTATCTTGAAATGTACTGACACACCTGCTTAATATTTATATTAATTTTATTGGTTTCAGATTAATTGATACTCTCTTTTTTAGACAAAACTACTAAAATTAAATTGTATTAAATTATAGCTAGTTATCTTTCTGAAAGAAAATTCATTTTGCACATTATTGAGACTGTTCGGGTGTCTTGCAATTCTATATGAAACACACTCACATATGCACGTCTTTTCCAGTTGATTTCAAGATAAGTACACTGACAGCTTACATCATCTTGTATATATCTAATCCATTTTTTCCATAAGAAGAATGAGTTATTTTTTATGGTTATGACTCAGTAATAAGGTCTGTGTAATTTGCCACAGTGAATCTCTGTACCACAAAAGCTCCACTTATCCTCCTTAAACAAAATGTTTCGTAGATGAACAGTGCTCTCCTGTGATCAAATCAAGGAACTACTGCATCGTAAAGGAACTGACTACTGTCTTTTATTGCTCATATTTTGCCTTCCAGTTTCTTATGAATTTTAGCAGGATTATCTTCCAATTTCTGTTCAACCAACTCTGTCTTTGAGAAAGACTTGCTTTTCCTTTTGAAGGGAAAGCTCTTACTATATTGATCTTATTCACAGAGCTGTGATTGCACCTCGCATGTATTTTCTTTGTCAGCGTCAAGGAGTGGTTAATAAACACATCACCTCTTCTTCAAATCAATCACATAAGGTCTGGTATATTGGAAAATTGCAGAATGTATTATATCAACCAATGAGTTCATTTAAAATTGCAGCCTTGAGTTCTATAATTTGATTAGTTCTGCCTGTTTTTGAAAAGAAATGAAAGCTTAATGTCACAGCTACATAAAAAGAATTTCCATATATATTTCTTATTTTAAATGCCTGTAACTTAAAAAGCATAAAATATTATTTACACTTTCAAAGAAAGAAAGAGAAACACCATTTATATTAAGAAATAGAGGTTTAAGTTTTTACCAGCAGTGTTCTATTTCTATTATTCATGAGACTGTTCTGAGTTTCTATGAAACCATGATAATTTCCACTAACACATTTCTCTAACAGTTTCTGTCATTTTGGTGCAGAAGGAGGGTGGCAAGGAAACTTGTTCCCTGTGAGCAATGATCCAGAACACACTGCAAGCAACTCTGTCACAGAAGCCTTCTTTAGGGAGAGTAAGCTCGGTTGCTACACAACCAGACTGACACCTAGATTAATGTCTTACAGAAAAGACTAGGTGTGCACCTCTCTACAAATGGTAGATGTAAATTGACCACATAAATCAAGAATCAGGACTGCTGAGAAACTCTTCTATCACAGCTAAGGCTGTTCCTAGTATGTAGTTGTATTATACATGTATTAACAAGTTTGCATTCAGCATACACCAATAAACATCCACAATGATATGTAAATATTCACTATGGGATAGCTAGTATGTATAGAAACTGTGACAGGATTTGGGATCTCCCTACTACAGATGATTATTTTGCTTGGTGATCCAGTGAGTTTGTTAAGATTACTCACAGAAATGCTCATGTACAATACTAAAAGGTTATCCCTGCAACAAGACTGATTAATGGTCAACTGAACTGTCTAATCATGCAGAAATCCTAAATTCCAGTAAACATAGCTGTATACTCTAGCTTCCTTTGTGCCTATGTGCAGCTTAAGAAGGGTACATGCAACAGGTACAAAAGGGAAGAGTGACTGGAAATTCATCAGCTGACACACATAACACGTAACTACCAGACACACACTTAATAAAGCCATTTGATAGCCCTTATGAGCACAGAAACAAGAAATTGATTCCCTGAGAAAATGCATCAGACCCTGGAGAAAACACCAATCTCAGAGACACATACAAGACCTGGACTTGTGTACCTTAGAGGAGGTCATGTTGTTTGAACAAAAAGAACAAGTGTATCTAGGGAAAGGGCTGACATGAACATTCAATGGTAAATCAATGCTTTATTGAAACTTGTTGCTACCTAAGGTTTACTGGCAGTTCAAGATGATACTCTGTAGGTTTTTTGGAGGTGAAAATATAAGTTAGTGAGATATCAAGTATTAGCAATTATTCTGGACATAATAGTGAGAGTAGCGTAGGGGAAAAACGATGCTGCAGTGTAGAAAGTGTCATGAATCATTTTCTGACAATAATAGCTTTTTATTTTTTCTTCTGGTGACAACAAAACAAAATCAAACAAACAAAAACATAATTAATCTTGGGAATTCTTTTCCAGGAAAGAGAAATTCCTCTAATCAACAAATCTTCTCTATGCTTTGGAAATGAAAACCACTGGCCCCCATTCCAACATATATCACAAAACATACTTTATGAATAACATGATGCCCAGACCTAGTAATTGATCTAAGGAGTGAAAACATAGCCAAGATCTAGCTCAAGGAAAAGTTCTTATGCCAAAGTCAGAAGGAAAATTGAGACATACAAATAATTAGATCAGAAAGTCTTGAGTCCTTTTCCAATAGCACAAGGCACAAAGATATCACCTAGCTAATTTAGAGGAACCATGGGGCCAAAGAAAAGGGAAATAAGAAAAAGAAAGTGATCCCAAATATGTTCAGAAGAAAGGAGGATACATAGAGCCTGTGTCTCATTCATATCAATACTTCACCAGCCCTTGTTGCCATTGATACTTCTGTCTTAAGGTCTAGCACACAATGTGGCTTCCTGTCTTTAACCTAGGTTATGATTCCCCTACAAATCCCTGCCTAGAAGCTCTATGACGGTGCAGAAATGCAATGAGTTAAAGTTAGATTTGTGCAGAATTCTGCCTGCTTGTTCTCTTCCTCTTATCTTAGAGTGATAAACCTTAACAAGAAACTCCCCTAAGGAATGATTTTCACAGCCCTATGGGCATGTTGCAAATCCAGTCTACTAAAGAAGGAATTCTTTGTTGTCATGTGCAAACATATACCTATAAATACATTTTTGTTTTTGCAAGTTATGTTGCTGTGATCGTGTCCAACTCTAAAGGACATTACTTTTGATGGACTTCGCACTTAGACACCACTTCTGGGTAGCCAAATTGACCTGTGAATGGTTTAAGAAACTGTGTGTGTGTTTGTTGAGGGGGGTTGTGTGCCAGACCTTATTGAAGCATTAGCCTATGTCCTTTCTCTTTGAGAATAAAGAAGAGTTTTCCTGTTTCTCAGATTGCATGGTTGATTCTTTGCTGGTTGGAATTTATGCAACAATATGGAATTCTCATTTTTGTTTCAGATAAGAAATGAGACACCTGTGCTGTGAATATTATGACTGAAATCTACAACCATATGTTGGATACCTGAGCCCAAAGTTTGAACAACTTGTATTACCCATATTTAGGGATAAATGATGGTATAAAATCTAGGAATGGGTAACAAAATTGAAAGAGAATAAAAGCTGGATCAATTTATTTTTAAAATTTATTTATTATTTATATGTATGGAATAGATCTGAAATATATTAGGGGTTGGCTGCACAGGACACAAAAGAGTGTTGAATCCCCCAGAGCTAGATTTCCAAGAAATTGTGTACCACTTGACGCAGGTGCTCAGAATAAAAATTTAGTCCTCTGCAAGAATAAGAATTTTTCTTAATTGGCGAGATATCTCTCCAACCATAAATTCCTAAATGCATTTGAATTGGTTTTTATACCTATGAAGTAGAAATGGCAATTCTTATCATTTAAGATAGTTTTATATATTAAAATCATTTCTTCAGTTAATCAGTCACCACTCAGAAAATTCATTTTTCCTGTAAGATATAGACTAGCCAATGAACAAATGGTAGAGAAAAAGAGGAACAAATCAATAATGGACATAAATGAATGAATGAAATAATAAAGGAAGATAGAAAAGAAAGAACAAAGAAAGGGGCAAGAAAAAAGGGAAGGAAGGAAGGAAGGAGCAGTCAAACAACAGCTTCTCTCTTGTGAATTTTTTGTGCTTCATTCTTTTTCCTATATTGGATATATGTCAAAAATTACCTACTTGAAACATTAACATACTTTGTAAATTAAGACGGCTGAACAGAGTTGCATTCTGGTCTGCCATTGAATTAAATCATGGCTTCACAGTAAAGTCAACAGTGAAAAGAAAGTGCTGTGTATTTTGTCCAATTTGATATTAAAGTAGGATCCTGGAGAGGCTACACTAAGAACTTCAGACAAAGAAATAAAGAATAATGGGTTGTAATTAACTTGAGTAATTGCCTCTCTGTGTCACATTTTCTCCCGTGAAGATCCCTTGTCAACAAATTAATTTGTGACTCTGTATTACAAAAATCTATTCTTATTGTTAGACTTCTTACAGAAGGGAATAAGACAGAGATAGAACTGAACAGAATATGATTTTCTAAAACTGAATCTCTTTTCTGACACATCTGTGCAGCTTAACACACACTTATAGACTGACTTAAGCACTATTGAGAGAGCTGAGAACAGACACATAAAGACGTCATGAGGGATAAGAGTCTATTCTCCTTGTTCTGCATGTGGTTGACCAATTGTCCTGGAAATGTTTATAAAAAAGACTGATCTTTCTGATGCATGCCATCATTAGGATGCACCTATTCAGGTGCAAAGGATTTAAAATAGACCTCCTTAATGGGCCAGTTCAAAAACGACTAAAATTTTAAATGCCAGAACTAAAACTATTAATGAAATAGGAAAAAATAGCAGAAATATGTTCAGTTACTAGAATGGATAAGAATTTGGGAGCAAATACCCTGAAAGCACAGAAAACAAAAGAAAATATATAGTAGGGATTTATCATATTAGCTCAGCATAGCAAATTTAGTCATAAAAAGAGTCAGTCTACAGAAAAGGTGAATATATTTTCTGAGAGGAGACTAATACTGATCATGTATAATGTATGCATAACAATTATTCAGTAGAAAAAAAAACAAATGATCTTATTTTCATGAATGAATAAATACCCCCAAAAAGAAAGAAACAAAGAAACAAAGAAAGAAACAAAGAAAGAAACAAAGAAACAAAGAATGAAGAGAAGGAGGAGGAAGAGGAAGAGGAGGAGGAGGAGGAGGAGGAGGAGGAGGAGGAGGAGGAGGAGGA